>OZ022263.1:197611545-197934045 GCA_963978885.1 Nemotelus pantherinus | reverse complement strand
GGCCAAATTTGGTTGAAAAGCCACGATAGGGTTGCCAGCTATTGTTGGTTTTGTGTTTAATTGCAATATCTCTATTAAGCGGTTTTATCGTAGAATTTTCAAATGGTAATGATATTGTAGTGACAATAAACAGCAAATATTAAGCTTTCGATCATTTGAAAAAACTCGCTGCAGGTAACCCTAAATTTCTTTATACTCCTATAACTTCGAATGTAATATAAGTGAAGCAGATGTGATATATTCTTGGCTTTGATACTGGCGAAAGGTTGCCAGCACGAGTCGGTTGTGCTACTTTTGTATCAATAAATGCTTACAGTTAGTATACATACCGGAAACATTTACAATGAAAATAAATAACCGATGTTACAGTTCGCAAAGTTCTGCAAATTTTTCGGATCGCAGCCCCAAACACCAACTTCAGTTACAGTGCTGCAGGCACTGAGCATTTTCTTCATTGATGTTATATGAGATGCTGCTTTCAAAGTTTTGTGATATAAGCAACTGATAACGAATATAATTAACCCGTGTTTTGCTCTCATAAACGTTGAAATTCATGCCAGTGGTAATATCTGAAACCTTCTACCATATGAGTTATAATGCATTCTTGAGACAAAAGTAAAACGTGGCATTTGAAACAATTTGGCCGTAATAAGCAGAACATGTGGTGGAATATGCACTCAAAACCTGCACGATTCTTCTACTGTTCTTCGAACATTAGTGTTTCTAGCGGTTCAGGTGCGCTAGAGTTTTTTTTTGATATGCATGCGAATTTCTTGGTATTTTATTCATTAGATTGTCATCCTCCGATAGTCTATTTTTTATAATCCTATTTATTACTTTTACTATCACATTCAACAACGAAATTGGCCTATAACTTACTAATTCATTATGATTCTTCTGCGGTTTTAGAATTGGTGAAACCTTAATCTTCAATAAATCCACTAAGTTTGTATGACTGTTAACCACTTCGTTCAACGCTTCTACTAAAATTGATTTATTATTCTTGTTCATGGCTCTTAACATTTCATATGCCAAGGAGCTGATCTTTTCTTATGTTTTTCCAAAACTTCATCCACTTCCAACATTGATAACTTCATCCTATCTACTGGTTGTACTAGTTCACTCATATTAAGGCTGTCTTGATGACTCTTATTTTTTATCATTAAGATCTGTCGTGAACAAAGTGGACCCCGTTTTAAAAGCTACAAATAAGATTTTAGTTTTCACTACCCAATTGCCGAGCATTAAGTAGCAGTCATGAGTGATTTGACGGATATGACCGGTGTGAAGTTGGTAACACTTCATATCGTTCACCCTTTAGAAAAAATGCCAAGATAAGTCGGGGTTGACCAGTATTGGTGCAGACATTAATAGTTTCTCCGTTTGCTTGAAAGCCTTATCAGCTTCCTCCGTCCTCAAGCAATTCATTTTCCCGTTAGCAAATCCGTAATGGGTGATGCTATGGACGCAAAATTCGGAACAAGCCGGCTATTCCATTCGACCATCCTAATTAACTTTCTCATGTGTTTTACCGTTTTAGGCCTGATGCTTCATTATGGGCCGTGTTTTGTAGTCAAATTCAGTTTAGCTACTCTTCTCGACCAAACTTTTCTATTGACAACAAAGATAATTTTTTCATTCGTTTTTCATAAATAAAATGGTGCCAAAAATTTAAACATTCTTAATGCGTAATTTTAAGCATTATTTTAAGTAAATTGAAGCAAACAGTGTTTTATGTTTTCTTTTTGTAAATTTGTTTCGCTTCATTCCAAATACCGAATGAATAAAGCAAACTCGCGAAATTCACTTCATTACTTCAAAAATCGAATTTGCATTGCGTTCATGTGACGCCACTTTAACATTCCGGCATACCCCAGTTCCAGCCAAACAGTTTTGGCAGCATCTTCTTGAATGAACCGCATGATGTACGACACCTGTTACCTGTTATTCACGGTCCGATTCCGCGAGCTCCACCCGCACATTTCCTCGTACGTAACGGTTTGCAGTCATCAGCAAACAATTCGCTACGCTTTTATTACTATCGATTTATCGTCGATCAATTATTTACCCACTCTCTCATCTCGACGCTTTTCTTCCATGGTTAACACTCAGGCGTACGGGTGAATTCCTTATTCTCATTTGCAGCATCACTTCGTTCTCCCCATGCTCATATATTTGCTTTTTCTTCGACATTTTTTTTTTTTGGTTTTGTTTTTCATTTGTATGCTTGCCATGCTTTGCAGATACAACACTTTATAGCACGAGAGAGTTTTCATCTTATTTCAGCGGCAAAATATTGCTAGTAATTTTTCTCATGTTTCTTGAGAACTTTTCAAACGATAGTAGATAGATGTGTACTAAAAGTACATACGGTTCTATACTTTACCTAAGAATGTATGGAGTGTACGTTGCGAAGCAATTTTTTCTTTCGTACTCAGTGGGTAGCTTTCTTTCGTGGCTGTTGTTATTGTTGGTCGTAGTCGGGGTAGTCGCTAGTTGAAAAATATTTTCGCAATGGAATTTTCCTAATGGAAAATATGGAGAGAACTCCAATGACTATTTCGAAGCTGGAGAAAACTTTTAAGGCGGTGTGTTTTTTGCCCTTTTCAGAATTTCCTTAAAAAAATAATATTTTGTTGACGAAATGAATGAATAATTTGCAAGCACTAGAGGCCTGGATTAATATGTGAATGATATTCAAGTGGAATGTTTTCGATCTCAGCTTAGCCTCGGGCGAATATTTGTTTTCGTAGGCAGAAAGGAAAAATGCACTTGACTGGTTTTCGGCATTATAGCGGCGTATTTTTTGTTATGACTAGCAAGGAGCATAAAAATATTTTCATAATATTTGAATCTTTTTATTGAAATTGAGTTTCTCGCCCACCATAGATTCGCATGTTTGTGCCGATGTTAAAATATAAAAATCTAGCGCATCAGAATAGCTAAAAAAATAATTTTCGAAGAAATTATCTTTGAGGGACTTAAAAATGTGTGAAAACGTAATCCATTTCTTTGTAGTACTCAAAGGAACAAATATCATTTTCTGACAGCATTTCCTATTACACAAATCCTATTGTCCTATTACACAAAAAACCTCCTTCCCAGATAAACTATAAGTTACAGCCATTAAAGTCAACATGAAAGGCGGGAAATTACATTCACCTAAACTCTTTTTAGCGCAACTCCGTTTATCCCAAAACCTTTCAACATTCATTTTCTCGATATTATTTCAAAAGCTTGAAAACTTCAAATGTTCAGAGTCATCACATATTAGATGCCTTTCATAGTTCAAAGTGCAAAAGTAGCTTAAAGCTGGCAGTTATTACTGCTGGAGAGACGAAATTTGGTTGGCACATGATAGCAAGATCCAAAAAATTGAATTTATTTACGGGATGACAAAATGAATCATTTTGCCATAATTTAAAGAGTTGCTGTATCATTGTATCAAAAATATAAGTTTCAAATAAAAATGTATCAAAATGATACAAATGTATCAAAAGTGGGAACCCTGCTCGGAAAATTTAAATATTGATTGCTTATTTTATTGTAGATGCTTTGCTTATGAATACAAAATGGAAGCATCTAAAAAGTAAAGCAATCCCACGACAAAAACCTCGTACGGGTCTAGGGGTTGAAGCTGGTAGAGAGCTTCATTACAATTTTTTTAATTATTATGGATACGAGTGTGGCGTGATTAGTTCGACGACTCACTTTACCCCTGATTTAAATCAGGTATCTAATCAGAGCTAGGTGAACTCAAAGCTTGGTGCGCGGACCCTCGTCCGAACCTGGGTTCGAACCAGGGACATCACACGCAAGAAGCCAGTGCTCTATCCACTAGGCTACTCAAGCTTCAAAATGGAAGCATCTGTTGGTGCAATATTTACGAAATTGTCTGGTGCTGGAAATTATGCATTAGCACCATAGCTGCTTCACGTTGAGTTAAATCCACCCTGTGAATTTCGTTTCGATTGAATGGCTGCGCTGGAAGTTATAGGAGTGAATAGAATTTTATGGTAACCATCCTGAAAAGTTTTCAAATTTTCGAAACCTAAATATTTGCTGTTAACTGTCATTGCAAAATCATTCCCATTTGGCAATTTTATGACAACATTGCTCGATAAAGAAATGCCAATAAATTACGAAATTCATCATAGCTGGCAGCCCTTTCATTATTTTTCAACGAAATTCCTACAGAATTAGAAATGCAGCAAGATCCACTTATCACATGAATTTCGTTTTGATTTCGTTACTATATCGGAGGTTATAGGGGAAAAACCTTTATTTTCCTGAGCAAAGTTATAATATTTAGGAGACAAAAATTGCCATAGCTGGCAACCGTATATTAATTTTCCAACCAAATTTCTGTGTAATCTATCTAAAGTAAGGTTCATATACTGCGTGAATTTCGTTAAAATCTGGTGGCTAAATCGGAAGCTATATACTAAAAACCAGTATTTTTTCTCAGCGATTTTTCAAAATGGCACCACTGCCAAAGTATTGCCCGTATTTCAAAATCACTTCTATCAGACCTGGTTCTAGCTACCAACATGTCCTGTAAATTTCGTATTGATGGCATTATCCGATCGTCAGTTTTCGTGAACAGAAGTTTTGAGTGCTGAAAATAGAGGTAATTTGATCACGGGTTGCCGTTCTTTTTTACAGCGGAATTTTGAAAATTTTTGTTTGACTTGGTGGACAAAAGTCAAAATTTATCAATAATTTAAATTCATTTTCAGAAATCAAAATTTTTTTAGGAGGGTCGATGATTTGAAAGAATTTTTTTCAGGAGCCTGTTGTAGCTACAGAGTCCATTTGTGGTAAATATTAGTCTACATCAATACGCTCCAAAATTTCACGATGATTTGTTGTTTTTCTTAGAAGTTATGACAAGTCGAAATTTGAAAAAAAATCCTTGCCTACTTTTAGGCACTCAGCGCCTACACAAGGCTCAAAATTTCCAATCAGTGTTCCCACTTTAAAATTTTCCGTCGTATCAAATTTCTTCAGAGTGTATCAAAATTGGTAAAAATGTGTCAAAAAGTTCCCAAAAGTGTTTTTGGGTCGTGGTACTGAAACTATAAATAATAATATAATATGAGCTACAATATTTATTGAATAATATAGAGCCTAAAAAAAATATCAAAAGTTGCTTCTGCTCTTAGCTTTCATCTGTATCCTGCCATTAATATTGAAGCCACATAAAAAAAAAATTATTACAAAATGTGGGTTCTTTGTGAATGCGATAAAAATGTTCACGAAATTAATACGGAGCGCAGATTATTTTTAGGGATAGTCGCTATTTTGCATTTAAAAAAAAAAAATTGTTTAGGCTTAAAAAGGAACCATATAGCTATCGGAATACTGATGATTTGATGAATATGATGAATAAAAGGATATGTTTTGGGCAAGTATGTCATACAGTGGTACCCAAACATTGTTTGGTTTCTTATTTTATTTACTTTATTTTCAAAGAATTTCGTCTAATAAAGACTAGTGGTATTTACAGATTTAAAACTTACAACAAATCAGTCAAAATGGACTGTTTTTGGCTAAGCTCTTTTTCAAAGATGGTAAAGATAAATTAAAATCAAATTGATGATAATCATCGTTGAAATTTCTTTTGATGGACGAAATGGGCTCATTAAAGGCGTAGTTGGTCCGATAGGCAGGGACAGATAAAATGTTGACTTGTCTCATTCTGTGACCCTTGGTATTGAGGCCAAATAAACCTAAAAGGTTTTCACATGAAATGTTACCCATGAGGATCTTAGCAGCAAAGATAGTTTTGTAATTTTCACGTCTCTTATTAAGTGTAATCATGGCCAGTAAGTTAAGTCGATTAATGTAAGGAGGCAAGCGAAGAGGATCTGACCAAGCAAATTCACGCAAACAAAACCGAAGAAATTTTTTCTGAATGGACTCGATACGGTCCACATAAACCTGCTGATAAGGCGCCCAAACTATACACGCATATTCAAGTATTGGTCTTACTAACGCAAAAAAAAAGGATCTTAGTAAGATGTATGTCATGAAACTCTTTGGATCGCCTCCTCACAAAACCCAAGGTAGATGGAGCTTTTAATAAGATGGCGTTAATATGATCGTCAAAAGTAAAAGAATTGTTTAAAAGTACTCCTAAATCGAGTACTTTGTCAGAATATCTTAAGGGAATACTATTCAAAGAGTATTCAAAGCTCAACGGATTAATTTTACGCGTGTTCGAAACAACGGTACACTTGTCAATATTAATTACTAATTTATTAAGGTCAGATTTTGGCGTCATCAGCATATAGTAAAATTGATGAATGTTTCAGGACAGATGGTAGGTCATTTATGTATAAAAGAAAAAGTAGAGGTCCTAAGTGATTACCTTGAGGAACACCAGATATGACAGCAATTTCATACGATAGGGCGCTACGGAAGGATACGCATTGGGTACGACATTCCAAATAAGATGCTATCCAGGAAATAAATAACTGAGGAAAGTTAAACGAGGACAATTTACACAATTAAATGGAATGATCCAGCTTATCAAAAGCCTTCGTGAAGTCAGTGTAAATACAGTCTACCTGAAATCCTGCCTCGATTGATGGGATAACAATATTGGAAAATTCAAGCAGGTTGGTAGTTGTGGATTTGCCTTTCATGAAACCATGTTGGAAAGGAGATAATATGGATTTACTATGAAACGCCACAACATTACTGATTATCGCTTCAAATAGTTTAGCAACACATGGAAGTTTTGCGATGGGACGATAATTGCCTACAACATTTCTGTCGCCTTTTTTATGAATAGGTGTAACAATTGCGTATTTCCAACCTCTAGGAAAAATACCGAGCGACAGAGAAAGGTTAAATAGGTAGGCAAGGATAGGAGACAGGGAGGAGATACAATATTTTAAGATAGCGCTAAGAATGCCGTCAGGGCCTGGTGTCAAATTATTGTCCAACTTACTAGAAAACGTTAAAATGGTATCTTCGTCTATAAACAAGTCTTTCATTCCCAAAGAAAAAGTTGGGATCATTGTCATTATTACTATTTACTACTATTTTCATTATAATTATTACTATTAGTAGAAGGTTCCGTATTATATGCGGTACGGAAATGATTAGCGAAAATATTGCTAATAGTTAATGGATCGGAAATGGCCATGTCGTCTTAGTTAAACGTGGTGGGATACCCATCATGGTATCTCTTGGAATTAATAAAATTCCAAAACCTTCCTACCCAAAATTCCTTTAATCTCTTTTCAACTCTAATCAGTTCTTTTTTACTTTGTCATCCAAGTTTAATACAGAAAAACCTCACTCTCAGATAAACTATATGAACTATATGAATCAACTAAACTGTTTTCAACCAAACTCGGTTTATCCCTAAACGCTTCAACATTCAAAACGCTTCATTTTTTCGTTATTATTTAAATAGCTTGATAGCTGCAAATCTTCAGAGTCATCACATATTATATATATTTCGTATTTCAGAGTATAAAGTAGATTGAAGTTGGCAGTTATTACTGCTAGAGAGAGGAGATTTGTTTGGCACATGACAGCAAAATTAAAAAAATTGAATTTATTTACTGGACGACGAAATGTTTCATTTCGCCATAATTCAGTGAGTTGCTGTATCATTGTATCAAAAATATAAGTAACAAATAAAAATGTATCAAAATGATACAATTGTATTAAAAGTGGGAACCCTGTTTCCGATTCTTTATTTATATAATTTTCTTCGAAAATTTGTAAAAACACCAAAAAAAGTCAGGTTAATTTTATAAACAATTCAAATGGCTATCTACATTCAACTCCTTCGAAAATGTCTCACATAAATTTTTCCATATTTATTCCATTCAATTACAAAATTCCATTTCATTCAAATACTCAAAAAAAAAACTACCTGAACGAATGTCTATTAATTTTTTACTATTTTCGATTCATTTCAGGACGTTCTGCACAAAATATGTCATCCACACGGTCAAGTACAGAGAATCGTTATCTTCAAAAAGAATGGAGTACAAGCTATGGTTGAATATCCTTTTCAAAACGAAAAAAAAACCAACTAGACACATATATAACGACAGCTTTGATTATTTATAGTCTTTCCAAAAAGAAAATAAGTCTTTAGTTTGAATTTTCCATTGAAATGGCTTAGCCTTTTAATTTATTTAATTGAAGTCAATCCAATCTGGCAGCGTACAAATGTAAATAAAGTGTTTTTCATGCAAATCTAATTTCGGGATTTTCATAGCCAATGCATGCATATAGGTTCGGAAAATTCATTTCAGTACAATAGATACATTTGAATGTTGATTTGAAATTTCGAATGCAATCGACTCGATTCGACACGAGACACTAAATAAATATTGAAATGAGATTAGTCGTTACGGAATGAAATATCGGGAACATAACGGCCAGTGAACGTTAGTGATATTCGGCTTAAAATATTTGCATGTGAATATTGTAGTTTTTTTTCGTTGTTAATCTGAAATAATCGAAATGTTGTTGTATTTAGGTTATTTGCTTTGAGAATTGAAAATGTTTATCTGAATTAAATTTGAAGTGAATTTGAATAATTTATTGGATAGATTGGACAATTGTAATTTTATTTGTTTGAAATACACAGTTTCATGTGCTGGAAAGCCATTGAAACCAATTGTAATGATCCTTAACTGCTTATTCACATTCGACAGCTTGGAATCTGCAACAAGAGCACGGGATAATTTGAATGGAGCTGATATTTATTCGGGATGCTGCACCCTTAAAATTGATTATGCAAAGGTAAGTTAATATTTCATAAAATAAAGTATCTTCCTAAGAGTATGATCTGGTATTTTTGTTTGTGAATGTAGCTTTAAAAATTTAAATTGTAAGTACCATGAATACGTTTTGATTTGCTCAGTAATATTTACATTTGAATTTGTCGTTTTCGGCTGATTGAGACATGTTTAATATATTATTGCAACTAAGTTTACTTAGTTTAGTTTACTTACTAGTTGAAGAAGACGGAAGTCGCAATAAAGTTATAAGAACCTGAAAACTATATTCCCAAGCAATCAGCAGAAATATCGTAGTAGGCTACTCGTATATGTGTTCGGCGCTCAAAAAATATGCTAGCTTGTGTTGAGATGGAAGGATAAAACGCTTTGCAAGTCCTATTTGGGCCACAAGAACCCCATCATCCTTTCTTTTCTATTAATTTGTCTATCAACTTTTTAAATCGTGTTAAATCATCCATTGCGTGACGGTTTAACTTTCACAAAACTAATTTTGACCGCTTGTCTAATGATTTGAATTCTATCAATTGGTTTAATTGCTTCCGCGGTCTCGATATTGACTCGGCTGTATCTAAATTTTACAGTATTCTTACTGAGTTGATCTCGTCGTATGCTCCTGTTTCCAGTTCTCGTAACCCTCGTGACCCCCCTTGGTTTACCGTGAGAGTAAAGAGTGCCTTTAGAGATAAAAGCCCAGCGCGTTTGAAAATTTTGAATTCTCAGTCTGGTGAAGATTATGCTATCTTCTCTCGTTTACGTTCCTCTGCCAAGAGATAAATTAGATTAGTCCTAATCAGCTATTCCTCGTCTGTTGAATCTTCTTTGAAATCGAATAACCCTAAAAGTTTCTGGTCTTTTGGCTGCTCCTTAAAAGCTTCCTCCTCTCTTCCGGACTCCCTAGTGTTTAATTCCCAATTGCTTCGTAAAATTTTTTGCGTCTTCTCTTTATGTCCCTTTAGCCATCTTATTCAATGTCAGTTTCTGTGCTGGTAAATTTCCGTCCTCTTGGAAGCTCTCTAACATTCTTCCCATTATCAAATCGGGTGATCGGAACCTTGCTTCTAACTATCGCCCCATCTCCATTCTTCCTTGCCTTTCCAAAATTTTGGAACGCCTCGTTTTTAATCGTATCTATGATACCCTCTACTGTGCCTTTGCAGCGCAACAACATGGCTTTGTAAAAGGCCACAGCACCTCTACGAACCTTGTTGAGTTTACTCATGTAATCGCTTCTGCAATTGACAGCAACAATCAAGTTGATGTCATTTATAGTGATTTTGCCGAAGCTTTTGACACTTAATCATATGCTGCTTCTTGTCAAACTGAAGCATTATGGCATTCGTGAACCATTGCTTTCCTGGATCTCTTTCTATTTAACTGATCGCGCTTGTGTTGGCTCCCTCTTTAGCTTGTCGTCCCCATCTTTCTCCCCTTCTTCTGGTGTTCCTTAAGGTTCCATCTTAGGACCACTTTTGTTCAATCTATTTATCAATGACCTTCCCACAGTTTTTAAGTCTTCATGTCTTCTATATGCAGATGATTTAAAAATCTTCCAAGTTATCAAAAATACTGCTGGCTCTCTGCTTCTTCAGGATGATTTGTATGCTCTCTCTGGTTGGTGTAACTTGAACTGTTTATCCCTTAATGTGTCCAAGTGTTTTTCTAGGTCCTTTTCCCTTCAGCTTCACACTCATGTCTTTCCTTATGCTATTGATGGCACTATCCTCTCTTGTGTCGATCATTTCTCAAATCTTGGGGTCACATTTGATCGCAAACTGAAATTCGACATTGTCACTAGCAAAGCTTGTCGGATTCAGTGAGGTAGTAGAAATGGAGTGGACATGCCCATAAGATTTTCATTGAAGGGATGGTAGTAAATTTACCCATCACTGAAGATTCTATAAATTTCTCAACATATTTACTGCATTTGACCTCCCTAAAGATTAAAAGTTTTACCAATTTTATCAAGTCACCAAATTTTAAATTAAATATTTTTATTAAAACACAAATCTCAGACTTTTATATATTATATAATAAAATTGTTCAATATTTCAGCCGGAAAAATTAAACGTCTATAAAAATGATTCGGATACGAGCTGGGATTATACATTAGCTGCTGCTGGTAAGGACCACTATCCAATTTCCAGTTAGTCATATTTTTTTTAAAAAAAATTCAGAACTGAAAATCAAACAATTAACTTTTCTCCACAAACATGCATTCTATTTTATGTTCATCATTTCATCGATACATATATATTTTTGTTTCGGTTTGTTTCGATCATAATATTTCACATGGAATTTCTCATACATAATGTGAATCATTCATTCCATCATACTCAATAGTATTAAAATCATTGAAAATATGTAGTAACCTATATTGCATCGAAAATAGTAAAGTCAATATCAACTTGAAAAATGATTCAGACGAAAATTTAATTTACATCCCTCAAAAAAAAAATCAAATAAGAAAGATGATTCAAACTACCTCAGACTTTCAGTTTCAAAAAAATTTCACACAACGCTATCACTCCCCATACCCGTATATTTTGCCAACTCTCTAACAATTTCTATTCGAATGCTTTTAGTTTGCTAATATTCATGTGTTTTTTCGGCTTTGCAATGAATGTGCGGCTTAACATTGTTTTGCTGTTAAGTTGACTGGGCCAGTGATGAATTACTTCATTTAATTAATTTGGAATTATGTTTACTGTGACATTGGCATTAAGTGAAATAGTTTCGACGTTTTTGCTTATCCATCAACTGTCTTGATTTTTTTGCTATGTGCAGTCAAACTGTATTTATCACAGTCTGCTTAGACTCTGAATAAGCCATCAGTTTGCAATGAAATGGTCAGTTGGAATTAATTGTCCATAATTTGGCTTTATAAAAGATCATTGAGTTGAATTTATGTTTCCTTTTTTTTATTTTGTATCATTTTGATGAATATAGAAAGGTGATGTTTAGTTTCTAATTACGAATCCAGTGAAAAATCCTTGAAATGATATGCTAGTTGCATGCATCAATATCAGACCTATTATTACCCAAACTTTAACTTCATTTAAGGTAGAAATTGAAAAGCTAAAACTCTGATGGCTACCTTATCGAAAGCTAATTTTTGATTTGGTATTTTTTTCACATACTATTCCTTGTTTCCACAATGCTTTTTAATTTTTGTCGAAATGATGAAACTGCGCTAATTTTTGTGTTTGCTGCATCACACAATGTGATTGTTGATTGCGTGCTTTACTAATCGTCCATCGCTACCTGGTCTTTCCCTTTTTTTTGTTATCATAATATTGATTTTGAAAATAATTCCATACGCTGGATTACTGTCTTAAAGTTTTTGCAACTCTAAAATATTTGTTTGATTTTTGGTTGTTTTTATCCATTGAACTAAAAAAAAGTACTATTGCTGAGAAATCATCTAAAACGATTTCATACATTTTCCAATTCTTATTGAATCATATACCAATCACGAAAAGCAGAAAAATAAAAGTTTCAACGTATTGTTAAAATAAATATCAAATTTTTGTATAAGACAACATCGAAATACCGCCAAAATAAACAATCGTCATCTACTACTACCTTTTATATATTTATTATATATATATACCTGATGCACACAGACAAACAACAGTTTAAAATATTTTATATATATATTCCATTGCATGCACTTTCAGATAATTCTAAAAAAAAAAATATTAAATTAAACTTAATGTAAATGTCCAGTGATAGATGATATCCAATCAAAACCAACAACTTTACTAGTGTATTTACATAGTTTTCACATTCAACAACAACATAATCGAAATTATTGATAGAAAACGTTTAAAATGAATACATAACTAACCAAAAACTTGACAAAGAATGAAAAGAACGACTATTTATCACAAACGATAACCTAATTGTAGTTGAAGTTAGTCTAATAGAAACACTGATTTTTTATTTCATTAATATTAATTATGTGATGTATGTTTGAAATGACTTCATTTTGTCGAGCATTATCCGTCAAATCATTAGTTCCATACTTGTTGTCTTTTCCATAAATTGACTCAAATATTTTGGATGAGAGCTCTTAACTTTAACCATTAATCTGAATACTCCCTTGTATATTTATTTTCTTTTGTAGTTGAATAATGAAAAATAATTATCTTAACTTCACTAAACATAAAGCAGTTAGTGAATTAATTCTCTAGCTGACCAAGAATAATTAAATAAAAATAATGACTTTCTCTTGAAGATATTGGTACTTTCAAAACAGAATTTGCCGGATCGATTCGCTTTTTCAAGGATTAAAAATCTCAGCAGTGTTTGTTCAATTAGTATCTTTGACATTAAAATATAAATTAGCTTTGTCGCAACTTGAGCAACCGAGTTGATACAATAGCGGCAGTTCGTGGTTCAAATCCAACCATGAGCACTCCTCCTTGATTTCAGTAGATCGTTAAACTCTGGGATTTATTTTCTTAGTGAATAATTATTTCTTGTTCCGGCAACGTTAAAAATGTCTGATTGATTCCAACTAGACAAAAGAGCAGAAATATTGGAGCATTTCTTTTCATTTTAACATCTACTAAAAGGGTTCGACAGAACTACTTGCTTCTTTGCAAGTTTACACTTCCAACTGTCTTTTTCCATTTGTATTAAGTTTATGTTAAAAAAATGGTCCTAAAACTGAAAAGTTTTGATTTAATTTAGAATTTTCTTGTAATTTGACACGGTGATTGAGGTATAATCCTAAGAAAATGCTGACTTTGACGAATCGAAAACCTCAAATTTAACTTCAATTTGATGTGCCGAGATGTTTGCTATTTTAGCCAGTCTAAGAGATGATCCACCCGCAGTGATCTGTGTAATATTTTGAATACCCTGTTTTGCAAGCCTTGGAGCGGACGGACAGGAATTGAAGTTCTTCTCGTAGTTTAAATGATTTTCTAAGAAAACGTTCTAAATTTTCCCTAGCTTTCTCGTAATTTCATAATTGAAAAGTACTTGATCATGGTCAGTGAAAGATACGACTCATTTAACCCCTAACTCGGGCACCAACTTACAGTTCTGTTAATTTAATCCTTGGTGTGTGGTTATAGATAGTCGCCTGTGGCTGGAATTGAACCATGGACCACAGATGATCACTCGAACTCATAAGCTTTATCATGTTGCTTTGCTACATAGGCTACACAACTCAGCTTCACAAGCTGCAATCATCGTATCTACTTAAAAATTGATGTATCTAACTTTCAGCCGCCTATACAACTACGGTCCTTTCGTGCCTCTCAGTCATTTTGGTTTTCCGAGAAGAAAACTCGTCTGATGCACAGTGCCATGCTGCGATGAAACCTTCGCAACACTGTTTTTGTACATATATTTTTTCGTGGTGAGTTCTGACTACTCTGAAATTACTTACGAACGCTTTTTTCTTGAATGTGATGTGTGAAAGTCTACATCAATTGAAAAAAATGTCAAAAAGATCAAAACAAGATACTACTATCGAATTCCACTAAAAATTGACTGCAAAAATCTTATTGCTCAGTATCAAAGTTTTATTCAGTGTTCATTATTCTCTGAAAGAGCCTGTTTGTCCTTAAAACTAATCTGGCATATTTTGATAAAAAACAGGGATTTTCTTGCTTAAATCACTAAAATTTTCATATCAGATGGGGCAGTGTCACACGTAATCGTGGTAGTGAAAAGGTACATAACTAACCTTTGATCATAGAAAGATCTAGAATTTCGAACAAAAAACATCTGCCATCAACACTGATTTCAGAAAACTAAAAACTATTCAAAAGAAGTTTTCATTGACATTTTTTTGACAATTTTGTTATAGAATGCTTTCAATGCAACATTAAGGCCCGCCGCAAATTGAGCCCAGCCCAACCCAGCACACGGATCGCCCACGGGCAACCCATGTGCTTCCCGCACGCATGAGATGGGTGAGTCTCCGCATATTGAACTGGGCTCAATATGCGGTAGCCTGTTCAAACAGGGCTGGCACAGTTTGATCCACGCGTGGACTGGCCGTGTGCTGGGCTAGGCTGTGCTCAATTTGCGGCGGGCCTAAGGCCTGCCGCAAATTGAGCACAGCCTAGCCCAGCACACGGCCAGCCCACGTGTCGATCAAACTGTGCCAGACCTGTTTGAACAGGCTGCCGCATATTGAGCCCAGTCCACGTCTATCCCACTGATTCGATTGACACGCATGGGTCTGTTTGTTTATCTCGCACAGTTTTCGTGGGCTGGGTCAGAATTTTATTTCATTCTTCGTGTGTCTTTTGTTTAAAATGGATGTTGAGAAATTAATTGAATCGGTGCGAGAAAATCCCATGCTATATAAGACTAGTGATCCGGACTACATGAGAACAAAATTAAAAGAAGATATATGGGAAGAAATTAACTTGCAAATTAATAGCAATGGTTAGTTGTTTTATTTTTATGCATATGTTATAAGTTATAATTTATATCATTCATATCGACTTCTAACTGAACTGGCATGGTTGACTTGGGTTCAATATGCGGTGACTCACCCATCCCATGCGTGAGGGAAGCACATGGGTTGCCCGTGGGCGATCCGTGTGCTGGGTTGGGCTGGGCTCAATTTGCGGCGGGCCTAACTGTGTTTATTCACTCCGAAAAAAGAGCAGAGCATCTTAAAGTAAGTTAAAATAGAGCAGGTGTCAAAAAATTCGAGCAAATTAGAGCAATTGAGAGGCGAAAAAAGAGTCGAGCAAAATAAAGCAATTGAGAGACAATACTCAAAGTTGATTGCTTGTCGGAAGTTCAACCTGTCAATTCACTTTTAAAACTCTATTTCAGTCACAATTTTACAGTTGCCAAACAGCTGGTTGCTTGCCCGAACCAAAAAAGGTAGAGTAGAAATCGTGTTTTAGATTGCTCTAGTTCATCTTAGTGCAGGCTCATGAAACACAAATCAGAGCAACTTCGAGCAAGTCAGAGCAACCGAATTGCTTATGAAACACAATTTTCTGAGATATCTCAACCTAGCTCAACATAGAGCAGCTCATTAAACATAACTAATATCGTCTAATTAGGTGTGCTTTCGAATGTCTAGTTATTTTCCAAAGCTACACCTTGAATTCGAAATCAATTCAGAAAACTTATAGGAAAAATTTTCCCGGAAACAGATCAAATCCAATTAGAAAAAGCTTGTCTGTATACCGAAAAGTAATTCAAGCTTGATTATATCCCTAAAACTTCTGTCCCTGAAGATCCAAAGTTAGAAGCAAAGTGTTGATTGACCATACCAGAAAAATGTCCAATCATTTCTATATTGAATTCACTTGTTGAGAAACAAAGTCAGAAAGAAGCAGGTTATGAAAACCAAGAAAACTTTGCAGTATGATACCAATTGGATAGTGAATCGAATACGTATAGTATTCTAGATAAAAGTAAACACTTGTAGATACATTTAATTAATTATGATTTATGTGGAATGGGATATATACTTGAGTTTGTTCTTTGGCTCAATCATTTTTTCCGAATGATTTTCTTATGGTTATTCGTTTCACAACTAAGTAAGTAGATGATTACGTTCAAGTTTCAGTGTTAAGTATTTTCTCATGTTCTTTAATGGAAGTTTTTTTGTGCTCCTCTCTCTCGCTATCCTGAGTTTTTAAAAAAAATTATATGACCACAAACGCATTCGTTCTAGCTTGCAAGATGACTAAAATAGCAATTCACGCACTTATTTCTAGTTCATTTCAAAATTAATATGTTTGCAAAGTATAAATTTGAGTCTAAACTTTAACTTCAATAATTTTTTCACACCAGTTATTCGCATAAGTTGAAGAAAACCTATATTCACAGTCAGAATATTTGCTCAAAATGTTCGTACATTAAAAAAAATGTAAATATGATATTTACTAATATAGACTTACTATACGTATGTTCTTCGAATAGTTTTCGCGGCATAATTCGTGTGACATCGTTCTAAATTCGAAGCAATGGCAACATCATTATCAAAGAAGCCGCTCCAGTGTTTTTCCCCACAGCTAAACAATCCAGTAGCTTCCTTACAAAACCCTCTTTCTCCTCCACATGTTTCTTTCTGAATTCCTTCGTCGTTTCGTGCTAGCCTTAGAGCGTTCTCTTCATTTCGTACAAACCCTTTAGAAGTTGAGTACTTAATGAGTTGTCTCGATTCTAGGTCTAGTTTTGGCTCTAATAGTATTCCTAATAGACTAGCTAAGTCACTATCTTCTTCATTTTGTGTACCCCTGTCAATTGTTTTTAACCTCAGCACCGCAACTGGCGTTTTTCCTTCCCTATGGTTATCTGCAAATATTTCCTCTATAATTAAGGCAGGTGACCTTGCTTGCATCTTTAATTACCGTTCTATTTCGCTTCTACCTTGCTTCAGCTAGCTACTTTAGTTCTAGTTTTGTCTAGAGAGAGTTATCTATTACATAATTTATCCTCTGTGCGAGCCTTTCGTCGCCAACGAGCAACATGTTTATCAAAGGCAATCTACTGTTACTAACTTGCTATCATTCACTAAAACACTGGTGCGTCTGTCGTTGATCAGCAAAGACAGGTGGATGTTCTTTACACTGAATTCTCTAATGGCTCGTTTACACGTATGGCAAATGTTGGCGAGCCGAGTGTATAAATAGTAATCTCGTCTATTCTTGCCTGTTTTTTTTTCACATGCCAAAACTTGGAAGGAAGTTTTTTTCCACGTTCCACGACGAAACTTTCGCCATATGTATAAACGAAGCATAAGGCGTTGACATGAAAATCTTGTTTTGAAATTAGACAAATAAGGTTTCTATATGGTCCGCTGCTCTCCTGGTTATCTTCCTACATTTAGGAATTACTTGTGTTACTATGACCTCCTGTTCTTTTACTCCCTTCTATCACGCCTCAGGTGTTCCGCAAGGATCGCTCCTTGGCCCCTTGTTGTTCTTAATTTTCAATTGGCAATTCGTGTAATGCGAACTATCTTACTTTGAATGTCTTAAAATGTCTTTCGCGCGTAAAACTTACCTATTAGTATTTTCTTATTGCATTTCTGGAACCTCTCTCTGTATTCCATTTTAAAGACCTCGGAGTAATTTGCGACACTAAACTTTTATTTTTGCGTCCCGTCCGGGCTCTCGGGTTTTATCCTCAGATCATCTTCATATTTTACAGGTATCTCCACCTGTGTTCACTTCTTTTTCTCTTATCATCAAATACTGTTGTCAAATATGGTGCCCATATTATTTTTTATTTTTATTTTATTCGAAAAAGTTCGTCTAATACAAACTAGAAAAATTGCATAAGGTTGAAAAACAGACAAACAGTTCCTATTATACTATTTTCAACTTCTATTTTGAATTCCTATACTACTATTTTTAGCCAATCTTTTAGCCAAGTTGGTCCGATAGGAAGGGACAGATAAAATAATGACGTGTTTCACTCTCTCACCTTTGGTATTGAGGCCAAATAATCTTAAAAGGTGTTCAAAGGAAATGCTTCACGTGAGGAGCTTAGCAGCGAAGATGGTTTTGAACTTTTCACGTCTGTTATAGAGGGTATCCATGGCCAGTAATCTAAGTCGATTAATGTAAGGAAACAAGCGAAGAGGATCTGACCAAGCAAATTCACACAAACAAAACCGTAGAAATTTAATCTGAATGGACTCGATACGGTCCACATACAACTGCTGATTAGGCGCTCAAACAACAAACGCATATTCGAGTATCAATCTGACTAAAGCACAAAAAAGAATCTTAGTTAGTTAGCACAAATCACAAAGTAGATGAAGCTTTTAATAAAATGGTGTTAATACGATTGTCAAAAATGAAAGCATTATTTAAAAGTACTCCTAGATCGAGTACTTTGTCAAAATATCTTAAGGAAATACTATTCAAAAAATATTCAAAGGTCGACGGACTAATTTTACGCGTGTACGAAACAACGGTACACTTGTCAATATTAATTACTAATTTGTTAGTGTTACACCAAGTCGTGAGGCTATTTAGGCCACCCTGAAGTCCCAAGCAGTCGTGAGTATTAGATACCTTTTTAAACATTTTGGCGTCATCTGCATATAGTAAAATTGACAAATGTTTCAGGGCAGATGGGAGGTCATTGATGTTTAAAATAAATAGTATAGGTCCTAAGTGACTTCCTTGAGAAACACCAGATATGACATCAATTTCTGATGAAAGGGCGCCACGGAAACGTACACATTGGTTATGGCATTCCAAATAAGATAGTATCTAGGAAATAAAGAGCTGAGGAAAGTTAAAAGAGGACAGTTTACACATTAATATATGGAATGATCCAGCTTGTCGCAGGTTCACCTGCTCTCTTCTTTTCAAATTCAATTTGTCTTACTTTGAGTATAGTGCGAGACTTACAATGCTGCAAAATCCATCTTTGAAATCTCGTGGACTGTTTTTCGATGAATGCCTTGTATTCAAACTGCACCATCTGACAACTTATCCCATGTGACCTCTGCAACCAGGTTTCCGTTCGTGTATCGGATCGGTCAAATATATCCACGTTAACGTTGAGACAGTCCACATAGAGAGAGAGAGCTATTCAAAAGAAACTGATTAGTAACGCAAATTACTAGCCAGTCCGTAATGAGACTTTCAATGTGACTGAACGGGTTAGTATCACATAACTAACCAGTTGCGTTGTGTGTGTCACATTGAAAGTAACTCAACTAATGGTCAATTTACCCCAACCAACTCCCATGCATTTTCTCATAAAGTGACCAATTTAATTTAATTGGATTTGAAGCTATAAACTAAAAGTGCCTACATAAATTTAAAGAAATTATTTGATAAGCTATATCACTCTAAACTTTCTTAACTATGCTTTATTTCTCCCGATTTCCAATTTTTTTTTAGGATGATTTAAATCCATGAGAGGGGGTCAAATCTTGTCCATCGTGCATCCTTTCGTGCCACCTTGTTAGTGATGGGCGTTTCTGTTGTTTTCAAAAAACGAAAACGAACTGTTTTTTTTTCAAAAACAACTGTTTTTAAAACTGTTTGAAAAAAACAGTTTGAATTAACGAGAGAAACAAATTTTATGCTGTACGACAATTAGAGTTTGGTCGTAATAGGATTTTCACATACTAGGTATAACTAGTACGAGTACGAAAAAATACCTGTTTTAAATATCTATTTGAAGTATGTACATGTATACATACAATGCATACGATTTGCAGTAATGTAATGAAATGGACTAATATGCCCTCCTCCACCCTCCAGACACAACGTTCCCAAGCTAGAATGGTGATGGTGCAAGATTACCTTCAAAGAATACCGAGTCATTAGTCTGTGCAGCTTGTCCGTAACTTTCCAATGGTCGGTCATTAATTTGGCTAGTCTTTCTCCAATCTAGGGGTCATCTAAAGGAAAACAATCAAATTCAATCAATTTAATGTTTTTTTTTATTATATGCAGAAAACACCTCCTGTATTCGTTCAAATTTCCAAAGTAAAAAAATTACTAAAATAGGACCAAGTAATCCTGTTGTCATTGAGTCTCTGATACCAAACTTTTTCTGGCTAATCTAAAACAGACGGATTTCCACTTCACCTCACTGCAGCATGAAGTTTGCCGAAAATTTTATTAACAAATTATAAAAAAAAAACATTTTCATTTATTAAACATGCACCCACTAAGGGGCCAACCTCTTCCGTAAGGCTGGACATGAGACCAAGGGGCACCTTACCTCCCGCGGTTTCGTTAATTTTACAACTTCGGTAGGGTTGGAGACACCCTCGTGGCGGCCTCCAGTCACGAGGAGGGCCTCAGCACACCCAGAGACGCCAACTGGTGATCCAAATAGGATCTCAACCTTATCCTCCTTGGCACTTTTAGTGCTACTTTTAGTATTTCCGGAGGATTTCATTTTGCCGTATCTTCGAAACTCGGCCGCTTTTTCCCAGACTTGTATGAAAATTTTGCCCGAAACAACTCAGATTGGTCCCTGAATTCATGCTAGACCAAAAAAATTTTTTTTGAAAAAATTTACGTTTTTGCCCAAATTCCCCTATAAAAAAATTTTTTGCCCTTAACATATCACTAATGTACTCCCCGAACACTTTCAATCATCGAAAGCGCCGTAAAGTTAGTTTTTTCCAAACTATGGCCAAAAAACCCCTTACTCCCCTACAAAACCGAAATTTTTTTATCACAGCAATAGGTATTGGCCCGTTATGTCCCAAACCACTCTAACCCAAAATTGGCCGATTTTGTCCGATTTCAGCTCCTTTTGCCCTAAAAACTTTTTGAAAATTAAATAAAATACTTGCAAGTACGAAAATGCTCGCAAGTTCGAAAATATTGTTTTCCGCAGCTAAACAGTTTTCAACTGTCAAGCATTTCGTTTTAACAAGCGAAAAACGGTTCGTTTAAAAAAAAACGAAAAACCATTCGTTTTAAAAAAACAGTTCTTTTTTAAAAAACGAAAAACGATTCGTTTAAAAAAAACAGTTCGTTTTAAAAAAACGATTCGTTTGAGAAAAACGAAAAACGTTTGGTTTGAAAAAAACAGTTCGTTTGAAAAAAACGATTCGTTTGAAAAAAACGACAAACGTTTCGTTTGAAAAAAACAGTTCGTTTTTAAAAAACGAAAAACAGTTCGTTTGAAAAAAACAGTTCGTTTAAAAAAAACGATTCGTTTGAAAAAAACGACAAACGTTTCGTTTGAAAAAAACAGTTCGTTTGAAAAAAACGATTCGTTTGAAAAAAACGACAAACGTTTCGTTTGAAAAAAAACAGTTCGTTTGAAAAAAACGATTCGTTGGAGAAAAACGAAAAACGATTCGTTTGAAAAAAAAACAGTTCGTTTTAAAAAAACGATTCGTTTTAGAAAAACGATTGGTTTTAGAAAAACTATTGGTTGTAGAATAGTTGGAATAATTGGTTTTAGAAATGCTATTTGTTGTAGAAAATGGTTCGTTTTAGAAATGCTGTTCATTTTAGAACAAAAATTTCGTTTTAGAAAAACTGTTTGTCGCTATTTGGAAAATCTGTTCGTTCGTTTTTTGTTGCCAAACGTTTTTTTCAAACTGTTTGGCGTTTCTGAGCCCATCACTACACCTTGTTATCTGACATTCGGACCTCATATGGTGCTCCGTAAGGTAGACATCGGGGCCAGATGTTAGTATTGTTCGCCATTTTCATCCTATATGTTCGCTATTTTCAAAGTAATTAGAAATCTCGAGAACTGTAATGATTTCCAACTAGATCTAAACAGATTTCTCAGTTGGTGCTCCGATAATAATATTCTTCTTAATGCTATTTTATATTAAAATCGCAGAACTAATCCTGTTGTCATTTTCGAGTGCACCATTAAGTAGGCCAGCGAAAGCATTTGATTTAGGAGTGCTGCTGGATCAATTATTCTTATATAACGATCACTTTGGCTTAATTACTGTAAAAAAAAAAACCATATCTTGACCAAATCGAATCGAATCGAATTTGCTATTTTACGGCATTCAAAATAGCTTACAAAAAATTTGAAAGAAGTTAAAATGAAAGAGAAAAAGGGAATACAAGCACATAAAAATTTAAGCGCAAGCGAAAATCACAATTTTCCTTCCGCAATTCCTTTTTGATGTCTAGAACTTTTATTCAGTTCAAAAATCTTCATACATTTTTTAGCACTGATAACCGATGATGCATCGATGAAACAAGTTTTTCACTGCTATCTTGAACAATTTCGCCCCATTTCTGACGTAGGACAGTTTTTAAAGTAACGTTCCCAAAAATATTCGTTCGAAGTTATGTACATCAAGAGGGTGAGCTAGAGTTTTCAAAATCATGTGGACGATTTTACAGGTTTTGTGTTTCGGGTCAACTCACTGATAAAATTTCTATTAAAATCTGCTCTGTGAGAGATGCTACACATAGTTTCCTAAAAATCCTATTCCTAAAAAATAATGGCTAATTTAAAAGCACTTCTAAAATGATGTATCCGAATTTGATCTGCAAAGACAACTTTTTCTTAACATTAAATGTTTTTAATTCACTATGTCGTTATAAATATCTCACATCGTTTTTCCCATCCCCAGAATACACAGCTTCCCACCCCAAATACACCTACATTGCAATCTACCTTTGCATGCTTTGATGATGTTTCGGTGCATTTCGTTTACAAACTTTCATTCTTATTCGTTTCCAAGTCTTTCATATTTGCCTTTTCTCTGCATTTTATTCGTACATATATAATAAGAAATTCTTCTTCTAAAGTATTTCATTTGTATAGGACAAAAAGCCAAGCCTTAGACACAACACCAATTGACTTTTCGAGAAAGCAAAATATCTGCCTCGGAGAGCCTTCCCGTCTTAGATAGAACAATAAAGGAGCAGCAGCCTGGTACGGCAGCCAAAACATCCAGAGCTCTTTTGGAAGTTTTTTTTTTTATATGAAACTTACGAACAATAGGACAAGTTAAAGGCCGTGTAAATAATAAAATGCAGGCAAAGTCGTTAGAAAATCTTTCGGCCTCATATTTTGTCTAGTTTTCCCATATTTCTCTACAGTTTGGTTTGTTGTTCTCGCTCCGCTACAAATCTGAATTGCTGCTGTACAACAAAAGGAACAGGTTGCAGGAAAAGCTATTCTTTTTCTGATTCTTTTTTATCTTTCTCTTTCGGTTTCAGTTACCGTTAGATGGGTTTTGGTTCAAGAAGAGTTACCAGTACCGTTTCGAATGTTGTATAAAGTCTGGATTTGAGGTGTATTTTCTTGAATTGAACATTTTTTAAAAATTCATTTCGAAGGTGTCCAAAGCAAGAAATGCAAGTTGATACCCTCTAAACTATTCTTCTCATTCAGGTTGATAGAAGAATGAAGTTGGTTTCCAGAATAAATATCGGCTAAAGTTTCGAAAAGATGAAATGCAGATACATTTTTTTTGGAACAGTTGGAAAACTTCTGAAGGATTGCATGCACAGTTTTAGTCTTGAAGTTGCCGTGATATACGTATATATATACACACACGCAAATATTTAGTTATATTTATTCATTCTGATGCCATTCTTGGCAAACATGTTGTTTGCATTGGTTTCCTAAAGTTTTTTTTAGAATCAACTAGTTCCGGCTCCGCGTAGGAATTGTATCACGGTTTTATTCGTTTTATGAACTACTACTGTTTCAATGATTTGCATTCAAGCTCAGACTGGATGGTATGTGCTCATGTTTTCGTTTCCTGTTGCACTATTGTTCACTGAGAAAATTTATTCCTGTTTTTTTTTTGTGTTTGTGCACAGTTTTATGGAAACTCGCGTCTGCAATTTATGCTCGGATGTTGAGGGTAGCGGAACGATTGTTTATTCAGCATCATATTTGTAGCGTTGGGCTCTTTTAAATGATAGTAAAATACGGTTAGACCATGAATAATGGATTCAATTGTTATGACTGTAAGACATTTGCGAAAATTTTTCACAAGTATTCCGCAGAAAATATCATAAACAAATCTAGATTTTCTAATTAATGTCTATCGGTTTCGACCTTGAACTATGAAGTTAAATGTTGGCATGCAGCCGCAAGCTAAGGAAGCAAGCATTTTGTGCAAAAAAAAACTTTTCATTTTAAAATGAATTGCTTTAGGTAATCGAAAATAATTTAAATTGATTTCCAATTAAATTGGAGTCTGGATAGTCGAGTGGATAAAGCAGACATTGGGATTCAAGCTAATCAGCTCTGAAAAAGGACTTGAGCTCAATCAAGGTTAAAGCCAATCCTGAAACTTATCACTATATACTCATGTATATTACCGCATGTTGTGTGGCAACTCTCTGACGATAATGAACATTATCCGCATTTGTCCGAAAATCGACATGAAACTTACTTCATTGTCGCCGTTCTTTCAAGCGGATTAAAGCAGATCAACTGTATTCATAATTCAAACGGACGACTATTGAAATTTTTTCTACAATTTCTCTTGATATCTCGACTCAACGATGCTTATGTCCTCTGCTTGTCGAATCTACGCTCATTATGTGATATTTGAAATTAATGACGATATACACCCCCTCGCACCAGTCAGTTTTCAGCTTTTCGTTTATATTTTCCCTAAAACATATTGAATTAATAACTGGGGCTATTATTTTGAACCTTGAAGGATTTAATATCTTTCTAAATGTTTTATTAAATTTTAAATAGAATGTACCCCGAACTTCTAATAAAAAAAAGACATATCGACTGAAAACATACTCCTAGTGAAAAACAGTTGCCAATAAAGATCATTTTCTATATTTGGGGAAAATTGTTACAAATGAAATTAACAAAGGACACTGTAAGCCAACACATAATAATAGGGTTTCTCATTTTGAGCTAGTTTTTTTCTATTAAAATAATTATTAGTAATTCGCAGCACCTCATTTAGCCTTAATCATAGCTTTTACCCTTGAAAGCATTGATTCGTAAAACTTATCGATGATATCGAGGGCTATTTCGTTGACCCATACCTTTTGAATTATACTTTCGAGCTCTTCGGATGTCTTCAGTTTCTTTTCCTTCACTTTTTTCGACATTATCTCTCAAAGGTTTTCTATTAGGTTGATGTTAAGGCTATTTCCTGGTCAGGGAAGTGACTCGATGCCAAGTTCTTCCTTCAAATTTTTGTACCTGGAAAAGTGAAGACACCTCAGTTAATCAAATGACATGAAACAAGTTTAGCAAAATGCATTCCATACTTACTGAACGAGCACAGTGCCATTGTGCCGAATCAATCTGGAAAACAGGATTGGAATATGCTTCATATAAATCCTCTAAGGTAGGAAGTAGGTATTCAGTGATGATCGTTTAGTACCTTTCAGCATTAACAGTTTCCCGCAGTATCAAAACACTGTCAATTCCAAACCATTACGTAAGGGGAATGTCTGGTCGTTGGTTTAATACATTCGTCGCTATATTGTTCGCCTTTTCTTCGCCGAATTTTCAATGTTCCATCTGGACCGATAAAATTAAACTTTGATTCGTCAGAGAAAATTCGTTTTCAGTCTGTAGATATCGAATTTTGTCTCTCCATGCACCAGTTGAGACTTGTCTGCTAAATGTTTTTTTTGAGTAACGGCATTTTATTTTGCTGGAGTACGAGATGCTAATTCCATCCCGGTCAACCTCTTTTGCACCGTCCTAAATGAGCACCGCCTTGATAACGTAGGGTTCCACTATGCGCGAAATTGTGCCGCATTTAGGTACCGATTCGATAAACAGAGGAACTTCAGATGATTGTCTTCCTTGCTTGTTGTGTTCCTTGCTTGCTGTCTTTCGTTTCATACCGCTACCTTCCTTCCGCTGTACGATTTCAGTTTGGTCATAGTTTTTGTAAAATTCTTCTCACCGTCCATTCGCTACGATTTGCGGCTTTTTCTTAACACTTTTAGGATGGTCTATAAAAAACTAAAGCAATCTTTCATAGGCCATCCTTAAGGCTTTGGGAATTTTGTAAATTCGAAAAAGTATCATGACGGGTTGCCTATTTCCTTTATCTCTGACGACATGGTCGTTGATAACTTGCTAGCAATCTGTAATTTGTATTCTGATTACTTCCATTCTGTGTATGGAACACCTTTCAGGGACTTTGACAGGACTCATTTCAATTTCTATATAAACTCTCCTAAATCGACGTTAGAAATGAAAGACCTCTACACCGACATTGCCACCATCTAAAAACATATATCCCATCTTAACAATAGTTTTCACCTTAGTTCTGATAGATTTTCGGCCATAGTGCTTAAGCGTTGCACCAATTTTCTCTCACAATTGTTAGTTCATCTATTTAATCTACTCATTTCCTCTGGTATTTTTCCGAATTTGACGAATTTGTATTCCTATAAAAAAGAGTATAAAGAAGGCAGCAGAAAAGTCATGCACAACTATAAACCAATCGTCAAATTATCATGCGTTGCCAAGCTCTTTGAAGGGCGACAAAACAAATGCTAGGGCGCAATTGGGGTTACATCCAAGACAGACACTATAGGCACACATTTTATATCGAGCTTTCATCCTATATGAAGCTGCAGTGTGGTGAAAGAAAACTATACAAAAAACTGCAGTTACAGGGCTCAATAAGCTTCAAAGGATGGCCTGCCTGCTGATTACAGGAGCAATGACATCCAACCCGACGACAGGAAAAGAGGCTATTCTAGACCTACAACCGCTACACTTTAAAATTCAGGAGGAAGCAACGGCACGGGCTATTAGCCTACAACAGGCCTACATGGACAAATGAGGAAACATTAAAGGCCATCTCAAAATCCTGGAAGACATCAGGCTCATAATAGAAATATTGGCCTTCAGGGATAAAATAAAGATCAAAGCAGCGTTTGGGAAGACGTTCAAGGTAACAATTCCATCGAGGAGCAAATGGGAGGATGGCATACCTCCCTCGTACAGAGGAGCGCAAATGTGACTGGTTCATAGTTGGATTGTGGAGTAGAAGTAGGTCCCAAGTGCAAAATACATTTCTCTCTCCTAAAGAAGGCCACCATCTATCAACCAAAAGTTTCTGCCATATGAAAAAGATGAGGAACACTAAAAGAGTCAGAACTAAGATCCTATCGGACAGTGAAGTGGTTTTCAAGGTTATATATCGCAACCAAATAAAGTCAGTTATACTCTGGAAGATGAGAGAGGCCGTGAAAAGGGGCACTCAAAAGCCTCGATTTGATATGGATCCCCAGCCATGCAGAGCACCACGGAAACGAGGAAGTTGATACCAAAACCAAATGATGAGCAAGAGAGCCCCTCATAGGTCCTCCTCCGTTCTGAAGTCTGAAAAAGGCAGCTACGGACAAGGAAATTAAAACATCGACGAAGAAAAAGACCGAAAGCTACTGAAAACTATGGGATTTTTTATTCAGCTATTTTTTTATTGTAGCTAAAACAACGGTAAGGGAAATTAATGGAGGGGAATCAGTATCCATGTAGAAGAAAAATTTGGCAAGGTACCAAAAAATTAAAAAAATTATTAGAAAAAGGTCTGAAACTGAGAACATCGATTATTTGAGAAGAATCGCGTACAATATGTCTTTATGTTGAAATTTATTCCTAAATAAAAACTTAAATCACTATGTTTTTGTTGTTTCATTATATGAATAGGTTTCATACGGGATTTCGTTCCACCAGATTTTGAGTTTCGGGATTTTAGAATACGGGAATTTTGAAACATACGGGATTTTGTTAATTCGGGATTTTGTGATTCGGAATTTTGATACGATCCTTCAAAAAAGACCTTGGCATAAGAGTGCTATGTGAAGCATTGACAAGCCACCTTCATTGCAAAAAGTATCTCAACAGAATAGATAAAGAGCGAGACGACTGCTGCAAATACTGAGAAATGACAGTGTGTATAACAACTTCTCACATACTGTCCAGCACTAGCTAGACGAAGATTAGACCTCCTTCGCTCTGCTCTTCCCTCCACGAGGGACATAACAAATGCCTCGTCAAGGAACATGTTTAGGTTCATAAGAATCCTGGAAATCCTATGAGGCAATAACGCAGAGGAAGCAAAATAGACCGAGGTGGTCGCATTGCTAAGGGCCTTCTGAACCCACTCCAGGCTTTCAATTATTAATTAACCTTTGAAGCTACAGTTGCCGAGATTTTAACTTTGCTCTTTAAGGCATTAATCTCGATCTGTCAACATGATTTCTTTAAAGGTAAATTGAACACCAATAACACTTTAGAACCTGCGAATCTAGTCATCCCTTTGATCAAAGAAGGTAAACAAGTTGACTGCAATAGTGACATCAAATAGATCTTATCTCTCAAATCGCAAACAGATCGAACAACAAATTACAAACAAATTGTGACATTCCTTCCACTGATAATAATTGCCACATCGGGTGACAGCCACCTTGATCCCATTCTTTTCGCTATATGTATATCTTAACGACCTGATTAATTTTGATCATATTACTCTACGCTGATGACGCAAAGATTTTCAAAACAATATCATCACTTGACTATTGTAGAATCCTGCAAAGTAATGAGTCATTTTTTTCTAATTGGTGTACTCTAAACCGACTTCCGTTAAATACTGAGAAATGTACAGTTATTTCTTTCTCTCACAAATTATGCTCCATTGATTTCAATTACTCTTTAAATGACACTCTATTAATCCGTTTTGATAAAATTCGTGGCTTAGTACTATTCAACTCTGCGTTTACTTTTAATGATCAAATTGACTTAATGATAATAAAAGCCAAATCTGCTCTTCGTTTCTTAAAAAGACTGTCTAAGCAATTCGATCACATTCTTATGCCAAAATCCTATCTTGATCTTTGGTTCGCTCGATCTTAGAATATGGGTCCTTGGTTTGGTCTGCTTTATATACGGAGCATATAGATCCAATTGAGTCCGTATAAAAGAGATTCTTGCTTTTCGTTCCTAGTTCTATCCGTTAGTCTGATCCTTTTTACTTATCTCCTTATTAAAACCGCTTGCAATTATTGACTATGAACAAACTTGAAACAACTTGACGTCAAAATTTCAAAGCACTATTCGTTGCGAAGCTACTCATTGGAAACCTGAACTCAGAGTTTTAGTCATCTAAATTGAATTTTCATGCTTAGTCCACCCCGTTTCATAAGATTTCATTATGAACTATCAATCGACCTGCGCAAGAGCAATCATTTCGTTTATGTAAATGCTTGTTAATACATTTAAAAAAAAATATTGATTGCGAATTAAGTCTCGGCCAACTTCCACCTCCAGACCCGACAAGGGTTGTAGTGAGACTATTTTACTTTGCTAATTAAACTCCTTACTAATTTCTGGTTCTGAATCCCAAATTCGTAGTCTTTGAATGTGTAATGATATCAATCTTAATTTCATCTTCATACAAATGAGGAATTAAAACTTCTTAAAATCATTCGGTTCCATCAATGCATGTGCATAAAATCTCTGCAGAAAAAGATTTATTCATTAAATCTCTGAATAGCAATTATATTTTTCTTACCTACGAAACGTCCTTCATTTCCATTGATTCACATCGTTCCTGCAAGATTTTTTTTTCTAGCATTGCAATGAAAGCTTCTCCTCGACAGTAGTATGCATTGTGGATTTCAAATAACCTCTTCTCAGACCAGATTTTAATTTCATTTTCTCTTGATTATTCTCAAATGAACATTGGAATTCCTTTCGCTCTTGTTTCTTGACGAAATTAAATTCTTTTTCCGACACACTATTTTTTGACGCGAGAAAAATTCTTCAACTTATTCATACCATGGAAAAACGCAAGATGCCACCACAGTAGTAGAAGAAATAAAATGACAAGAAAACGTGAAATGAGGAACGTGCTTCTATCTATTCGATTGCTTGTCTTTTTTGCTGATAGTATGTGTTTACTTGGTAGAGTATTTTGGGTTCAGAAGGTTTTCATGTAGTCATCACATACAGGTTCAACATTATGAAAGCGAATCACGATCTGTGCAAGTGTGTACCTGAGACTTATACTAAAAGTAATTGACGATGAAAGGAACAGGTGCTGCGGAAATATCTTGAAATATAAGAGTTAGATATGTGTAAAGAATCCTGACAGTTTTTTTTGTGGGCGGATGGAGAAAAGGCCACGTTTTGCTATAGCTAATAATAGTTTTCACAAATACTAACTAAAACGATGAAAGAAAAGCTAGAAAGTATCACATTAGAAGTTACAGTCGAACATAGCTTGCCGGGATCAAAAGATTCCTAAAACTTTTTATCTCCTTGAATTCTTCTCTCAGGAGAAAAAGTCAGTAAATCCTCTATTAGGACATTGTTTTCTTATATGTCCACTTTTATCTGCAACCAATTCATTGATTATTTCCTCTTGAAACCCTCCTTTATCATGCTCTCTGAGCTAACCTGCTTGTTAATTCCTTTCAGACATTTTCACACCATATCGCCTGTTAGCAAGATTAATTTTTCTGAAACCTGATTGGAAATTGCATTAGTACTGAAGACATTTATAAAATTATAGCATTCTAGCAAGAAAGTTATCGGAAAAAATCGTTCAGGTACTTCAGGTGAATTTCGCAAGAAATTTAATTTGTTACTAAATCAAAAGAACATTCACTAGACATATCTTGTCGAAAAGAAAATATTGTGGAGTATGCTTTGCACGATAAAACAATATTGATTTGGAATTTCCCGAATACAGCTCGATAGAGTTTCATATTTTCCATTTGCTCCGTTAGTCACGGGAATGATTTGAAAATATTCAGTTCAATAATTCAAGAAATAAGAAATAAACGGCTGTGTGGGATTGGAACATAAAATAAGAAAAAAGTCTACAATATTGAAGCAATATAACGAAGGATTTGGTAATAAAAGATTTTGGTATCCCAGTGAATGAAGATAATCATTCTTCTGTTTGTGTTCATCGTTTTGTTGGGTTCTCTTGGCTAAATTCATCAGTTTCTTCGGATTGAAGTTCTAGTTAAAGAAATATCATAATTTCGAATGCTTGTTTGTCGTCAAGTCGAATTCTAAGCATTCTAATAAAATAGCACTGGAAGTGGAATTTGTTTAGCAGAACTGGTGTTTGTAATGTAAGGTATGTTTGGAGTTTCTTCGCGAACCTTTACACCAACTTTGGCACGGCAAATGAGGTCCATGACAATATTTCATTGCTATAAACAGTCCATTCCTAGTAAGCGCTCTCTGTACTGAATTATTGATCGTCTGAAATTAACAGCATCGGGCAAAAATACCTCGAGGACGCTAGTAAGTTCTGGGCTGATGAATCATTCTATATGATAACAAGACCTTTCTAGGTCACCATGGACGCGCACCGCACCAAGGTATTGGACGAGCGTTGGAAAATTTTTGTCGGAGTTGTGGCTCTGAGGACGAAGAGGAATCCATCCTCCATCTCATATGCCACTGTTCGTCTTAGGCGAGGAGTAGTGTGGCGAAGATATATTTTATGCTAGAAAGAGCTTATTGTTGACACTTAGGCAAAGCGACTTATACTGAAAATAATAGCCTAATGATGACGGATTAACATGAAGATGCTTACATGGTCCGCCCTGTGTTTAAAACTTGTTTGTACATCCAATAGTAATTTATACTATTAAATAATCTAGTTAAGCTTGTTTTGCCTAATGGATAGCCTAGCTCCTAGTTCGTGAGATCTGTGATTTGAATCCAGGTATGAATGGGCGATCGTGCACCGAGCTTTTAATTAGAATGGCTCTAGATAAACCAAATTAGAGGCAAAGTGATCATTTTAAATTATTAAAAATGTCAATTTCCTAAGATCCCTTAAACCTAAAATTGGTGGTGGCTTCAACACTCTGCCTTAGTTATTTTGATTTATTCAACTGTTTTCTTTGTCTTGGGGAAAAGATAGGACACTAGTTGCTAGTGTGTAAAATCCTGGTGCGAAATGTCATCCGTGATCACACATCTGGGTTGGAGGTAATCTAACTGCGAGCACTTGTACTTATAAGCTGTAAAATATAGCTCCCAACGCCACAATATAACAATCTGTATAACACTTACTCTTATGTTGCATAGCGCAGCATTTATGGTCACTTACGCTATATACATTGTTCTCTCAGCTATAAAATGTAGCTACAAGAGCCAAATTCACATCGCCTCGACGCCAATGAAATATGCGAAGGATGATCTAAAAGTAATGATAATGAATATGAACCAAGGTGATTAAACTGAAAAAAGTATTTATTTTTCAACATAGTCTCCTGACCAGTAAATGCATTTAGTCCATACCCAGGTCTCGTCCATGGTTACGAAACGCGATAAAAACTTATCCAGATCTGCCTGGAACTTTTCGAGATTCACCCTCGAAATGTCGACTTGTTTCTCCTTTTGCTCGTCGGTTAACATTCTGGGCATCCAACGCGCGGAGACCTTCTCCATATGTAATTCGTGGCCAACGATTCTTTGAACACTGCCATACAAGATATCTGTGACCTCAGATAGATGCCTGATGGTCACCCACAGATATAAGAGAGAATCGATTAGAAATTGGCCGAGATAAATGTGCCAATTTTCGACATGCTGCTTACTGGTGTGAGAAGGAGGTACTTGTGTGTGCCCTACACAGTTCATATGGCAAAGCCAATGTGAAAAAACCACGAGAGATCGCCATTTTGAAAATCGTTTGACATTTCTTTACCAAAACCGGCGAGTGGAGTTTAAAATGCTTTTTGTTAATGAAATTAATTATGATTTCACACAAAAACTATCCGAAATTAAAGCCAAAGGTTAATTTGATATACCCGAAATACGATATCCCCTGCGAAGCACTTCGGTAGCTACTTTTGCAGCTTGGAACGCAGCACTTCATTATCGCACTGTTTTATAATTTTTTACCGCTAATTTATCCGCGAAACCGACACAAATGATTGCGCACAAACATAGATATACGTTTCCACCGAATACGCCGAAAAATTTCCGAATTCTATTTTACAAATGTTGACGCAAAGTCAATGCTCTCAGTCGCCGACACCAATCAAACTGAAATTGACGTTTCTTTCCGTGTTGCCCGTTGCACGCTTTTACACCGAGCTGGAGTTCCCAGCATTAAGGCTTTTCGGTTGTGAGTGCGGCAGAAAGGAGTGCACTGAGCGGAATTTTTGTGAGAGAGCAATGTTGTGGGTGTATTAAAAAAGGCACACTCACGTATGGGTAGACGGATAGCCATTTCGTATCCATATTCTTTCATATCAATGTGGTCAACCTTCGATCTACCAACACGACATCTTCCGCTTTATCCACTTTGTCTTCAGTGAGGGACGTGGATGGACGTCCTTCGCGGTGTTCCTCTTCAGTGGATATTTTCCCCAGCTTAAACTCCTTGGACAAGCGTGCAACGGTGGAATATGGAAGAGCAGAATCCTGTAATGTTTCCACTGAGTCTCTGTCTATGTCTCATTTTTTTTCATACACAGGTACTTAATGACAGCTCTAATTTCGTTTTTCTCCAGTTTAATGTTCTCTCTTCGACGGTTCCTATTCAAATGAATGTACCTCTATGGAGTCGTAGCCTATTCATATGCATTTTTTATGCTGACTTAGTGAATATATGAGTTAATAAAAAAAAAATTTTTTTAAATGTTATGCGAACTGAAAATAACCGATTATCACAACTTTTCTATCACGCTTCGTAGTATCATCTCTTATATAACATAGCTCCAACTACTATGAACATAATCTAGGCACTTATTATTAAAGTAGGCTAAATAGCAAATATTTTCCAATAAGCTTGTGTAGCCTCGAGGTATATATCCACTTCGTGTAGCCCATTCAAGTATAAGCTCACGGGTTTAAATCTGGATACGACCAGGATTCATTTGTTACAATATAAAAATTAAGGTAGAAAAACTCAGTATAACTCAGTAACTAATACAGTTGCCAAAATCCCAAAATTATTTCAAATCTGAAGCTATAAACATAAACCAATCTAAAATTATATGCAAATAACTTAAAATCAGCTACTGAGAAAAGCTGTGACAGTAACAACCTCAGACTTGATTTTAATATCATTTCCCCTTGATTTTTCTCAAATGAACATTGAAATTGAAATTCCCTCGCTCTTGTTTCTTGACGAAATTAAATCTCGACGAAATTAAAGTGGGCCTTGTATTCGTAAAGGCTCCGTTTCTGTTATTTTCGCAAGCTTAGAATAGTCTTTGATGGTTCGAAAAACTCAGCCTTATTTGAATGGCTGGCATAACACAGGCAAGAAAGTATGCATTCAAAAGTTTTTAGTCTATATTGCTAGTTATTATTGCACAAGGATGTTCTGGCTAATCTACAATTATTCGTTTTCATTCTTTTTTCCAAGTATTAAAAAATATTTCGACTGTATATGCACAAATATTTAAATCAAAATGAAAATCTAGTGTGTTGTTTGGCTATCGCGTATCGACAGTTTCTGAAAAAAATATTTTAAATTCGAATTTTCGTTATATCGTACAATTTATAAACAAAACGAAAATGCAATAATTGTTCGTCTAAGCCAGGGATGGCTAGCCTTTTGTATACGACGCGCCAAATTTTTCGCAGACGAGTCCAGATGCGCCATCTAACTCGACCAATTTTTCTATCTACTTAAGTTCACGGTTGGGGTTAGAAAATTGAATTGAGAGCACTCAGGTGTTAGAAATATAAAGACGCATTCTGTTAGAGTGCCTACTTTGAAACAAAAAGTAGGCGCAAGAACGCAATGCGCCACTTGTAATCGTCATATGCGCCACGTTTGGCGTATGCGCCATGGTTTGGCCACCCCTGGTCTAAGCTAAATCATTAGCTATTTCTTTGCCCTTGTTCTGTTAGCTAATACCTGAATGGCTACCACGTTGGGCGCACAAATGTTACAGTGTTCATTCCCTGCTAGTAAAAAGAATAGATCATAAAAATCGTAATCACTTTCAAAACAGCTATTATTAGTCATCCCATTCAAGACTTCAATTTGTCAAATCTTTATTCTTTCTTGGTATTAGTGATAGATCACTATTAAAGCAAATGCCAGTTTTCTTCAGCATAGATAAATTTGAAAAAGCACTGTGAATATGCAAAAAAAAAAAAATGATTTTGCATAACTTTTAAACGGCAAAAAATTATTGACGAAGCAATAGGGATGTGTTGTGCAATTATCTATAGGAATTTGAACATATCAGTTTTGATTGAGCTGCAAATTTTTCTACTTTTAATAATGCGTATTTCACTTTCCAGAAATCTTTTTTTAGCAATATTTTCGACTCTAAAGTCTGGCGTGATTTGCTCAGTTTATTTGGATATTGGAATATAAATCCAAGTTTCGAAAAGCTGTTGTCAGTCGTTAGTTTAGTGCAAAATATATCCAGCACTTGAATGACATTTTTGTTTCAATGGCCGCAAATATTCTTTTTAAGTTTTTAAAATCATGTTTTTTTCGTTGACATTAATTCCTAAAATGTTAACAAGGCAGTAAAACTTTTGTATAACGAACGAGTTTCGGTGGAGAGAAGTATCCTTTATTCTTTATTACTAAGAGGTTTAGAGGTAAATGTTGATATTCAGTTGCTATTTAAATTACCTCATGTCTTATTATTTTCGGAAAATCGGATTCCGGGCGAAATCAATTATATTAAGCAAAAATATACACGAGGTACAGCTCGACACTTTGCATTTTTAAGTAGCCCTTAAGTCCCGGTGATCGGGGAGAGTAGAGGACAGACTTGTCAGAGAGGGATTTATAAGAGTCTTTTTTCTGTCGTATATAGTTTCATGCACCGTTCAGTTGCCACAATACAATTGACGTTAGAGGAATTCTCCTTTTGTGTTGACGGCTTCATTCGATCATTGCGATGCAGCGTGCTTTCCGTTCAGAATTCGCCACGCTTGACCGTCTAGTATGCGCTTTTCTGGTGAAGCAACTATCCACCTTAGTAGGTGCGTAAGCAAACAGAACATGCAGTACTGAAACGAAAAGAATCACAGCGAACTCTTCAATCAGATCGGTTCACTGCATGGAGAATTGTATCAAGCGTAAGCATCATCGGCTCTTAGGTTTGCGGTAACGATCGTGCTATAAGCGTTAATTCAAATCGTTACTTGACTGTGCTCCAGGATTTTTTAATTTGCTGTTGAATCAATACATGGTTTTAACAAGATAGTGCCACAACGAACATATCGCACAAACGTTCCCTGAACGACTTATCTATTTGAGAGGAGACCGAAACTGCCCTGGGTGCTCTCCTGATTTAGCCACCTAAGATTTTTTCCTGAAGAGTTGTCTGAAATCTAGCCCTACAGAATAATATTCGATCTGAATTCGCCGCTATATCCATAAGCATGCTTCAAAGAGTGAAATGAAACTCCATATGACAGCTTCTTCAGTGTGCTAGCAGTGAAGGATGACATTTGCCAGTTACAGTGCTTATAATCATGTAATCTTCCATTATTGTGATACATGAGAAAAATGAAAAGTGGAGAAAAAAAGAAAATGCGAAAAAGAAGTAGATGAGTACCATATAAGACAAAATTTAGTCCCACTAACTCTTGGCGGATCTAGGGGCTGCAGTTGGTATAGTTTTACTTTACTGTATTGATACGTTCCGCGATTCACCTTACCCCCGATTTGATCAAGTGCCAGAGTAAGTTAGGTTTAACGAACCATTTAACGAGCCATTTAAAACGCACAGAAGAAGCCAGTGCTCTAGTCACTCGCCTACTCATACTTTTCATAATTATGAGGTATAAAAATATTCGAAACCTTGTTGCTTTTTTCATCTTTTCGCTAATACGTCGGATATTTCCATATATTTTCCCCTTGAACACAATCATCATTCGAAAACCACCAACTAAATTTCAACTGTAGATCTATTAGGCTCAGTTCTGATTAATTATTTGCTAAACTCCATCTCCTCTTAAATTTCATCAATCCACAGTCAGCTCTATTTTCAATCTATATTCAAACAACAATTGTAAGATGTAAATGGGGGGGTTGTAAGTAAATAGTTTTTGTTGATTGAAGAGGTCCTTATACAGAGGTTTTGTGTGTAATTTTTTAATGTAGTTTTGCTTACAGTGTCAGCGTTATGTCGTCAACTTGTTAGATAGTTACCCTTTATTCTGATATTTGGTATGTTATTGCTTCGCTGTGGTATTTTTCTTGTTACACTTTAGTAGAAATAATGTTGATTCTAGTATGTTTTATATATCAGATTTCGAACTTGTCATTTGCGGCTATCAACTTGTTGAATTAAAATATTTATCCGAAGCAGGTCTGCAAAAAAATCAAATGTAAGATCAGTTTAATGTCTTCTTTCTAATTTTTTTAGATTTTTTTATAATTTGAATTTTTTGAAATCAATTTGAAAAATGGATACAAAAAAACCCTTATATTTTTGATACAGAAAAATACCGTTTACAAAAGCGAAAAGTCAGTCCCACCACACATATTCAATTTTTATTTGGTCTTAAGTAAAAAGTAAAAACCTAATACGTCTCCAGTATTCAAAAACATATTTGCCCAAAACTTTAATTAATCAATCTTTTTAGTCACTCTCAATACAATTAGGTGTGTTTTACCGTGAATTATTTCTCAAACAAATATTTTTTCTATTGCATGCCTTAAATCTTTAGTTAGTTATGGTAATGAATGATAGCCAACCTTCAAGACACATTTATTGAGGCATGTCACCGTAACTGCACAACATATAAAATATAACCACTATTGAAGCATTTACGTTCTTTAAGTTCAAAAATCAATGCTAAAACATTAATATGCAAACAGGAAGACATTTCAAAGTGGAATATGGATTGAAACAGAAATATACAAACTAACCAAACTAATAACTTATACACACAAGAAAATCAAAATGCAAAGCTGACGAAGAAACGGATACACAAATTTGGAATATTCAGAAACAAGACAAAATACTAAACGTTTTAGCCTAACAACAAAGATATTTGGTCTACCACATTAAGTACCACAATAATAATGAGTCGAATCTAGAAAACAAACGAGGGATGTAAAGATGAAATATTGAGAAAAAAATTGAATTTCCAAATCAGACAGATATGATTTGAATTTTGAGAGTATTGAAAGTAACATGCATTCTCCAAACATATTAGATATGCATAAATTCGGAGAAATCATACAGAAGATGAAGAAACACAAATCCATAACTACTTACTATCACTCTCCTCACAACACAATCTGTCCTATCGCTGCCACGTGACCTGAAGACTATGTTTCAGTTTTCAATCTAACAAGAATACTTTTCAAATAATATTCGCCACCACAAGACACAAATTTTCGGCCGAAGAGTATTACCATTTTGGAATTTTGCAAAACAAACGCGTTTAACAAAACGAAACAATGATAAGACACAAGCACTAACCAACAAATTTATGTAAACAAGTGAAAATCATGCAAATCCAAAACCGACTACAGAAAAATTAACAAGCACAAACATGAAATCGAAATCACATCACCATCAACAACGCCCATCAACAATTAACAAGAATAACCATCCTAAAGCCACGGACTTCAACTAAACAACAAGCTCTGTAAGCTTCTCTTTCTAAACTCTTCAACAAAACATATTCATTTCTGTTTGCTAATTTTCGTTTCAAACTCAACTCAAATCTAAAAAAAAAAAACACGTGAAACCAGCTTACAGATATTTTTCGTTGAAATTTATGCAAACAATAAAAACAAAATGTAAAAAAAAATGTCAATAAATTTGTTAATTTAAAAAAATCCATCTCGCTTGTTTGTCTGTGTGCAGGGTTAACGGTCGTTGTGGTGATGAAGGGAATGATGATCGCTGATTCCTGTAGTCTGATCTGATAAGATTCGATCAAAGTTCGGCCTTAGCGTATTTTCCGTGTTAGATAGCAAGAAGAATAAGAAAATAAGAAAAACACACTCTTGCTGCAGACATGTTTTCATTAGCTGCAAGAACAAACAAGCCGCTGCGGCTGACTAGACAGAGATCTGCACGGAAACGGACATAGCGAAATGATCTTGTGTGAAAATGCGGTAGATTATGATGAAAATAGAAAAGTTTAAGAGGCAAGAGATATGAACTGTTCATAGATAGATGCAGCGACGAGGAAAAGCGAAAGTGAATCAGCGAATGCGCGATCCTTCTTTGATCGGTGATGAGACCAACGAAGTCAACCAGTCAGCACGTCAGCCAGTATTTCGACATGTTGTCTACAATGAAAATATGTATTTTGGCAAAAGTTGAGAAGTCGGATTGAACGCTCTCTCAGTGTCGTATAAGTCAAACGTTTTAACATAAATGCTTTTCTAGAGGTAAGTTGATTTGTGTTTTTGTTTATTATTCGTATATAACCATTGACTTGCTGCTGCTACTATTGCTTATCAGCTTTTTGTTTTGTTTCCTTATGTGAATATATATATACGTATTAGTGGAGATAGTGAAATTTGGATAGTTTTCAAATACCTTTCAATAAGAGTATGTCATTCTTTCGGTATCTCTTATGTTAATTGATATTAGGCGTGTTTTATTATACATTCAGAGTAGTGCAGGATATCGATTTGCACACGAAACAACAACAACATCCAGAGTACAAACACCTGTGAATTCAGTGGATTTCGTACTCGTGCTCTCTGTGGAACGTATTTTGAAAAGTCATATCAACTGGAATAGTTGGAATTTTCAAAAATTTTCCATGTCACCCTGGCAACCAGGATAAATAGTCATACATTTGAAAACGGCGTTGGTTCTATGACAGCTCAAATTTTGAAATGACAACTGTCTGACAGAAAAAAACTTGCGTGCTACTCTGGATCGTTTTATTATGCATCCAGGATACCTACTACACTCTGGATGATAATAAAACGCAGCTATTATCTATATTTTAACCGTTTTAAACCTTGAATTCATGACTTTTCTTCCTCTATCATTTAAAATCGTAAGTATAATTTGATGAGCTTTCGTGCAAAGAATTTTTAGAATTATTTAAAAAATAGTGCTTAAAAATGCATGAACTTCGATTATTAATTTGATTTTAGACTGTTACATCATTTCATTGAAAATGAAATCGATTTGAAAAGTTAATACTGACACTTAGTCAATTGAGTGAATTATCTGTTACGAATAGACTAGCATCTATTTCTCTTATTGTAGTTGACTTTATTTGTTTACAAAATTCACAAGTATCATATGCATTACAATATGTGAAGTTAAGCTTTCGAAATCTATCGTTTCCTCCTATTCATTTTTTTACATTAAATGTTGTTCTCTATTAAATGTTTACAATTTTTTATAATACGCTTATAGTTTTCTAGAGGAATATTATGAAATGCCCTATGTTAGATTCAATACAGTATGAAATAACTATTTCAGCTAATAAAATACATAGTTAGTGGTTGTAGTGTAGTCATAGATATCAATGTTAGCAATGATATCAAGGAAAAATATAATGATATAGCTAAAAAATTTAAAAGACAGTTTCACCAAGCATATAAAAGTTATGTAAATATAGTCGGCGATCCCAAAAAAAATTTTTGACTTCGTGAACACCAAGCGAAAATCTTCTGGTTATCCCACGTTCAAGCACAAATGCAACTCAGTTTCTTCTGATCCACAAAAAAACGATATGTTTGCCGACCATTTTCAAGAAGTTTTTGTCCGGTCAGAGGATCATCTACCACATCGCCACTTTCTGCAATCTGCCAGTCGCCCATCGCTGATAAACTTTATTTAACCAGAGAACACATTTCAAGGGCCATGAGAGAACTTGATATGAAAAAAGGCCCTGGACCTGACCTATTATCTCCAAGCTTCCTAGTTAAGTGTGTTCAATAAATCGCTGTCATGCGGTATATTTCCGCGTTTCTGGAAATCAGCCCATATCACGCCGATTCTTAAAAGTGGTGATAAATGCTCAATACAAAATTATAGAGGCATCGGCATTTCGTCAGCTATACCTAAGCTGTTAGAAAAAATTATTTGTGATAAACTTACAATCGTTATTGATCCCCTCCTAAGCGAGCAACAACATGGCTTCAGAAAAGGCCGGTCTATGTTCCTAATGATAATAGTATACACTGACTTCAGTAAAGCCTTTGACCGCGTTGACCATGGCACTTTGAAACGTAAACTCCAAAAAATTGACATTTCAGGAAACCTTCTAAACTGGTTGAATTGTTACCTTCGATATCGAACGCAACAGATTAAATTCCAAGGCCGTCTTTCCAAAAAAAAAATTACCGTCTCATCTGGGGTACCTCGAGGCAGCCATCTAGGGCCGCTGCTGTTCAATGTTTTTGTTTCTGATCTCTCGGAGGTGTTATCCAACATTCCGCATCTTTTTTATGCAGATGATCTGAAAATATATCACCCTATTCAGTCGGAATCAGATGCAAATTTTCTTCAGCTGAAACTTCAGTTACTGGTGCAATGGTGTGAGCAGAATAAACTTACTCTTAACGTTGAAAAATGCCATGCCATAAGTTTTTCCCTCAAGACCTCTGCTCTTAATTTCGATTATCACCTGACTAATCAGCTCCTGAAAAATGTTGATAGTGTCGTGGATCTCGGTGTCGTCCTGGATAAAAAAGCTGGGTTTTTCAATCTTCAGTATGACGGAGTTCCTGCAATAGCTAGCAAGCAGCTAGGATTCATTTAAAGACGTGCGAAAGAATTTAAGAACGTGTGGGTTACAAGGTCTCTGTTTATGTCTTTAGTTCGCTCTCTACTCGAATACGCTTGCATCGTCTGGAATCTGTTTTTCGATATTCATAGCAATAAACTGGAATCAGTCCAAAAGCCGTTCGTGTTTTTTACCTTGAGAGATCTCTATAATCCACTTGATTTCGAAAGTCTTCCAACTTATGGTTACAGACTTAATCTCTTATATCTGGCGACACTTTCTTCAAGGAGAGCGGTATTATCCTCATGCTTCGTCTATGGAAATTCAGAGTTTTTCTAGATTTTAGTTAGTTACCACATAACGGCTTACTCACAGCCCGGAGGATGATCATTGCTGATAATCCAGAATAAGGTTCGGTGCAGGTCTAACTCTCTAATAAAAATAACTCTGTAATAAAAATATTCGATCAAATAGATGAATCTATTATTTATATATTTAAAAAAATAAATTAGGCCTTTAAATGTTGTTTTAATTTCGAATTAAAAACATTTTCCGTATCTAAATATCTTGCCATTCATACTCCTGAAAGTTCAAGCTAATGTCAAAATCGACCGGACCTCCAGTAAAATATTATGTACAGAAGGCCCAAGTTACAATAAAAGCAACACAACACTAGCCGTCGTCTATCACTGGCCATTTCGACGATATTTTTGTTTGATAATTTGAACTTTTTCAATTTTAGGAATGTCTTATTAGCAGGTATTTTAAATTTTTAAAGCCTGCAGGACATACTGCAAAGCAATAATGAAAAGAAAAAGCAACTATCGATTATCAGTTGCATTTTATATTTCCGCTCATAGCAACAAGTGGAATTGGAAATTTCCAAAATATTTGTTACCCAGCGGAGTTTGAGGTTTAAGCGAATCTCCGATATTATTGCCAGTATTATATATACCTACCACCTTATACCAGGCTTGTAGTTAGGGATTCCAATCCCGAACCATATTTACAATCCCGGGATTACGGGATTAAAAAATCTCAAATCCCGGGATCCCGGGATCCCGGGATTTGAAATTCAAAATACAACACAACAAAATAAGTCAAGTTTCTAGTAAACAGATTATATAATTTGCCATCATTTCAAAACTACAACAATAAGTGAGCTCAACACTGTATAAAAAATTGCATTATTACTAATTTATATTATTGATGGAAATAAAAACAATAATTTTAATTATCCAAAACGTTGACAGTATGAAGAAAGATATTAAAAATTACATCTATTACAAATTACAACAAAAAATCACGACCAAAAACCACAACAACAAAACACAACTCTTAGAATTGAGATACGTAATAAAGTAACAAAAAAATTAACAAAAAATTCGGCCAAAGTTCATTAGGTTTTTTCGGAAGTAACATTGAAGCAATAGCAAAGCATCTAAGGTATCGTCTCCAAGCCTGCTTCTAAATTTATTCCCGATTTTGGACGCCGCGGAAACGGTCGAGAAATATTGGTACGCCTGCTCCAAACTATGCAAGTGGCACCACTTTCGAAAAGATTCATTTCTTTTGCAATGGTTTTAATTAGATTAGTTTCTTGCGGCATTTCATGATTGATTATTTCATACTTTTGCAGCTCTTCTTGTAGCGTTAATTGACGACTATCTTGTTCTGATCAATATGGGTATCTACTGGGTTCTCTTCATTTCTTTGGCTACCAAGCATAGGGTTCAGCATCTAGATCATTGTAGTATTTTTTTTAATGTTTGCGTTGCTTGGTTTCAAAAATAGAGATTTCATTTGGTAAATTTTCGCTGGTACAATGTGGATTCTGGAAATAGCTTAGCATACCACTGAGGCTCTTTTATTCGGTCCAATATTGCAATTTTCATAGCATTCAGAAGAATAGACCGTTTTTCTCCTAACAGCCTAAAGACAAATCTTGATGAAGTATTAGCAGTGCATTAATTAACAAGTCTGCGACTAAAGGCCGTCACAGCCAATTTTACAGGGAGTAAAACTTCAATAATTTTCTGAATCGAATCAAACTCTGTTGCTTCTAATTGCTCTGAATATTGCAGGCCTATTAATTTATACTATTTTTCAAAATGGGAAACTATTTGAGCATTGTCAAGAGACTATTTCATCTTGTTTTACAATCCATTTAAAGGAGACAGTTAAATGCCTTGCTCGGATCCGACATAGTTTTAAAGATCGTTATTATTTTTCGTTGGAGCTTTTTTAAAATATAAAACTACCTAACGAATTTTCTTTATGCATGCGCTGATGTCCTTCGTCTGATCTAGCGTGTCTTGCAGGCGACCGGTTTCAACGTAGTTAGCTGATTCAGGACCATCCAAATCTTCGTGGTCGTCGTTCAGACTATCAGCTGCTTCATCAACTCTTTAATCTGGAATGGACCTCATATTATAGCGAACATCGCAAACTGCCAAGTGGATGCTATGCGCCAAACAAATATGTTGCTCTGTACCAACTAGTCTGCCTACTTTTCGCATTTCGTTTGACAACTAGTCTTGCTGTCACTTGATTGCCGATAATGCTTGACTCCCGGCCCCGAAATCCCAGCCAATTTCTGATCCCGAAAATCCCGGGATTAGAAGTCATCAATCCCGGGATTTTCGGGACCAGAAATTGGCCGGGATCCCGGGATCCCGGGATTGGATTCGCTACTTGTAGTGCTCTTAACATCGTTTAAAAATTGCGAAATATTTAACTTGTATTGCCATGATTTTACTGCTCGCAACGAATTTTTGCAGAAGAATAGCCCAACTTTCCAAAATCGTTCGTTCACAGATGTTAGCCGCTAGTTTAACGCTGACTTAACTGTGAATCCAGAAACTATGATTGGAATTGTAACTATCCTAATCTTCCATATAGTTGAAGCAATATCATTTTGCATTCAAACCGATACTCCCTCTGGAAGTTTGTATATTTGACAGGTGATGTCACACGAAGATTAAGGTTAGTGAAGAGAGCTGCCGGGAACGCGGTCAGCATTAGGCCACCAGTTTAGGCCCATTTGCCACCCTCATAGACAATCACACTTACAGCCATGGCACTGGCGGGATTCGAACCCGCAGGCCCCGTAGCACGCCGCTTTTCGGCCTGACGGCTTAGCGAGCAGAGCTACCGGGCCCCCGATGTCATACGAAATCTGCGTATAACCCTTTCTACTCCCATGCATCATTTTTTGCATGGATTTTTGAACTATTTCATCCGAAAAAGTGTTTTCTACATCAAATTATAGGAATTTTGTAGAACGCTTTTCATTTGAGTGTTAGTTAGGTTTAAATCATCCCAAAATTGAATAAAAAAAATTGAGATTAGGTCCAGGTTGCCATCCAGATAAGAAAGAAATTCCCTTTACGTCGGTGAAAATTTCCCTAGATTTCTCTAGATTCGTCAGATTTTTGTATGGTGTTTGTACTTACAAAAATTTTAAACTGTTAAATTAAATTTTTGGATGATTTCACAACATTAAGCGTAGGCTTAGTCAAACGCAATCACTTTGGTTTCAAACCAAAATCCGAATATCTCCGTACACTAAATATATAATTACAAACCTGAAAATTAGGACCTAGCATAAATACTCAATGTGTTAAATATGCAAATGCTTAGAAAAAGATTCCCATGATTTTCGGATAGAAGTGAAATTTCCCGAGAACTGGGAAAGAAATACCTAGTTTGGGTCTCTAGAGGAGGCTGAAGTTTGGTTCCCATCATTATTTTCTTGATGCCATCTCCTTGAAAACTAACTAAATGGGCTCGAAATAATGTTAGCCAGTTTTCGCAAAATCTATCAAATGTTAGTTTATATAAATATGGCTCATTTGACAAATAGGGAAGATCTCGACTAGAACTCTCTCTTTGACGTCATTCTCAATTAGTGATATTAAAATAAGTAGTTTTTGGGTTTTTTACTCTGTATCTGTTTCATAATTTTATTGTGACATCCCTTCGCACACATTTCTCAACATAATTCTAAACTACACTGTACAGAAACTGCCAAACTCAATTTACATGACGGTATTGGATAGAGATTTTTCTCAACTGATACTAAATAAACAAACCACGCTAGTGTCTGCAATCCTCACGTTTCCTCCATTTAGGTCACTCTTTTCCTTAATTAGTTTTCCTGTTTTCACTTCACACATCATAATTTTCAAAGTAGTTTTTTGAGCAGTTGTAATTGTCTTTTTTCTTTCGAGTCCATTTTCACTAAAACAAAAGCAGGAATCATCAAACATTGCGAGAAAAATTACTATCACGTGAAATAGTAGTTGCACAATTGTTTTATACTCATTTCATTTCATTTTCATTTATTTAAAGCTATTATTATTTACATAGTTTAAACAATTCGGTTATACTTAGAGGTTAGAAATTGACAAATTTCTTTGCAGCTATAATTTCATAAACTGTGCAGAGCAATTTGTTTGATAATTCAGTTTGTAATGTAGTAAATGCAAGGAGAACAGTGAAAAATCTTGTTTGATTACCGATGCTTAGCCTAACTTAGAGTAACTTAAACTAGTTTCGACTTAAATTACTTTGCCTAAAGCAATTAATAGAGTGAACTAATAAGCGGATTGGTGATGCCTTGGCAGTTATTTAGGAATGAAGAAGTTCTTTTTGACACCAACGTTAATATGGTGCTAGTTTTGGCAAGTTTGTAGATATGTGCTGTTGAATGGTAGAACGGTTTATCTAATATAAGTTTCAAGCATTTGTTTTGGGCTATCTGAGCTCGTTTTTTATGAATTTTTGCACATTGTCCCCATATTGGTATCGCGTATGTGATAATAGGCTGAATTAAAAGCTTATATACTAGGATCTTGTTGTGTACGTTAAGTTTTGAGTTCCTATTAATTAGGGGATACAGCGCGTAAAGGACATTGGACACTTTAGAGAAAATATTTTCTACATGATGCTTAAACAGTATTTTTTTATCGAGGGTAACTCCTAGATATGCAATTGTTTCAGACCAATCAATAATCGTTTCTCTTAAATGTATTCTTCGAGCTGGCAAATGGGAGATTTTTCTCTTACGAGTCAAGAATATGGCTTTAGTTTTTTGGGGGTTCAGTTTTATTTTCCACATGTTGCAGTAACTAAGCATGCTCTCTAGGTATTCTTCTAGGTTTTGAATGGTTTTCGAGGGATCTAAGAACCTAGTTAGTATACACGTGTCAGCTGCAAACACAGCTAGGTCACACGAAGGATGATTAGGTATGTCTGATGTATATATGTTATACAGTATTGGGCTCAGACATGATCCTTGTGGTACTCCGGCAGGAATATCGTGCGGTTTGGACTGTTTACCATTTATTGCCACTGAGAAAATTCTTTTACTCAAAAATGATAAAACTAGTTTGACTAAGTATTGATGAAACGACCACTGTATCATTTTGTGTATAAGACCGTCATGCCATACTGAGTCGAATGCTTTTTCGACATCTAATGTAACCAAGCCAACCGATTGTTTGGCACGAAAAGAATCTTTGACATATTTTGTGACCCTGTATAATTGGTGGCTTGTTAAGTGTTTCGCTCTAAACCCGAATTGGAAATTAGGTATTAAAGTATTGGCATCTGTTAATTTAGTAATCCTCTTTGAGATTACTTTTTCAATCAATTTACCTAGGCTTGGTAGGAGACTTATTGGTCGGTAACTGGTCGGAGTGTGTGGATCTTCTTCTGGTTTAAGTATCGGTATAAAAATAGCACTTTTCCATAATGTGGGGAAATATCCTAATTTTAAGCATGCATTAAAGATTTTAGTAATAAATACTATACCTTTCCTAGGTAAATTTTTTAAGATTAAGTTAGGGATTTTGTCACCTCCAGGAGCTTTATTGACTTTGAGCTTAGGTAAAACGAGTTTAATTTCTTGAGGGGTGCAATATTCTTGGCCTAAGAAAGTGTTACCTAAGTTCCGAAAACAGCTTAATTCGTTTTTCACACTTTCTTCCAGAACTGGGTCACTGAGATTCATTGAAGTATGGTGTTAGCCTTGAAATGCGTTTGATATAACACCAGCTTTGTCAAGGTTCGAGTATATTATTCGACATTCGTGAACTAAGTGAGGAATCCATCGGGACTTCCTCTTGAAGTTTTTGTCTGCCAGACTTTTTTCGACCCTTTTTCTAAATTTTCTAGCATAAAGCTCCAATTTCTATTGCGCCAATTTAGCAATCGTATTGCTATTGCTTTTTTTAACGAACTAAATATTGTTTTTAGCCTTGGATCTCTTGACCTTTGCCATTGTCTTCGCATTGTATTACGCTTCCTTATCAACTCTAAGATTGCATCATTTATTGGTGTATAGAACGCTTTTCGAGTGACTTTGGGAGTGCACACTTCTGACAATATTGAACGTAGCATTTGACATAAATGGTCTACTTGATTGTTATTTACAATCCTGCTAAGGGCAAGATCAGAGAGGAAGATTTTAGAATTGATAAGGTCACAAAAACTTTTTCAATTTATTTTAGTGTATGAATAACAAACATTTTCTGGCTGCTGTCTGAAGCTGCCACCTTCGACAACAAAACCTACAGCCAAGTGGTCAGAAGACAGAGCTTGCATAGTTATTGGCTGTGATATAGGCACTAGTCCATTATTGATCAGTATGTCAAGTGTCGAACTATGACCGCGACTAGGACAAAATGTTGGTGCAGTCGGAGGGTGGATGAAGAAATTGGACCTGTTTTGAAGCTCGAATAGAACTTTCCCAGCTCGATTTGCTCTGACACAGTTCCAAGATGCATGCCTTGAGTTCAGATCACCACAAATTATATATTTTCCTCCAAGACTTGTTAAAAGTTTAATGTCATTCTCGAACTGTTTCAGTTTGTTAGAATTCAACTTTGAGCGTGGAAAGTATGCAACTACCATATTGATGTCGTTATCTTCTATACGCACTCCTAGAACTTCTATTATTTCCGCTTGAATATTAAATATTGAATGTTTAATATGTTTAATATTGTTTTTAACGAACAAGGCTACACCTCCACCAGCTGTTTCTCATCTATCTTTTCTATAAATCGCATACATTGCATTACTATTTTTATCGTTTTCTCTCAACCAAGTTTCGGTAACTAAAAATCTGTCGATGTTTTGGTTGACTAAAAAATCAATTGTTTGAAGGAGCTTGTTTTTGATACTCTGAGAATTCCAAAGTAAGCATTTTAAGTTCTTAACCATACAAAAACTTTGTTGACAGACGAACGATTACATTAAATTGTTCTGTTTGACTTCTTTCGTCTAATTGTTCTGTTTTACTCAAGCTGCTAAAACACCTAGAAATATTTGAGTGAATTTCTACTTTGAAATATGGAGCTGTTTAAGTGTAAACAAATGTTTTATGTTCCTTTTTTGAGTTATATCCAAAGACTGCTTTGATTCATTTAATCTAAAAAACATAATTTCGTTGCCGAAATGTCTTTTATGTTAGCATGTAAATAATTTTCCTTGAAAAGTGAAAAACAAGAGCTACTTAAGATTACCCTTGTATTACTCAAAATCGATATTTTAATTAATCATTGTACCGTTACTTTTAATTTTCACCATATTCATCAATCTTGATTGTCTTATCGATGTGCGAAGTAATCAATCTTTTATGTTGTCTTCGAGTGTGCTATCTTTCCGAATCAGGTTGAATTAATTCATCTCGTCGATTTTCATTAAGAATTCGAGAGCTATCCATGTTCGACGTAACAAAACACGAGCACACTAAGCAGTTTCAAGATAATGTGTAAAGACATACATACACATATGATAATATTTTGTCACTGAAATTTTCCAATGAGACTTGATTTTCTTGGAAAATCAATATTCATTTTATCATTTCGTATTAAGCAACGAAGCTTATTTTTGCATGTTTTCCGTACTTCATGTTTCGACTTAGCTTACCTAATTGTGTTTGTGACACTGGGCCTGGAATCCCGGGTCTCCCACACTCATTCACGTAGACATTGCCATGCTAAATTCAAGAGTATCTACTTACTTCGGTATTGGCTCTGCAGATAAGCTAGGGTATCATCATGTAAATAAATTTTTCGTCAATCATATTTTATGTTTCTTTCGATTCATTATCTATGTCCATGTGTTCATCGCATCGGTTTTTGTTTTGTTTTTTCGTATTCTTATTGTCAAAATTCATAAATCAAATTTTACGCAAAACATGTTTCTAAAGTACAACGTATGTTATTTATTGTTATTCTTGCAGCTAAAGAATTGGTCAATGGTCGTACTCCACTATTGCAGGAACCAATATACGGCGGTCGCCCGACACCATATAGTGAGTACCAAAGTAGGATATATATTAGATTCTATAATTCTATCAGATATTCCTTGCAAAACCAATATTAGGCATAGCCAATCCTCTACAACATATAACTCTGTAGTCTATTATCACATACATATTTACAAACAAATAGATACTTATGTAGTACTACGAATAACAATTCCTTATGCAGAAACAATACACGAGTCCTTAACCCTTGAAAGCTCTTATGAAGCAATTTCACTCTTATAAACCATTCTACATGGTGACATTTTACGTGCTTTCATCTGCCTTTCTGTGTGTGTGTGTGTGCATGTGTTGATTGTGTTTAATGTGGTTTTCCCTGTTGGTATGGAAAACTTAATTTTTCATGCAGCTATGAATTAGTTGTGGGTTTTATTAAGAAGAGCCTCATGTTTTTAGTGATTGTTTTTCGCACGTTGTAAATATTCTTGTGTTATAACAAAGTCCATATTGTTTTTTTTCGTATTTACAAGGTTCTAATAGCAGTGGAAATGTAAATAAATAAAGTGTTTTGTGTTGTTTGTGGTTTCTGGGCTTAAGTTTATGCCTAAACCGCATTCAATATTTATAGTGTGTTATTGTAACTTGACGTAAAAGTAGATTTTGGTTTCGTTTAATCGCAGGTGGTTTTGATTATGAAATTTTCACATTTTCTTCTCTTTGGTTTGCAGATTTTAGGTTCGTAATTTTTTGTAAATCGGGAATGCTGAAAGCAGTGTTGAAACTGGGTCTATTTGAATGCATGAAATTAATGTTGTGAAAGCAGTCTTTATGAATGAATAGTCCATTAGATTGATCTTCCCTCCTCCCTGCTTTGTGATCCATTGCATCAATCAATTGATAACCCCTCTGTATATCATTTTTAACAAGTCGCTGTCATTAGGCGTATTTCCATCATTTTGGAAATCTTCCCATCTTACGCCTATTTTCAAAAGCGGCGATAAACGATCTATTGACAACTATCGAGGCATCGCTATTCTCTCTGTGATCCCCAAACTCTTCGAGAAGCTCGTCTGCGATCAACTGACTTCCATAATAAGTCATCTTCACAACGAACAGCAACATGGGTTTAGAAAAGGCAGGTCAACTACCACGAATCTTTGTGAGATGGAAAAGAGAAACCAGGTTGATGTGATTTATACTGATTTCAGCAAGGCCTTCGACAGAGTCGACCATCAAATTTTGACACAGAAATTACTGAACTGGCTGCCTTCTTAACTGGCTTAAATCGATCTTATCTTTGTGACAGAACCCAGATTGTCAAATTCCAAGGAAAATTTTCAAAAATAGTTTTTGCTCTGTCGGGGGTGCCGCAAGGCAGTCATTTGGGCCGTCTTCTCTTTAATATTTTCATTTCGGGTCTATCTAGGATTTTATTCGACACACCACACCTCTTCTACGCTGATGACTTGAAATTGTACCACACTATCAAAACGCAGTCCAACATTGATTTTCTCCAATCAAAACTTGTATCTCTCGAACAGTGGTGCCTCCTGAATAAACTAAATCTCAACGTCGACAAGTGTCGTGTGATAAGTTTCTCCAAGATAAATAATGTAATAGCCAATTCATACTATCTTAATAGCAACGAACTTATTAGGGTAGAACATATCTTAGACCTAAGTGTAAACCTTAGATACCAAATTGCGCTTTAACTTGCAGATCGAAAAAGTCCTGTCGAAAGCGAGCAAACAATTAGGTTTCATTAAGAGGCGCGCTAAAGAGTCCAAAAACATTTAGGTTACTAAGTCTCTTTATACATCACTAGTGCGGCCTCTACTCGAATACGCCTGCATAGTCTGGTGCCCAGCTTTTCAACTGCACAGCGACAGGCTCGAATCGGTTCAGAAACAATTTTTGCTTTTCGCCTTGATGCACCTTTATAATCCAAACGACTTTAGTAATCTTCCCTCTTACGAATACAGACTTGGTCTTTTAAACCTAATGACTATATCATCAAGAATAACCATAATTAGCGCATGCCTAGCAATTTGACATCATTAACGGAACAGTTAGTATAGGTGCTCTATCTAACCGAATTACTTTCAACAATCAAAAAAGACGGACTAGGCATACAACCCTCCTTAAGAAATACCAGCACCTTACAGTTTATGGGTATAATGAATCCATCAATAGGTGCTGTAGAAAATTCAACACTGGAAGTCATCACTACTCTTCAGGTATCACCAAATCTATTTTCAAAAATAACTTGACAAAAGCCCTATTAACTTCTTAACCTACTTATTTTCCATCCTTATTCGCCTAAATGCAAATAAACATTAACTTGAAATACTTGCATATTCTATTTTGTAAAACTTGCATATTCTATTGTAATATATATTGTATCATGCCATCTTTGGCAAATAAATAAATATATAAATTCTATCTTCAAAAAATGAATATTTTCACGTAATTGTAATCGCTGCAAACTTCAATTAATATCTTCAAGATGCTTTGCTAAAGCAAGTATTCACATTGAATATGATTTGGCATTTACTCAAAAGAAACTATTATACCGCTAAAGCATTAAATTTATCTAGCCTATGTAGAACACTGTCGCCAATAGCGACATATGGGCACGTTTTTTATGTCTCCTGATTTAATCAACTGAAAAGCGGAACTATTCGTACACGTTTAACTCTCTCTGTATTTAGACAAGTAAAATGTGTCAGTCGTATTACATTCTTGGCAATTCATTTTCATGTTCATGAGCAAGCACGGATTAGTAGATATGAATAAATAGTTACTAGTGTATTTAGGAATGATTCAAGAATTTTTGATTGACTCGGCTTTGGTTTGATAAGCAATGCAGCATTGATTGCTGGTGAAGTGCTGTGCATAATTGATTAGCTTTGAATGGATAGATAGTACTTCGAAAGCATGTAGGGTTTCAAGACTTTGGGACTATGGATCTACGCTATGTATTCTTTTTTTTAAATTTATCCGAATCGAAACAGTAATATAAATCATTCAATTTCAAGTATAAAATTTCTGTAAATAAGCACTTGTCCCTTGGAATTAAAATTGAATGAATGGAGCTAAAAAATTAATTAGATTGTGCTAGGCATAGCCAAGTTTGCTGATTGCATTGACTTCAGTTAGGTGTGGTAATCAGGTTTATTATCATTATTATATCTTTCCTAGTATGTTGCTTAAATTGATCAATATTTTTTGCAAAAAAAAATTATCTCTCGTAAAAATACCATTCCCGGAGTAGGAATTAGTTCATCTCGTTTCAAGTACACAGGTCTGTTCTGGATGTAATCAGCTTCTAAATTTTCTATGTGGCAAACAGAAAGTTACAGACAGGTATTCATCACTCTAACTTTATTATGTGTGGTGTATGTTGTTTCGAATTACTCTTAGTAAGTTATTGACGTTACTTATTTTCGTGGCTCTTTTCCTGACTTCGACTGTTTTTCCTGAATTCGTCTGTTTTTCCTCAATGACCAATCGAAACTCTGTCTTCAACTGCAACTCACAGAAATCGCTATAATTGAATATGGAAACCATTAAAAAATGTGCTTCTTGCTGCCTACACAACTGCTTGCCTTTAAGGAGGGGGTATGGTCAGAAAATCGATATTTTTTTTTTGTTAAGTGACTAGTGTATAGTGACTCAGGAGTGTCCATACAAAATTTCAGGTCGATCCGAGCAAAATTAACGAAGTTATCGGCTTAACAATACAAATAACTCCAATTCATATTTTCGCGCAAATCGCGTTCCTTTCCTGCTTTATTAGCCGCGCGCAGCTCTCAAATACGTAATAGTAGAGTCTTCCCACTCTATCCACACCTGTATGTGCTATATTTGAGTGAAAACACTTATATAAGTGACTTGTAGTAGTATACATTCATTTCATTGACCAGTTACGGTACACGTGTTTCGTAATTTTTCACGCACTTTTGTTGCACAGTTAAAATTTTAAAACGCGGTTTTTGAGGAATTTTATATTTCAAGTCGGTGAGACATGTAACTCGAAAACTACTCAACCGATCTTTCTGAAATTTTGCACACTATTTCTGTAGGCAATTTACTAGGTAACGCTGTCAAGATATTTTTTATTTTTTGCTTTTTTTTTTATTTATGGAATTTTTTACAACTGAAAACAGAAATTTCGAAAAAAAAATTTCCGTTTTTTTCGTTTTTTTGACTTCAAACTTATACCAAAAATTAAATAATCTAGATATTTGGAAAAACTCGACAGCGTTACCTCAAGAAACTTCTAAACTAACGAATTATTTTCGGTTTTTTTGTTTACGATGATCCAGTCATTAGTTATGTGTCTCACCGCAAATCAACTCTTTGTCCTGAACGAAAATGTCAAATTCATGTCACGAGCTTAATTTTCGATATTTTTCAATAAAATTTTTTTTGGATACTCTTCAAAGGTTGTTCTTTACTGTAGGTATTATCCCAATCAAGTAACTATTAACAGTTTTCTAAAAAAAAATCTTGAAAATGGGTATAAAATGTGCTGCTCTGACCATACCCCCCCCTTAAACCATATATCGTCGCTGTAAAATCAAACCGACATATCTGCAAAATGCATATTTTTCACTAGAGCGCTTTAAAGTTTTCGCGTGTGGGCTGTTTCCTTGTAAATGCATACCGGCACAGCACCATTAGACGGATTTTTATTCAACTATAGGATATGCCGGTGCGACATAAAAATAGATGGGAAAAAGAGGAATTTTTTGATACCAAAAACTCAAAAACTCAATTTTTGCAGATATGCCGGTTTGATTTAAGAGCGACGATATGTAGCGAAGCGTTGCGATTTGTATCTGCTGTTGATCTTATCTTTAATATTTAAATGTGCATGAAAAGCTATAGTGAGCACCGGCGAAGATTAGGACAATTTTTCTTTGATGACTTGTGCAGACATGAATTCCCTGAATTCGACTTTAGCGCCAGAGCTGTCAAAGTGGGAACCTGGTGTACAATGCTGGAAAAAAAAAACAAAGTTGTCCCGCCATAACTCATTTAAGGTATTGAGACTCCATTTTCAGCATCGTGATTTTTCACGAGTGTGAAATAATTAGTATGATTTGACTCTGGTACCTATTCAGACCTAGGTTAATTTAATGCATTGTGCTGTGCCACGCCACAAGCTAGTGCTCTACCCATTGGGCTAAGCTAGTAGAAAAGCTTGAAGTTTATGCAATAAACGAGGAACTTCATACTACCACGATTTGATCAAGAATAATCAAAATGTCGACAGTAGCCAAAATGATAAAAGCACTTGTCCAAAAAATTACAAATGGCTCCTTCTAAAATATATTGTGCCTTCTATATTTAGTACCGATCAGATGATTCAGAATTATGCCAGAAGTTATCACAGTATGCGATGCTTTAAAATTAAAGTGAGCTGAAATACGAAAACTAATCTAAAATATTAAACCACTCCATTCCTACAGTCATTTAAGTATTATTCAAGCATTATAAAGTGTTTTTCATTTTTTTTTTTTAGAAAAAAAAACACTGTTCCATCTCACGAAGGCATTGCACCTCCCACTGAAAAAAATCTGTAAAAACCCATCTGCTTAACAATTAAGTGACACATATGGGAGATGCCGATAGTAAAACCCAGTAAGCGAACAGACCTTGTATGGCTATAGTCCTTTTCCAAAATCATAAAGAAAATACTAAGACCCTTTTCATTCACTAACTTCATTTATTGAATCGTTCATAGCTTACAGAAAAGTACACGAAAAGAGCTTATGTAGCTTAGTGGGTAGCCTAGTGGACTCCTGTCGTATGGGGTCCCTGGTTTGAATACAGGTACGGGTTCGGTTCAAGCACTCGCAACCAGCTGCCCACTGCATGACCTTCCAAGAGGTGTCAAGTTTACTTAAAAATATATTTATATATCAATTTCAGCTTCAGCTCTAGTATAAAGTCAACATTTTGGTCCCGGTCCGGTTTGAATCAGGACCTGTGTTTTAATCCTTATTTCCTAGAAACTTATTTTTTTCGGTTTTGCGAAGAGTACCTAAATTTTCTTCTAGTATCCATTAACCTGTTTTTATGTAGCAAAATTATGTGACGAAAATCGATTTATACAAAGTATGATCCACAAAAAGCCAAAAATTTCATGCATCTTTCAGGAAATTTACGGTTTCCTCTCTGTAGAACATTTGTTTTTAGATTCAACCCAAGTCAACCGAAATTATCGATGGCTTTGGGTAAAAGTGTTTCAAAAGGGGTGACTGCATCGGCCATAACAATCAAATTGTAATCAGTCAAAATATCGCGCCCTGTCGCGTCCAGTCCTGCCCTTCTAAGTAATTTCATTTTCTTGCTCAACCAAAATGACGAAAAAATAATTTGTTGGGTTTATTCTGATATTTTGGTCATTCATGCTGCATAGCTTGCTTCGGATCAAATGATCATAAATATCCAGTAACAGTTTCAGGCGGTTTTAGCGACTCATGATAGAGAACATTTTCCTGACACCACCAAACACAGTTCGTAACTTTCGCGTAATGAATGTGTCGCGGTGACTGTAGTGGACTTGCTTTATCTAGCTTCGCCCAATGTTATTGCAGTTCCAATTCTCGTAGTATATCGAATTTTTATCGCCTGTAAAGATCCGATGTAACAATCAAGCAAACTTTTGCAAATGGTTTTGCAAACGTCAATATTGCAACGTGTTTGCTTTTGAATCATTTCCTGTAAAAATTAAATTTTTTGTTTTGGGATGCACTTTCATTGATTACTGCATCTTTAAATCAGTCTTTTTTTTTCCATTCTTTTTGCCCTGTATGGTAAAATTGTTGTTTCCATAATGTCGAAACCATTAAAGCGTCTGTCAATTTCTACAAGCAAGCTATGTTTTCCCGGCACTTGTCTTTGCAATTAAACACTATACTAAAACTTTCCGCAAATACCGTTTCATTTGAATAAAATTCACAATTTCAAAACCAAATACAAGAAATACTTGTTTACACTTAGAACAAGTGTCAGGTACTAAAAATGATAGCTGTCAAATACAAGTGCTGCCAGATGTAAAAAATGTAATCAGCAGGATAGACGCGACATCCATTAAAAAAATGTGGGTATTATATTCATGCAACCTTCTTAAAAAAATGATAATCGGTAAGTTTGTTTTTCAGAAGTATTCCATTGAATATTTTTGATTTGCCCTCCTTTTATTAGCTACTTAACTTTAAGCCATTATACGTTTTAGTTCATAATTTCGCGTAATTTAGTTTTGCTTATCCTGTCATATTATTCTGAGTTTCTTTTATTTTCAGATACTTCGATTACCACTCCGAGTAAGTATAGACGTTTTCATTCGGCCAGTCAAACGGTTGACCTATTCACACGTAAGACAAGTTTTTCTGTACAGCTTGATTAATTTGATTTTTATTTTGGTTTGTTGTAAGTTTTTTCTCCCTAAGCCTTAATGATTAGTTTTTACGTGAAAGTTTCCAACAGCGAAAAATGTATCATCAAATATTTTGAAACGTTTTTTCATTTTATATCTCTTTTACATACACAGTGCTTGAAAAGGTAGTAGATAAAGATAGATGAACTTAAAAGGCGCAATGTTAACCTTAGCCGGTCGTTCAATGATTTGCAAGTGCTTTTAATGAATTCTTTGTAGTCAAAACTACTACAGATAATTTAGCATAATTTCTTTGATACCACGTTTTTTGCAGCAAGTACTGCTAAAGAAGTTGAGAGATATAGTGAATGCAGCACTTAAGCCTATTTTATTCGTTGATGCACTATATGTTGCCCATAAAATTATGCACTATATGCTGCCCATTTTAATACGTTACTCATTGTCAAAAGAGAGTCAAAAATGCGCTAGTCAATTTTTCCCCCTAAGCCTAATATTTATAAAATTTGCTTAACTGCTTCACTTCTCACAATTTATATGTGTATCAAACTCCAGTCTGTATTAACTCTTGTAATCATTTGATTTGAATTCAAAGATGCTCTCTTTATAAGAAATGAAAGTCATCCGCTCGTATGACACTATTACAAGAGAATAAATAAAACCGCATGTAAAGAAATATCATTAATATGCAGGGCGTTTCCGAATTCACGTCTTCGTCCTCATTTTCACCTTACTATAACAGTTTGAAGCAGCCCTAGACGAGGTGTCCGAAATACATGGCTTTGTTTCGTAACATTGCCTCAAAACACCATCTGTTATACAACTGTTATACAAGAGAGCAATGCTAAGACGTAAGTAACTGGATTCGTACAAGCTCGACTTCATCTGAAGTCACATTCTGTTATAACAAGCTGAAGACATCAATGAAGACTCCACCATGGCTGCATAGTTCGAATGCTAAGTCAATCAGTCAAATGAGAAAATCTATGAAATGTTGTGGCTAGTTCTGAAGCAAACGAAGGAATTCAAGTCTTTTTTAAGCAAATTGACTAAGGTTCCTCTAGTATCTCAAAAAATTAACGTAACGATGAATCTGGAGTATAGTTGAAGCAAAAAAGTGCGCTAGAAAAAAGTAATTAGCATAAGCTCAAAATTTTTTAACAGCTATGCCTTAATATTAAGAACCCGCAGATTTTTGTAAACAAAAAAGTTAAAAAATTTTAGCTTGAAAGTGAAACATTTTTCTCGTAGCTAATTTTTTGAACTTACATATCATCAATAAAGAATTAATTCTACAACAAGAAATTCGTTCAGTTATTATTTTAAGTTATATAGTTTCATTTACGTTTCTATCCTATTTTTCTCTCCTTCACGTAACATTGTTTTCAATTGCAATATTATAAAAAAAAAACATAATTTACAGCTAATCTAAATTTAGTTAAGTTGCAACCAGAGTATTTATGCTACTTATTTTATTATTAAATTAAATAAATTATATAGTAAATTTAGTTTATATTTAAATCTATAATTGAAAATATATCCAGCTTATAAATATTTTACCCACTAAATGACAATCTACCCCTCCTTGTTGGATCCTACTCTGAATCAACAAATTAACTGATATTTAATGAGCTGTCGTCACTTTCTTCATGGTTTGTTCGCTAATTGTATAGTTCTCGTTGACCTGCTGAGTACCATCTGAATATGAGGACTACATAAATTTGCGTCATGTGTTTTCCTCTGTCTACCTGTTCGAATGGACAGCCGCTCCTAACATGTGCCGTTCGTGGTTCGAATCCAACCATTGTCCATTATCACCACACACTAACATAGTTGCGAGTAACCTGACTTATCTGACTCGAGAGTCAAGTGAGCCATGGAACTAACCATTTCATACTCGATTGCAATTATATCTCTATCAACCCCCAATCTGTACGCTTTGAATTAAGTCAGATTTGCAATGGGCTCTGCTGAGGCGAGTTTAACTTTGGCGGAAAGTAATTACATCACGCTTCTGTGTTCATTACTGGTTCTTGATGACGGCTAAGCTTTGAGCGGTGAGTGGTTTCCATAAAATAAAATGTGCTGACTCACTTGGTTCAACTGAGTGAGCGGCTCTTTTTGATTGACTCACCCTTCAGCTGCCCACCACTAAGGACAACAAAAAGTATCGCTAACAGAATATCTACGAGGGTGGTTCAAATATGATCGAGACAAATGCTCTGACACGTTTATTTACTATTGAAAAATTTTACAAAAATTCACAGTTTTTCTAAGTAGTTCTCCTCACTAGTTACGCATTTTTTTCCACCTTTCCGGAAGCTTTTTGATGCCGGTATCGAAGAATTCCTTGGGCAACTCGGACAGCCATGTGCGCACGAACTCCTCTACCTCGTCGTCGGTGTTGAATCTTTGACCTCCGAGGGCTTCTTTTAGAGGTCCAAACATGTGGTAGTCGCAGGGTGATAAATCCGGACTGTAGGAAGGGTGTTCCAGTACCTCCCACCCCAACTCCAATATTGTGTCGAGCGTGAGACACGCGGTATGAGGGCGCGCGTTATCCTGGAGAAGAATCGCACTTCGTGCTGGGATGCTCCTCCGTTTCGAGCGATAAGCGAGTTTCACGTATGTTTTCAGAAGGTTAGAGTAGTATGCAGCAGTGATGGTACGTTGGGTGCGCAGGAAGTCGACGTACAGCACGCCGCGCCGGTCCCAAAAGACAGTACACATAACCTTACCTGCGGACCTGGTTGTCTTCGCTTTGACTGGCGACCCTTCCTCCTTCTCCACTCTTTAGACGGCACCTTGCTTTCGGGAGTGTAATTGTGTACCCATGTCTCATTTGTAGTGAAGATTCGCGTTAAAAAAACCGTCCCCCTCCGCCTTGTATCGCGTCAGCAAGCGGCGACAAACTTCCAACCGCTTGAATTTTTGCTTTAAGTTCAACAGTTTAGGAACCCATCGCGCCGTTATTTTGCGATATTGAAGGTGTTCGTGGATGATAGACTCTACACTGCCAATACTGACACCGAGTTCAGCCGAAATGTCTCGAACATTCATCCTACGGTCCTCCAAAATGAGTTGTTCTACGCGGCGAATGTTGTCTGGTGTGATGTTGGTTCGTAGTCGACGATCATGCGGCTTATTCTCGACGGTTTCGCGGCCATCCTTGAATGATTTGGCCCATTTAAACACAGCAGCCCTACTCAGGCACGCACTATCGAACTGATTTCGCAAACGCAGAAAAATTTCCGTGTTTTTAACGCCTTCCCACACTAAAAAACGAATGGCAATACGTTGCGCAACGGCGGTCGGCACTTGACGTTCACTCATGGTCGTTAGCGTGCGCGTGAAACATGCGCTCCCGACGAAAACTATGCCACACTGTTCGTAAGGGACCCAGCTATCACATACTCAAGCCACGACCTTCGAAACATACAGGCGCGCCATCTAAAGCATTTGTCTCCATCATATTTTAACCACCCTCGTAAATACTCATACCAATTATTGAAATACCTGCTAATGCTATCCACTGAAATTATAAGTTTTAATTTTATTTAATGCACCTATAACTTGCTTTTGAAGCTAGTGAGTGGTAACCAAGTTGCAACAATTGGTATCTTCATACAGTCCTTTTATGTCAAAGAACGTGCGAATTGCTGAAAATTGATTGGATTCATTGAGTCTCCGCACAGGTTGCGTGCCAAGGTAATTTTTAATGAATGGCCATCAGTGTCCATGAGAGAGCGAAGACAGCAAATAATTTAGAAAAGAGTATATAGAATGTCAGCGAAACACTGTTAACTATTGTTTTGCGATATAAAACCACGCAATCTACAAAATCGAGCAGTCACTTATTCCAATCCAAATTCCCCCGATCACGGAACAAAAAGTACCTGGTATTTTCATTATTTTAGTCACTGAGTCAAGGTTATCCTTTTGGTCAACCTTCGACTATTATGTCTGTTTCGAACAAATTGAGTATGAGGTCGCTTTAATAATCCCGCATTGCTGTCTTTTAAATTTGAATTCTGTCAATGGCGATATATTGTGCCATTTGTCACATTCGCTGTATCAAACAACATTAACCTCATTAATATTTGACATGCGAAAAATAATAGATATGCGTGTCTACGATTAGCCCATTTATTTGAATTGTTTATTTAATTATGAAAGTCAACTTCTTTGTCTTTGCCAACCTAGTCTGTACCTTACCTTACACTCCGTAAATTACTATCGACTGAATACTCGTTCCCAATTAGAAAATGTAATAACCATTAATTAACTATCCTTTCTATTTCACAGCGGCAATAATTTATTTTTCGAAAATTAAAATTCCCCTGATAATAATCCTGTTGTCGACAGGTCGACCGATAATAGTAATAAATACTTTTATCACGCTAATGCAATTTTTCTCAATTTCCATACAAACAAACTTTCACACTTCCCTAAATTATATTTAGACTACCGTAATTAACTTAACCTGTCGTACATTTCCATCCGCTTCAAACGGTACTGTTACCCGGATGGTGGCTAGCTTTTTGGCTAACGTCCAAATAACTGACTGAGTGGCTGGCTGTTTCATGGCTGCCGGCGAGGACTAAAACATAGTACAACCTTCAAACCTGTGCCGGGGAAGCGGTAACAGATGGAGGAGACAGAATGTAGGAAACTAGTTAAATGCCTTGTATCTGTGTATGTTCGAATTCAGGTGCAAATTTGCAATTAAATATTAATGTTCAACCCACATTTGGGGGCACATCTAGTTTTAATTCAAATATAAATTCATACGCGCATTGTTGCCGAAAATTATCGTTATCCTTGCCCTAGTCCTGACAATGACTAACTGGCTGGTTTCCACCGTGTCGGCTGACTGGCTATTCTCAATGTCGCCACAACCATCGTTCTCTCGACCATTTTGTTGACCGGTTCAAAAACATCGGGTCACACCCTAGCAAGGGACGAAATTAATAATATACGTCACTCACCCTCTCCTATTGAACTATTTGCATATGAGAAGAGAAACTAGGAAGTGAGAATGAATACTAAATAGAAATTTTCATGTTTTTCCGAAACTTTGCCGACAACATCATCAGGAAAAACAGCAAGGACCGGGCGGAATAGATATTTGACAAAGATAGTGTGGAGAATGGCAAGTTAGGAAAATAGAGCAAGGAAATGGTGTAATGAATGTGGGATGAAAGTGGTGTTTTTGGCGTTTTTGAATACATTTGGTGGACGGTAGCTGAAACTTTTGAAAAAGCTCCTCGGGCAACGGCTGAATTCATCAACTTTTCGAAATGTTTGATAAATTATTTTCAGAGCTAAAACGTTTTACTGTTTAAATTTTCAAAAAAGAATCGACTTTATTATTTCATCTTCTATATCCCTATTTGTATGAAACCTCCACTATTTTTCCTATCGGAACTCCAGTCTTCCTTCGCCTACCCGCACCAGCAGCTTCATTTTGCTTCCTTACATAGAAAATAAAAGGACCTGGGTTTAAGCTAATTAATGACCTGGAACTGATATCTACTTTTGATTAGATTTGCCACTGCACAGAAGCTACTAGTTATACATACATATATGCGTCGCGTCTTCATCGAATTCAGTCCAATCAAATAAATTCAATAAATTTTCGGAAAATTCTCGCTTGGCACGCAATTTCGACGAATGCGAGCTCCTCAAGAAATTCATTACAGTCATTCCGAAGCTCGCCGCTTGCTTCTTGGCCTTGCAAGCATGTAGGGATAGATACTTCTCAAATGAAACCGTGCCCGGCTTAGGGATTTGAATTTTCGATATTTCATCTGTTGCAGATGTTACAAATGCTGCCAAGTATGTAAATGGGCGACAATTATTTCTCATTAGTGTTGCTCGGGAGAACCGGCTGACTTACGTGTTTAATTAAATAAACTCTTCTTGCTTTTCTGCTAGGTCGTTTTGCCAGAATTGGTTTTTCGCAGTAATTGAGATTGCATTTTGTGTGCGTTTCAGTATACTTTGTAGGCTAAATATTCTGCATTTCGTTCTACGTATGTAGTTCATTCTGTTGTTTGGAAATGTGGAAAAATGATTTGAATTGATGATTTGTACAAATGGGACTAAAAATAATTAGGACAACAATGCGAGCAGTGAAATGTGCTGTGCTTGCTGGAATTGTGTGATGTTTCTCTTTTCTGTTTAAGGCCAGCAATAACTGTTTTTGCTTCACCTTAAAAATTGGAGGCAAACATTTTATTCATATATACTTTAATCCGCCGAAAGATTGAAACAACATCTTCGATTATCTCTGTTCTGAGAAAAAACGAATGCCCCCAAAACGAGGGTGCCATGGTGAGAAAGGAAATTTAGAAAAGTGCAGGAGAACTGCAAGAACAGAGCTCGATGTGGCCAAAAACAAATCGAACTGGGAGGCTGATAAAAGGTGCCATTTGTTAAAGTTTCGATAGCATCCTATAGACTCTCAGGTTACAAAAAACTCTGTCATGAGCCCACCAAGGGCATATTGGACTACTTCGAATTCTAGCTGGAGGAATGACGACTACGTCCGGGGACACGCTGAAAGTACTGCATCGAACACACTTCCTAGGGTGCAAAATAAGTAAGCATAATGAAGCGGAGGAAGCAGATGAACGTCCTGAGTGGACACCACGCTCACCACTAATTGAAAAAATCATATAGTATGAAAAATTTGAGTGGCGAAAAAACAAACCTTTAAATCTCGAAGATGATGTGATCCTGGCTCTTCTCCAAAGGATCACAAGAAAACTAAAAATCATCTTGTTGGCATATTTGATGCAAGTTTGAAAATCAGCTACATACCAGAAAGCAACAAAAAACTGTATATTCTAAAACAGGCTGACCTACCAAAATTATGCAAGCCAATTAGTCTCACATCCTTCATATTGTAGACCATGGAAAACCTGACCAACCTATACATAAGGAGTGATCTTTTAGTAAAGATATCACTGAAACAAGTTTCCAAATCAACTTTGTCAGCTACACATTAACTGGTACAAACAATAGAAAGAGCATTGGATAATAAAGTAAATGCATTATGCGCCTTCATGGACATAGAAGGAGCCTAAGATAATGCAAGACACGATTCGCTGTACCATGCCCTGCAGAGGAGTTCGCGAAATAAGTGAGTAAAGTACTGAGATATCGAGGTTATTCGTAGAACCTGAGAAAGTAAAGCTGAGTTGAGATACTTGAACGGAATGTTCGCAGGGAGGGGTCTTATCACTCTTACTATAGTTCGCACTGGTTGATGACCTTTTTGCGACCCTCAATGGTTAGGCTTAACCACTCCCAGATGTGCCGATAACATCACGGTAATAATACGGGGCATCAGATCTAGGATGCAGAAGGCCTGAAATGAAAGAACAGTGTTGTTAGGAAGAGTGTATATCCATAAACCCCCAGAAAACTAACATAGTACCTTTCATCACGAAAAGGAGTATCGATTTAGATAGGTAATTCAAGTGGCTGTCCATCGGATGAATCCAACCGAATGAATACATAGGCACAATAAAGGCACAAAAGATACTTTCCCTCAACCGTTGTTATCAGGAAACCAGCTGTGTTTTGTTTTTAGTAAACTGCACTATCATCTATAAATTAATTTAGAATAGATAAATCAGAGACTATTCTCCTCTACGATAAAGCCAAAACTGTGATAAGCACACTAAAAAGTAGGGGCATATAGTAGTGATGGGAAATTTCGTTACTTTTGAGTAATGATAACGAATCATTACTTTCAATCGTAGTAATCATTACTTTTATATCGTTACTCATTACTATTACTACTATCTGCGAGGACAGCTCAAAAAAAATGTGTACCCTTACGACAACAACGGAAAATATGTAGCATATATGAGCATGACATTCTTAAAAGATTTAAAAAAGATTAATTAGTAAGAAAACAGTTTTATTTTTAAGAATATAAATAAATTGCTCTTGACAAATACCAATAGAGAAGGAACTTTATACCAAGCTTAATGAAAATTTAAAAATTTTTTATTCGAAATTAAAATAAACCATCATCCGCAAATTTTTTGGTCTTCGTCTACTTCGCCAGTCCGATATTATGTGGCCTGTTTTTGGAAATATTCTCTCACACAGAAGTTGCTGGTACTCCTAAATATTTTTTCGCGAACTTTCCTAATCTTGGATAAGTTTGTGACCTTGTTTTCCACTATTTAAGGGGATTTTGATTCCTCCGATTGTTGGGCTCTTCACTGAATTGTCATATTTAAATGAGGATCTTCCGAATGTTGGGGTTGATCTGGCACATGCAACTATTGTTTCTAATACCGACCACAATCTAATCTAATCATCAGGTGTAGTTGTTGTGCTTGGGATTGAACTGGCTGTAGATTCTTCAGTCCCAAGATCATTACTTGAAGTTTGAATGACATCAACTGAAGCTTGCATGTTAGTTTGTTCAGCTTCTTCCTTCATTTCGTCCTTCTCTTTCACTACAGTCAAAGCTGATTCATCGCCGAACTCATACTTTTTGAAACACGGGTTTAAGTATGTTGCTTTGGTAAAATGGGACCAACTAACCCTGTTGTCATCTTTATGACTTTTCATGGATACCAAACTTTTCCTGAATAATCTTAAACAGTCGATTCTCCACTTCGCCTCACTGAAGCAAGAAGTTTGCGGAAAATTTTATTAAGAAGTGTTACAAAAAATGTTTCGCTTATTAAACATGCACCCACTAGGGGGCCAACCTCCTCGGTAAGGCTGGACATGAGTCCAGGGGCAGTTTACCTCCCGCGGTCTCGTAAATTTTACAACCCCGGTGGGGTTGGAGATACCCTCGTGGCAACCTGCAGTCACGAGGATGGCCTCAGCACAGCCAGAGAAGCCAACTGACGACCCAAAAAGGATCTCGACCTGTTAATCCTTAGCAATTTAAGTGCTACTTTCAGTTTTCCCGGACGGTTTTCCGGCGGATTTTATTTTGCCGTATCTTCGAAACTAGGCCGCTTTTTCCCAGACTTGTATGAAAATTTTGCCCGAAACAACTGAGAAAGGTTCCCGAATTTACCCTAGACAAAAAAAAAGATTTTGGAAAAAATTGACGTTTTTGCCCAATTTCATCCTATCGACTTTTTTTCGCCCTTAAAATATTACTATTGTACTCCCCGATCACTTTCAATCATCGAAAGCGCCGCAAAGGCATTTTTTGCCAAACTATGGTCAAAAAACCCCTTACTCCCCTACAAAACTGAAATTTTTGTATCACAGCAGTAGGTCTTGGCCCGTTATGTCCCAAACCACTCTAACCCAAAATTAGCCGATTTCAGCTACTTTTGCCGTATCTTCGAAACGTGGCCGCTTTTTCCTGACTTGCATGAAAATGTCGCCCGAAACAACTCAGAGAGATCCCCGAACTCATGCTAGACCAAAAAATAGATTTTAGAAAATATGGACGTTTCTGCACAATTTTCCCTATCAACATTTTTTCACCCTTAAAATATTACTATTGTGCTCCCCGACCACTTTCAATCATCGAAAGCGCCATAACGGCAGTTTTTGCCAAACTATGGCCAAAAAACCCCTCACTCCCCTACAAAACCGAAATTTTTGTATCACAGCAATTTTTGTATCACTTGGCCCGTTATGTCCCAAACCACTCTAACCCAAAATTGGCCGATTTGGTCCGATTTCAGCTACTTTTACCCTAAAAACTTTTTGAATATTTGAATAAAATACTTCCAAGTACGAAAATACTCGACAGTACGAAAATACTCGATACAAAAATACGCGATACGAAAACACTTGCAAGTACGAAATACTCGTGACAACGAATTCAAAAGCCATCAAACATCCAGCAATCGGCAAAAAAACTCATCTCATTCCTTACTTTGTGAATCGATCACGAATTCAAAAGTAACGAAATGGTAGCATTCATTATCGTTACTCATTTCATTCCTTACTTTCAATCACGAATTCACAAGTAACGATATGGTCAGAATTCATTATCGTTACTCGTTACTCGTTACTCATTTCATTCCTTACTTTCGATCACGAATTCAAAAGTAATGAAATGGTCAGAATTCATTATCGTTACTCGTTACTCGTTACTCATATCATTCCTCAAAGGAACGAAAAGTAACCATTACTTTGCACACGTAGAGACTAGAGACCGGTCTCTAGATCACCCCAAGCTTGGATATCATTGCTGCCCGTTTACTCGGTAACGAAATGCATTTTGTGTGTCGTTTGGCCTTAGAACGATGAAGGAACGATTGTGAGAAAAGTAATGGTTACTTTCGTTTTCCGGTAATGATTACTTTTCGTTACTTTGAGTAACCATTACTTTTAAGTCGTTCATTACTTTTTGAACACCACTAGCATATAGGAAGCATCTACAGAGAGAGGTAAAAGATCTAGGAATCTACCTGGATAGGAAACTCGCCTGGAATAGTTCGCATTAAACCAGTTGCTTAGAGTGCGCAGATCATTCTGTAGCAGAAAGTATTCTACAATTGTATCGATTACTCTGAATATTTTAAGATCGTCTGCATAAATAAGGGAGAAGCAGTTTAGGAGACACGGAAGATCATTAATGAAAATTAAGAACAACAAGGGGCCAAGTATCGATCCTTGCGGAACACCTAAGGTGGGATAGAAGAGAGAAGAGGAGCATAAGTTTAAAGTAATGAAACAAGTACGTTCATAAATACAGGAAGAAAGTCAGGAGAGCATTAGACCATAGAAACCACATTTGTCTAATTTCAAAATAAGAAGCTTATGGTTGACAGCCAACTGTCTTAGAGAAATCAGTGTAAAGAACTTCCACCTGCCTTTGCTGATCGGTGGCAGAAGCAACAGTGTTACTGAAAGATAGCAAGTTAGTAATAGTCGATTTGCCTTTGACAAATCTATGTTGCTCATTGACAAGGAAAGGTTCGAATAATAGGTTGCTAAAGCAAGGTAGAAGCGAAATTGTGTGGTGATTGGAGAATGGAGATGCAAGCAAAGTCACCTGCCTTAGGTATAGGGAAAATATTGGCGAATTTCCATAAGGAAGGAAAAGCGCCAGTTGCAATGGTGAGGTTAAATATAATAGACAGGGATACAAAAAGTGAAGAAGATAGTGATTTAGTATATTAGGAATACCATCAGAGCTCGAATCGAGACAACTCATTAAATATTCAACTTCTAAAGGGTTTGTACGAAACGAAGAAAGTGTTCAAAGGTTAACGCGAAATGACGCAAGAGTTAAAAAAAGAAATATGTGGATGAGAAAAAAGGTTTTGTTGAGAAAAAAATGACGAGCTCACAGATCTCTTCAGTTACGTCGGCAAAGAAGCCATACGTGCCTACAATGTAGGCACGTATGGCTTCTTTAGCCACCTTTTTTGCATGAGTGCGTAGCTTTCTAAGCTCAAGCAGCTCATCAGGCGAAGCAAAACGTTGGAATTTGCTACGGACAACATCCTTGCTTCTAAGGGCACCAGCAACCTCAGAGGTAAATCAGGGAGTATCATTAGGCCTTCTGGGACGACATGTGGGAGTGAAGTGAGGAATGAGATTTGAGAGGAAGACGTAAAGCCTATCTTCACCATAATGGGAAAAACGTCTCATGGGATTTATGAATTTATCAGCCAGATCGTATTTGGTCCGATCGTATTTGATTTCCTTTCATATCGAAATACTCTATTTTTTAGCTATAATAATATTTTAGCTTTTAGCTTCAATATCAATCAAATTGATTTCACAGCCAAAATTCGTTTTGACGCATTTCACCTTGCCGTTTTCAGTATGAATTCCAGCGCTGATGAGGTAAATTTTCTTGTTGACATCAGAATCGTGATAGTAGCTCTTTTGACCTGCACGGGTTACAATGACCGAGACACGACTTTGATGCCAAGCTCTGATACAAGCAATTTTGTCTGTGATAGAAGCAACCTGTACCATTGTGTGTTTTGCGAAGGCTTATGTAATATAATGGTGAGACCTGTCATCCTATATCAAGCAACAGTGTGGTGGGAAATGACACTCTAAACCTTCTGTTAACAGGCTCAAAACACTTCGAAGGGTTGTTTTGGTAACTGATTACTAAATCTTGAATCGCTACTCCTCAAAATTCAAGGCGATTTGACAAAACAGCCTCTCAGACTCCAATAGGCCTGTAGGTGCAATCCAGGAGACATAAGGGGTCATCTTAATATCCTCGCCTTAACAGCCTCCTAACGGAAATGCTGTAGTTCAGCGATCAAATACAGTCTAAAAAAAACTTTGTGAAATTGTTCAAGGTCACAATTACATCAAAGAATCAACGGGAGAATCGCTCACTCCTTCGCATAAAGGGGCGGAATTATAGTATACGGAATGCTCAAAAATGGATTGTGGATAGAAGTAGGGATTGTAGGACGCAAGTGCAAAGTCCAGTTCTCCCTTCCTTAAGAGGCCACGATCTATCAAGTAGAATTACCCACCATACTTAAACCTGCGCATATAATAATGAAAAACACTGAAAGGGTCAGTATTAAGATCATGTCGGATATGCAAACGGTTCTCAGGACTCGCTATGAAATACATCTAGCAACATTCTTAGAAGCGACAGGGGAACCAAATGCAATAAAAGCAAAGAATAGTCTTAAACAAATATGGATAAGACGACGAAGAAGTGTATACTAAGACTAAAGAAGGTGATAAAATACTCTATTTTGGTACGAAGTGCTGGGGCTTTGCGAATGCTGATGCAAGTAGAGGCTCACAAAAAGATTAATAGCCACTGGCTGAATCTGGAAGGTTTGAAACATTCAAAAGATTACCTATGCTTTGATACCAAATCATAAAATCAGGGAGAAGTTCTCCGCAAAAGTGGTATAAGGGCCCTAAGTGGGGTCTTAACAGGCTATCTTTCTTAAGAAAGCTGCGTAATCGTACGTACATCAAAAATTTCCACATATATTAAAAAAAAATATTTAATTTTGCTTTTGCTGAAAGTACATCCTTTAAGCGCTTTTCCATTGAATGGACTAGTTTTCTAGTAATTTCAGGTGTTATTTTTCCCCACTTTTTTAATATAACCTCCTTCAGGTGAGTTCGGCTTGTGATATAATGTTCCAGCGATTTTTTTTCCGGATATTCGATGGAATTAAGGTCTGGTGATTGGGGTAGATGAGGAAGCACAGGTTTCACGTTGTACAGTAACCACTCTTTTACTAGATGCGAGAAATGCTTTGGATCATTGTCATGTAATAAATAAATACCAAATTTCCAACGCCATTTGCTGCCATCGCTCTCCATACCATAACATTTCCACCTCCGGGTTTCACAGTGGGTCGCAAATTTGTTGACACAATTTGTTGACTTTGCGCCAAACAAATTGCCGCCCGTCAGAGCCAAAAGGATTATACTTACTTTCATCTACGAAAATAACAGTTTTCCAAAGTTGTCTGACATTGTTACATACTCTCTTGCATATTCAAATCGTCGGGCAACATTTTGCCTCGGAATGAACGGTTTTTTTCTTGCAATGCATCCCTTGTAACAGTTTTTAGGGAGAAAATAACGCACTGTTTGGGCATTCAACGATACTCCATCGTTTCTTTTCAGGTCTGCAGCTGTTTTAGGAGCACTTGTTTTTTGATCCTTCTTAATAATTCTCTGAATTTTCTTCTCCAAATGTTCATCTAAATTTTTCTTCCGACCCCATCCTTGGGCAATTGCAAAACTTTTGTTGCTTTTAACAAATTTTTATAACCGTTTGTATGGTCGAACGTGGTCTGCATGATCCTGGATATTTCAGCATAACTTTTACCTTCCTCCTTAAGCTTTACAATTGATTTCTTCACTTCATCAGGAACATTGCGATGTGATTCGGCCATTTTAGAAAAAAGCTTTTAACAAGAATTACGACACAGCTCTGTTGAGCATTTACAACTACTACCTTCAATAAATGAGAATCGTGTGTAAATCTGCCCTGGAAACTAAGTACCGTTACTTTTCTGTCGCATTATATCATAAATAAATCTTGTGCGTATGTGCAATTAAGTAAAAGCTAATATATCAGAATACTGTTTTGCTCTAAAGAGCTTTAACAGTATACAATTTATAAATACCTAAAGAATGAAAAAAGTTTTTTTTTTTGTTTAATAAATAGAAGAGTTTTTATTAGAGCTAGGCTACACAGTGTAGATAATTCAATTGTGCTCATTATGTGAATACCTCTCAGAAGAATATTGGTTTTTATTGACCGATTAATTCGTTGGTACAAAAAAAATGTCTATCACTTCTTGTTAAACCGTCAAAATGACACATAGCTCAATAAGGCGAATAAGGTCATTTCAGGCAAATTTTACTAAAGATTGATAGCACAAATTTGAGTGAAATATTTCAGTATGTGATCAGTCACATCAGTATTTCATATTTGCAATGTCATCCCTTTCCAAAAAAAAAAAAAAAAACAATCAAATGGATACCTACATATATTCTTGTATTATAATTGCGTCTACCAATGCACAAAATATGCTCTTGAACCTAATGTGTGGCTTTGGTCGTTTTCTACTTCGACTTCTTCCCCCAAACATAAAAACTACAAAAGATATTTGTATCTAATGCTATCACTACACATCCACCGCAACAATAACCGCCCAATGGGATTCGAAAATAATGAGAACACATCTGCATAGAAATTATTCGAAAATCATACGTAGAACCATTACATAAAGCGTACAGCTTGAACTTTTCTAAATTTAGCACGTTGTTGTGTACACTAGATTAGAGAACTCGAAATCATTGTAAATACGAAAGAATACTCTCTCCCTCGTCCCTATCCGCCCCATCATCACATCAGATGAAACTTTTTTTCCGAAAAAAATCGATCATTGAACCGAATGTTTGTAACTTTCTTTTCCGTGATAAACTTTTCAATTCAATGTGAATCAGCGTCATCGTGACTTCATTCAACACTTATGACTTGATATGACTACGTAATTGCAAAACATTGGATTTTATCGAGTGAACTGCAATCTCCGCCAAGTGTTAGTAAACAAAATGTCTTCATTTAATATCCTCTTAAACGCTTAAATGTTCCGGCTGTGATTTATGATTGCGAATGAAAAGAATTATCAACAAACTACAGCCGTGTTGTTTGTTGGACCACCGCTAGTCTGTATTTAGATTTCGAGTTCGCGAATCGTCCTGATTCACAACTATGCGGACGCATCATCAGCCGGTCGCGATGCAATGTGGGGAATGAATTGAATTATGATTCTGTTCGGAGGAACAAATTTGTCAAAACCGTCGCCGGTTCATTTAGCACGAAAAGTGTGCAACGGTCAAACCGTTGGAAAAGCTGCAAAACTGTTAGGCTGCACCGGGTAGAGGAAGTGAGACACGAGTCTTGTCCTGCTGCTTCTATTTTCGTTTTTCGAAATGTTTGTTTTCGTGTGTCATTTCTGATTCGAAGTCGGCGAATTTTGTGACGCCACTGCATTCCGTGATCTGCAGTGCCACCTTGCCCCTGTCAGCTTATAGATCGCGTCAACAGTGCGGGTGTTTGCTCTGTTTATAATTCCCGTATTAACCCCCCGCGACCTGCAGTTATCCATGCGAAGAATCTTGGCGCGCAAATGTTCAACTCGACTTGTGAGTACTGTTTGTGTTTGTCGAATTAGCTGGGCTATAACTTTGATCTTTCGAAACACGATCAGCATGATCGCGATGGTCTTGATGGCTGACAGAATGCTCGGTTGCACACAGATGTTTCAACTGGATGCTCGTAGGTTGGAATTTTTCTTTTAGATTTTCACCTTATTAAGCTTTCGCTAAGTGGAACATCCTCTACTTAAATTTTAGCTCCCCCAAGCTACTAGTCGGTCTAAAAAGGTGTTTCGTAAAAGCAACACAAAGCCCCCATGTATGTATGTTGGCATATATCACTAATGTTTATTTGCTGAACTGTTACGTAATCGAAAGGTGTGTTCTTTCTCATTTTCGAAAAAAAACCCGGAGGAATATTGTAAGAATTTGAAAGAAAAACAAGTGGCCGAACGCGGGAAAGGATAACCTTAAAATGCATATTTTTCTGGCGCTCTTAGCTGTTTTTGAAAATATGTGTGTATGTTTACAATTGAAAAAATGCTTTTGAGTTTTGCCATTGAAACGAAAATGATGATTTTGGTTTCGGTTATTCATGCCTCGAAAATATTCGACTTTTGACGTCTGAAGAAAAACAGATAAACATTTAATAAGATGACCAAGAACCAAAAATATGCAGAATTAGGCCTACGCATCATCCAAAATTAATGTTTCAGTGAAATGAAATTTATTTCTTCAGATTTCTCTGTGCCACATTCTTTCGTATGCATCTCCGAACCTCTCATATAAAACCCTACTTAAACCGCTCCCCTGAACAAGTAAAATCATTTCGATTTTACGATAATTTTTATTCTGCTTTCATGACGAGAACACTGATGCATCATATTCTTTCCGGAAATTAAAGGCTTACTCGACGAGTAACGTATTAAAACGTTAAAGATTAATTAAAGGCAATCAACATTGATATTAGTCTACCCATCTTGCTGTGCAATCTTTCAGAAGTTCAGTTCGAATCAAATGTTCATTGTCTCAAAAGGATCGTAATTCTACAAAACAGGGCAATAGCATTAGGTACATCCTTGCAATTTTGTTTTAATTATTTTTTTTCATTACTATTCCAAGTCGCGGATTACATCGGTCGAATCGAGTGCAAGTTCATGAACCTAAAGGATCATAAAAATGAGATGATAGGAATCGTTTCGGTTTTAATTTCGAAGGGTAGTAATAAGTAGTCGTTAGTTGTGGAGAGCGGGAATGGCAATAATAAAGGATATTTCGTTTTATGTTTATTTCTCAGAGATTTTAGGTATTTTTCATTTCGGTTGCAAATGGATCTATAGTGGGTGTGTAGCTATATATAGCTTGTATTTTATTTGGTGCCTTTAAATAGCAATTTTTATGTTTATTCTAGCAATGATATTTGATTTTTTGTTTTTTTTTTTTTGTGAAAAACGATTAAACTACGATGGAATTTGATGTAAAAAATTAATTATACCATTTGCTCAAAGATCGTAGTTTATTGCTTACTTAGATTTAAGTGTGTGTAAAATTCAAATATGATTCAGCTATTAAGGTGCCTTTGAATCAACAAAATGAAATTGTTCTTTAAATTTAAGCTAAACATTTGCATCTATATTGTGCTTCCACTCTTAAATTTACTAATACCTTTTAATATATTTTTTTGTCAATGTTCTGTACATTGCTTATACATTTTTTTAAATGTTTAAAGCACACACTGCACTAATTTATCACTTTAATAATTTGGTTTGGTAGAACTTGATGGTGCAACGTTACTGATTGATGTCTCATTCTGATTCGATGGGGGAATATTATCATACACTGAGGGAAAAATCTTGGTAAAATCAACAATTTTCCTTAGTTGTAAATATTTATGCAAAAAAAAAAAAGAAACTCGAATTTTAGAAAAATTTACATGTATCGCCTCCCTTAAGCGGCTCACCTACTCATTGATTCGTTCTGGGTTCGCCAGATCCAGGTCGTCTAGTGCTCTGAGGTGTCTTTGTTTTTCTGGACTGAACTTCCAATTGTGTTTGTTCTGGGATTTCGAAATGTTTGAGAGAAATCTCAGATCTACCGGTCTTTCCGCATAACCATTGGTGGTCTGAAAGCGACGGTTGGTCAGATACCTGCCAGCTGTAGACGCTTATTGACAGTCATATTCACAGTTAGCTTCTGCCACTCCTCTCAGTCCAGGTGTGATGAGATCCATTTTATTTGGTAGATCGGCCGCAAGAAGCAAGAAGCGCTCCATGCCGCCATCTGCAATCCTCCTCTCCCAACACACAGTAGTTGTATCCTCGCCACAAAGCTGCGGAATCAAAATTGTATTAAACTCTTCTTTGGCGACAATACAGGTCTGCCTTGTTCCTACCTGTTGACTGGACCACACTGAGACTCGAGATCTGCAGACCAAGTTTTTATATAGAAGTGGTTCCTGTATCAGCGCTATGTCATCGTGGCTCCAAGGTGCCGAACCAGATTGCTAGTCGCCGCTTTACTGTGTTGTAGACTTTCTTAGATCACCTGTAATCGCCCATGGTGATCCTCCTCAACCAGAAATGGATTAATCCTCTGTTGGCTCGTATCTGATCCGTGGACTTCCGATCGATTCCCAGCAGTAGCTGTTTTCGCTGTGCCGATTAGATCAGAAGTTTGACCGCCTGGAACAATTTCGAAGTGGAAATTTTAAGGTCAAGGTTCTGTCTCTTTAAGAGCGACAGAGCCTCTGGAGCATTCGGATGTATCCTTCACTACATCTAAACCTGGATGATTCCCGTAGCGTGAGACTGACTTAATGAGCGAAAACAAATTTTGAACGAAACTCCACGAAGATCTCACAATAAAAACATAATGTGCGGGGTGTACTTTGTTATTTTTGTTTAAACAAATTCGGCGATGCTTTGGTTGTGCTTGTTATTGGTAGATATGGCATATTTGAAATTGTTTTTTTGTCGTTATTTACGTATGTTGTTAATTCGCTATATGGTTTCGGCGTGTGTGCATATACATTCAAAACGAGATTTCCATAATAATGTGACTAATAAATGCATTTTCGTTGCATAAAAAGAAATATATTCTCATGCTCGCAAAGGTAAACAAAATTGATTTGTTTTTTTGTATGAAATTATGAGGTAGACGATATATTCATCCAATTTACAAAATACAAGTTTAAAAAGCCCTGAATCATTATAATCCCGAACTAGTAGAAATGCAGGTTCTCTAAACTGGAAACAAAAAGCAATCATGTTGAACTCAACTTCAGAAATATGAACTGAATTGGGGATAAGTAATAAGGATTACAGTCTTTCCATAAAAGTGGCATTCATTGGGTATTGCTTTGTGCTTAGAGCTCTTTCAAGTTTCGGGTTTATGTTAACTGCTACCTTGTGCGGTCCAAGGTTTGATCTCTGCTGCGATCACAGATCGAACTTTAAATTAATCTGGATTAGTAGGGTGGGTAGGTACCTGATTCAAATGAATGATTGTCCACGTTGACTATGGGATGAGTTTGCTACCAATTTCACAATGGTTTCACAAAACCTTGATTTTTTTAAAAAAAGAATGCTCAATATATTCACTGATATGTTCACTTCCCTGTCTTACAATGGCTCTATTGTATATGACTTTCGCAATGCTGATTATAAGAGCATTATGGATTATCTTCTCAGAATTGACTGGGCTAGTAGTTTTTCAAAGCTAGAATTGGACTATGCTGTATCCTTATTCTATGAGTTGGTTTTTGATGCCATTGAAAAGTTTACCCTAAAAATTAAGAGGAAACATAAAATGTCTGAACCATGGCTGGATAACAATTTAAGGTATTTGCGGAATCATAAACATTATAAAGTAATTAAAACCAATACTGATGTCAGAGATGATATCAAGGATAAATATAATGAATTAGCTCAAAAAATTCCTGAAGTAATTCATGATCCTAAAAAGTTTTTTTTGGTCTGTGAAATGTATTTAACTAGAGAGGAGATCGCAAAGGCCATTAAAGATCTTAACGTCAACTAGGGTCCTGGTCCTGACTTGCTACTTCCTAGTTTCATACTCGAATGTATGGAGCCGCTTATCTTGCCCGTGCATTTAATTTTCAACAAATCACTTTCTTGTGGGGTTTTTTCCTCCTCCCGGAAATCCTCCCATCTGACGCCGATTTTTAAATGTGTAGCTAGGCGGTCAATTGATAATTACAGAGGTATTGCAATACTATCAGCATTGTCTAAACTATTTGAAAAAATTGTCTGTGATAAGCTCACTACTCTAATAGAATCTCTTCTGAACGAACAAAAACATGGTTTTGGAACAAAAGGCAGGTCAACTTCTACCAACCTCGTGATTCTCGTCTCAGATGTTCCCTGTGGCATGAAAAAGGGCATCGAATTGATACCATCTACACAGACTTCAGCAAGACCTTCGATCGCGTTGATCATGATATTCTTCGAATCAAACTACAGAAATTTGGCATCTCTGGTCTTTTATTAAACTGGTTAGACTCTTATCTTCGAAATAGGACGCAGTACGTTAAGTTTCACGGTATCTTATCCAGAAAAAAACGAAATTTCATCAGGTGTGCCACAAGGTAGTCACTTGGGACCTCTTTTCTTCAATATTTTCATATCGGATCTTTCTGAAGTTTTATCAGACATTTCTTACTTTTTTTTATGCAGATGATATGATAATGTACCTCGATATTAAATCGAAATCAGACTATGTTTTCCTTCAATCTAAACTGACATCTCTTGAGCAGTGGTGCAAACAAAATAATCTTGACATTAATGTCAGTAAATGTCATGTCATTAGCTTTTCCCGCAAAGCCAGTAGTATAAATTTTGATTACCGCCTCAATAATGTTTCAATAAATAATGTTAATAGTGTCATCGACCTCGGGGTTACTTTGGATAAAAAGCTGCATTTTAATTTAAACTATGACAACGTCTTAAGCAAGGCTATAAGCTAAGCAAGGCTAATAATCAAAAGATGTCCGAAGGAATTCAAAAACCTAGAGGTCACGAAGTCTTTATACATAGCTCTAGTTCGACCATTGCTCGAATATACATGTATTGTCTGGCACCCTACCTTTGATGTCCATAGCGACAGGTTCGAATCAGTGCAGTGAATTTGATAAATTACGTTCATAAAGATATAGGTTAATTTTTTTGAATCTATCAAGTCTGTCTTCGCGAAGTATAGTCATATGCTCCTGCTTTACTTTTGATGTTATTAGGGGCTTTATCAATGTTGTGTCCCTGTCCAATATGATGACCTTCAACGAATCCGTAAGTCGGACTAGGCATACACGTTTATTGAATGAACACACAGTTTACGCCAGCAATGAGCCAATCAACAGATGCCGCAAAATATTTTTGCTCACGTCATAAATGTAGCTATCCAATTCCCTACCAAAGATGGTTATATTTTTCAAATTTTTGTTTTGTATTTTGCATCATTTACATTTTAAATGTGATTTTTAAATACTAATTGTATGTTTTTTTTTGTACGCCTTGTTTGGTAATAATAAATTAATATCAATAATTGTTGCAAATGCGTATGGAATAACTTTATTGAGAAATAACATTTTTGAAACAAATCCTTATGCATTTTTGACAATTACCGTTTTATTTTCAAAGTGTGGGCAAATTATTTCATTCTAAGAGCTCTGCAAATGAATTTATTTGATTACGAAATACGAAACAGTTCAACATAAGACACACATTTACCACAAAAAACTCCAATAAATAAATAATCGAATAAAATAACGAAACTGCATAGCGTCAAGATTCGCGGTAAATTAATTTCAGTCTTGCATTCCACTAGATAGTTTTCCACAGCTTGATTGCATTTTTCCGTCGTTTCCTACTGTTGCAGACTTCTGCATCCTACACGCCCACCCGTTTCCTTCGATTGAAAATGGATCTGCATGTGGTCGATATTTTCATTGTTAGCTTATAAACTTTAAGCTCACAGATGGCATTTAGTGTTTATCTATTCATGTTGTACATGCGTTCATTTGGATTGGATTGAAATAGATCCGGAACAGTGTGGTTACGTCTGCTTGTTATGTTTGCAGGAAAGTTTAATGAACGAAAATTGTAGTATATGAGAATTGGATTACTGGAACTATTGAATGGCGATACGTTCAATACAATACATAATGCCGGAATGATAATGGATGGGGTTGATTCTATCTAATTTGGTAGTATTACTTGTGACACCATCGTACTTTTAATACTAACTATAAATTATTAACTAATTGAGCTAATGCAATTAGTTTCCCCAATCAAAGCTTTGGTAACAAGTGCAAAAAGCATAAAAATGTATATGGTCAAGTATATAGATCCAGAATGTATTAATTTTTTTGAGTTTTGAAAACGTCATGTGGTCCTTAATCCTTTTTGTCTTTTATACGCTTCCGAAAATTCTAGTCAAATACATTTTTACGCACTCAGAAGAGAAAGATACTTTATAAAAATTTAATATTTTAAAGTGCAAATAGTGCATGATGCAGTAATATTTGTATGATTATTCGAATTTAGAGCATTCTCATAAAAAATTATGCAACAAATTAGTTCAATAAAAGCAAAGAAATCATTCAGATTGTTTACGATTGAAAAAAAACGGATACCACAATCAAATCTAGTTAAATCGTTTTTACGTGTGTACACATTGTCTATCAGACTCAAAATGTAAATTCGAAGCAAACCTAGACACATCAAATGTGCTTTCCGCGCTCTAATCTCTTACATTTTTCATATCGAGAACTTCGAAAGGAAACCATGTAAATTCCATAGCCTGTCATTCATCATACCTATTGATAAACTTCTCTCGAAATCCATACACAAACAGGATATCGAAAACAAACAAGTGAAAATTGAATACTGCTGAACAGTATGTGTCATCGACACCTTTTTCACTCATAATGCCTGTCAAACTAAAAAAAAAATATCATTTCTCAATGTCAAAAACTCGCGTGCGTCCCTATTAAATTTGAAGTGTAATAAATTTCAGTCGATAAGATGTCGATATAGGCGAGTAGACAGGAACTAAGAAAACGAATGATGGAGACATAGCCTAAAAACACAATACCCAATGATTGCCTCTCCATGGCACTGCTCATCACGTCTCGACGCTACCAACGGTACTCGAGGAGGCTCCAGGACCATGAATCGGATGTCTGCGGAGTGCGAGAATGAATCCCGGAAGGATGCAGAAATAGAAGCCGAAATGAGGAAATCAAATTCGAAAATCTGATTTTCATTCGGATTTCCAAAGCGATTTGGATTCAAATTAAAATTCTCGATATCCTTGACGAAAATGTCGAATGATACCAAATTGAGATAATTATGGGACCGATAAGGGAAAACGCCTTGAAGGCATTGTTAGCCAGCCAACATAAAAATTATGTCTGCAAGTCACATTTTCTTCATGGTAGTGAATTATAGGGGATTATGCAAATTATTTGAATGTAAAGTGATTTATTTTGGCATTATTATTCACAAAGTAAAGTAACCCGTGTCAGGTCTAAGGGTGGAAGCTATTAGAGAACTTCATTCACAAATTTGCAATCAACGTGAATAAGAGTATGGAGTGGTTAATTAAACGATTCATTTCACTCTTGATTTAAATTAGGTGCCTATTCAGAGCTAAGTAGGTGAGTTCGGCTGCCGGTCCCTTGTCCAAACCCGGATTCCAACCAGAGACCCAAAACACTAGAGCACTGCACAAGCTTTATCATTGTTCGTAAACGATCCTTTTTGATTTCAAACTGTTAACCGTTGTTCAGGCTGGTGAAAGATATAAAATATTTAAACACTCGTAGACTATAAACCAAAGAAAACCTCGTCTTTTGGTTTATTTTTCAGCTAACTGACAGTGCCTTTTACAGGCAGTAGTACCGCCTGTCAAGTAGTTGACAAAACCATTTATTTCCTTTGAATTATCTGTGTTCACATATTTTATCACTTCTTCTCAACTCAACTGTATTATCAAATAAAACATTTACTTTAAATTGGTGACTTCATATAAACCAAATAAACATTCTGAATGAAAGAGAAATCTCAGTTTTGTTTAGCACTGCACTTCTCTCGTTAGTCCAAGTTTTTGCTTTTCTATTTTAATAGCGAGGAAAAACGATATCTATAGATTTCCTTGCTAGAATGTAGATTCGTGGTCTCTCAAGGCTACTGGGTGTTGTCAGTCTGAAGCGGGTGTTATCAGTCCATCAGTGTGTGACCCGTTAACCCGGTTGTTTACAACACATAGTTCTTGTATCAGAATGAGCTCTTCTCCTGGCTTTTTCATGCGAAGGAGCAGGCAGCCATTGCTGTTTTAGAATGGTGAAGGTTAATTTGGTGTATTACCAGTAAAGGTTGTATCTAGGTCCAGGTATTGGATGTATTAGCTCCTCCAATACCATCGCCTGCTTCCAGGATTAGGAGATATAAGCAGCCGCCCAACACTGACCCCATCCTAAGAAAGGAAATCCGCATAAGAGTGCTCCTCCGTGATAGGCCACTTGCACTGTTAGAATCTATCAATTCTGTAGATGCGCAGAGTTAATTTCTTGACATTAACTTTCTTGAATTTCTTTCTACAGGCATCGAAGAGCAGTACCGTTTATTCATTCAAGATGCAGATGGGCTCCCTTCGATTACTAAATGACTCGCCGAGCTTAATAACCCCCCAATCCCCCGTAGGTAGGTAGGTAAGTAGGGAAAAGTGGCTTCCGATCGACAAAGATTTGCCGACAAACGCACATAGGCACAAAAGAGGCCATTGGGTCAGAAAACCATCTGCTTCCTTTGATAAACCGCACTATTCCCTTTAAATTGACAGGGGTTAGTTCGGTCAAATTTGAGAGAAATAGTGTACCAAGTGCCGCCACCATCCTCCTCGCCAAAGCCATCATTGGCACATGAGATGGAGAACATATTCCACCGAGCCACAGGTCCGACAGAACCCTGCGCTCAACCATTGTTCATGCTGTCCCATGAAGCAGTATCCCGCAAAAACGCTCACAGCACAATGCAGAGCACGTCGTCTTAAACCTAATAGCTGCCTGCTATTATGCGCGTCAATGGAGACCCAGGACTGATTCATCGGCCCAGGACTTCCTAGCATCCTAGAGAAATTTTTGCCTAACGGCCAATTTGACCGATCTCATCGGTGTTCCTATTGACAAAGGGCATGAGATATGCGGTAGCAAGATGCCAGGTCTCGTTAGTTCATCGGCTTCACAGTCGCCCCCTATTTCCAAATACCCACAAGAATTGTATTGCCGCATATCAACAACCTAATTATTTCCAGAATTTTCTCTGAGTTACAATGCATCTAGGCCGACTTGAGATTTCGTCTTTTGAGACAATCTGGACTTTCGTTCCCGGCAAGAGCTCACCCAGTTAAGATATACAGAAATCAGTCGACCGCCGATCTTCTCACACTACCAACTTGACGGCTTTAGCGCAGTCCGCGTCATTTACCGAGCGTCGAGGACTCGAGCCAGGCATAGCTTGCCTGATCAGCTCTCCGCAAAGATGATACTATTTTTTTACTGCCATCAATAACACCCAAAGCTAGGGTCTCTTGGGCCATTTCATTGAAAGGCAAAGATCCTAGAGCGGACGCGATCAATTTCGGTTTCTTTGCGATTTGTTTGCTCCGATTTATTTAATCAGCCAACCTTTATCGTTTCTCAGAATAGTCCATAGAGTGTAGAGGGAGCGAGTGCTGCTCAATTGAGTTCGCAGCCCACTTCGGATAACGTTCTGGGGTGGAACTTGTTTGGTTTCGTTAGAATTTAGAAGACTGTCCTCCCTGTTCTGTTAGTTCGAGAAGAAACGTCCGAATATGGCGTGGTGCCATATGGATCGGCACAAAGAGTAGCACTAATAGACGGACGGGTTGGCTCATTTGGCATGACCTGTTCACTACACTGGCCACAAGCAGGCTTTTGAGGCTTCCTTGGACCAGGCTTGGATACCAAAACACCGGGAGCTCTCGACACGCAGGGTTTGGAATGAATGGTAGTACTGGATGTTAGTGCAGTGACTTTCCGTGGCTTTGACCAAGTCAAATGGCAGAACCATCCTAGTCCATCCGAGAGGGTGAGTTGGTGATCGTTTCTGGGCCAGGCTTATGCCTTATGAGCTTTCTTTTGACAGCAATTTTAGATTTCGTGTTGAATGGGTGTCCACTTAGAGCCGCCATCTTAGTTCGAATGTGTGGTTACCTTAGTGATCCCATGGCTATCTATGAAAGTAAGGAGGCCATGCGGTAGTCGACACAATCCATTAAGGGAACATGAGCTCCGAGCCGGATCAGTGCTAATCAAGAGTATGCCTCACCTGAACCTACACCACCAACTAAATGGCGATGAAACTAAGAATGTGCTCTATGGTCTGCTAGAGTTTTAACGGAGCGGAGATAATTGTATTAACCTAGAGCGGTTCACGAGCTGATTTCACTCTGTCGCCACCACGCCTGATGTCGACTAGATCCGGAATGCTACAAACGCCAGACGAAAAGCGGCACATAAAACAGTGTAACAAGAACAAAAAGTGGTGGTCATAAGAGAGAGTCCAGATCATTTATCTGAATTCGAAAAACCGAACCAGCGTCAGACAATTTTCAAAAAAAAAAAAAAAAAAAATTCGAATTCTCCATTCGTAAGCTTTTTGCTGTTTTTGTAGTTTGGCTTTCCTCATCCATTCCTGGCTATTGCTGATAGATCTAATTGGATTTTCTGTCGAACATAAAGTATTATTCTCCGCCAAAAGATAATTCTAAAAACGATCAGTTCGAAAATGTTCCCCTAACTTATCTCTGACGCAATGCTAAAAATTTAGGCCATAATAATCATCAGCATTTTTCCACTGTCATCAATCACTTTTTCAACAACCAGAACATCTTCATACACGGCCGCGCAACACCGCATAAAAGAACATTATGAAACAACCTATAAATTATCCTGAATCAATTTTCATCTAATTACAAGCGTTCTTCAAAATAATGAAAATAGCCACACAAATATGCCTCCAGTTTACAATAATTAATATTTCCCTTGCTAAAACTATAAGTGCGATGAGCCAGCATGTCCGCCAGTTAGCCATCCCAGCCTAATGAACAAAACATCACGAGTTCGATAGCATGTGATTGTCGCTACTGAAAAGTGTACTGGGTCTCATCTGGCCGGGAATTATTTTCTGAACCCGAATTTTCCTCGGATGATTTTCACTTGGGCTTGCTGCCAAATCAGATAAGATCGTCGAAAATATGAAAATGTATACTTGTACATGGATATATCATAATTTATAGAGCAATTTTCTGCCATATGCTGATGGTTATGATGACGTTGATGGTGATAGTTATAGGTGATGATGCTCTATAAATGCTATACGCAACCGAGAGTCGAGCTGTTAGTGACGAAATTCATCTGTTCGCTGATGTACACATCACTTAACATGCAGTATCAATTTGCGCTATATCGCATGATATCTGCTCAGTATTCGCCACTGCAAAATGAATCTCGTGTCACACTCGTGAATTCCAGAGCTGCGAAACAATAAACATAGTAATTGCATTCTGGGTTTAATTTCTGATCAGATCATCGGAATTCGGACTTATTTGCTTCACAACATCATCTTCAAAGCCCTCTAATTACTCTCGACCAAAGCATGCATGAACATGTGTTGTATGTGCTACCGAGCTATTTCCGTGACATTCTCAGTCTTAAATTTAACTGAAAACCAGAAAACAGACAATTCAAAATCATTTTGCACTTCGGCATCATTCATCATCCATTAGGAAAAATCGGTTCCGAGGTTAGAGTCGAAAATTGTTTTACTTGCGGCAATTGAAGGCAGCGCACGTCGCAGACCGCAGACGATAAATGGAATGCGATATTTCGGGAACACCACGGACATTTTCAGGAAGACATTACTGACACGTTTGAGCGATACGAGCATTTAGGAACTCGAACGAAATCATCCTCTTCAAAGACAACTTTTCAAACGGTGTTGTATTTGATATTGACCCAAATTTTCTTAGAATCGATCATGCTTCACTAGTACTGCTTGCTTGCTTACTTCACCGGAACGCTAAAAAATGAGTTCATCCCGGCACGGCGCGGCAGAACAAAACATTAGAACGCTACTTAGTCAATCGTTTCAGGTTTATTTTTAAGCAAAAATGTTTACCGCTCGAAAACATTTTCCTATCTTCTCCTCTCTAATTGTTCTGTCAATCAATCGAACGAAGGAAATATCTCCTGAACGCATTTCTGTCAATAGTTCGACCGACAGTCAGCAGCACATATGACGAATGCGGGATATGAATAATATTTTCATAATTTCCACATGGCACATGGTCTAAATTTACACGAGTATCAAAAAATTTACACACATACCGAAAAACCGGCATGAGAAACATTTTTCGCTTACATTCACTTGTGCTTGGATTTTCGACAGTATTCCATCTCCATTTCGTATGACTCAAATTTCCAATCAATTTTCCCTGGCAATTTATCAAATGATGGATGATCCACACGAAAACAAACACTGAATGCAAAGGTTGTTTCCTTATCGAATTCCCGTTCACTTGCCGCCGAGTCACGCTATGAATTTTCAACTACGCAGGGTCGACGCAAAATTGATCCCCTAATTTGAAAATGATTTTGCATTTCATTAATTATATTGTTGAGGTTGACTTTAGACTGTTTCCTTTCGGGTATCATGTTACCGCCCAATGTGGGCTCTCGTAGTGCAGTATTGTGTGATGGATTTGTTTGCCGACAGTGTTCTGTAGTTACTTTGCCAATCTGAAGTGCGACCAAATTACGATGAAGTGTGGGCCGTTGAGGTTTTATAGGTTTGAGAGGAAATATTGTCTGTGGTGGGAAATTGATTGATTTGATGATCGATGAAGCTGGATAATGTGGGTAGTAGGGTATTGTGTGGAATATGAAGGTGAACGGTCAGAAAAGTGACAACGGGTAGGATTTTCTGATTTCAGCTTTGATTTTTTTCCGAGTTTTTCTGTCCTATTTCTTTTACTTATTTTGAAATAGTTTTATATCAATTGCTTTTCAATATTTCTAAACAAAAAGAATAAAAAACCAAATGGAATTACTAGCGAAATCAAGTTGATATTTTGTGTACGAGCGGCGATTGCTGCTGTAATTTCAGTATATTTATTTTCGTCATCTCAAAGCATGTTACTAATTTACATGCATTAAATTTCGAATATTACAGTTAATTATTTGTTCAAGCATTAGTCTTAGCGTTTCTTTGCTTATCCTACTGTTGAATTTGTTATATAATAAATTCACTATTTATTTTCTTTCGGCTTTCCACGGTCAGCACACCTGAAGCGGGTTTTGGGCCCTGTAGTAGAAGCGTCTAGCCTTGCTTTGCACTAGCTTTAGCAATTTCGTTTCTTTCAATGCCGCAATCTCCCGGTATCCAGGACACTACATTACTTCATTAAATTTGGTTTTCATTCTGGAGCAACGTTTGAGGTAGTTTGGAGTATACATATCGCCGACAGCACAGCTTGACTTTCATAGCACATACCGATACGCTTTCCGTTCCACCTTTCGTCCATTCCTAAACAAGCGGATTTTCAGGTGGTGAATACTTCTACTTGAAAAAGAGAACCATACTTTCAAAAAAAAGACCACCTGTCTTTTCAGAGTTGGCGGAGAAGACCTGCAAATATCTAAGTGCTTCCAGTCATTTCTGCTCAAAAAGAATATCTCCTGTCTTCTGCCGTATTCAATTAGAGGCACTCGAGCGTCCGAAGGCATTGCGCGGTTTGAAGAGATCCTTCGCATCAGATTTCTAATAGAGATTTGCCCCGCATCTTCATTTCCTATCTGCAGACCAAGTGGAATTTGTCTATGGACAGATCTCATCGCGACACTCCGAATTTGGAGGTCGAGCGGAGGCAGATTGAGAACTGCAGCAAAAGCCGCACCAAAAGTAATGATCGTAGCACCACAGATACCTAGGCATACAGACTTTAGACCTGTGGATTACTTCTTGCTCCAGCTTCACTACAGTCCACCACACTATAGATGGATACGTGATATAGGCCTTATGATGGTTAGCCAGACGCACATAACTAAGTGAGGTTTCAGTCTTCATATTGTGGCGGCCGAAACCATTTTTAGCTCGAATATGCCTCTGCTTTTCATGTTCCTTCCAGATACATTTTTTGTCCAAGATCGTTCCTAGATATTTCAGTTCTTCTGAGAGTACCTAGTGCTCTACCCTTCATTTTTGGGAGCCTTTCCATTGTCAATTTTCTCTTCTTGGTGAACAAAATCAGTTCCGTTTTAACAGGATGCATACCCCGTAACTCGAGCAGCAGTTCAATTACAATGCAACATCAGTTCTCAATTAAATTCAATGAATGTGTAATACCACATTCAGATCCTTGATCCATTATTAGCGGAGTCGACTAAAATTCTCCTCAGTAGCAGCGACAGGACATATCCTTGCAGAAATCCAATTGTGATCTCCGTTCTTAAGTAGCATTCGGCTCTAGGCTCCAACACCAACAATCTTTACTTCAGCAGGGTATGCATCTATTTAACCAGGACCTCGTCTATCTCTTGAACTTTCTCAGTTCCATTTGGCTCCTTAAATGGCACCCTTAAAAGGATTACTCCATATCCACAAATACTCACTCTGAGAAATGGCTCCTTCAAAATAGAGTGAAACACAACCTTGAAAAACAGAGTATGACGGGCCGACTCGTATGATATTCCTTGCTGGTATCCATATTACTTATTATTTAAGAGTATTAATTTAAAGATCATTGTGTGTATGTGTCGTTCAACTAGTCTGTTCAGGCATTTCAGCATTAACTATATTGAGCTGATCGCGCTAAAGTTCGTTGGAACTAATGAGTCATTTCTCCCAGGCTTTGGTGTAAGCACTTCCTGAATTGGTCGTGAAAATATGGAAAATACCCAGAGCTATGCCTGCTCAAAAGATTTCCTTTAGATCCAAACAAAACCGTATATATGATATCCAGGTCAGGTAATTTGAAACTACGCAAGGTAGGAGGTCAGGGCTGTAAGGCGAATGATCATGTGTAGTCCAATGCATTTCATAAAATTTTTGCGTTGTTAGGGCTGCAGTGTGGGGTATTGCATTGTCGTGCAAGAGCAGATGTCTCGGATGGGTTGACAACGCCTTTTTGACCGATATGCATCTCTAACCTGGTCAAAAAGTTCACAGTAGTAAGCAGCGATCGTGAAGAAAATTAACGAGTAAAACTCCTTGAGAGTCTCAAAAAACCGTTGACTTCACCATACCGGCTGACAAGTGAGTTTTGGTTTTTGATAGTCCTGGCTCCCCCTCTTTTCTTCAGTAGAGGTTCTAACAACATAGAGGTTCTTTTTGCTTCGGGAGTGTAGTGGCGAACCCAAGTTTCAACGCACGGCATAATGCGTTGCGAAAAAGCCTGGCCCTCATTTTGAAAACGAGCAAGAAGGGTTTGACAAACTTCAACTCTCGCATTTTTTATATCTTTGGTAAGCAGACGTGAAACCCACCTCGCCGAGATTTTTCAGAATTCAATGTGGTTTCGGATGATATTGTGTACTGATTGCTGGTAAAGTGCAGCGACGATCTCTTTCGATAAGCTCGCGAACGGCTATGACATTGCCAGGCGTAATGCTGGAGCGGGGGCGTCTTCGGTGACGCACTCGGTTTCGAATTTCGGCTGGTTTAACGCCTTCGTTCGTTAAAAACTTTATTATAGTGCGTTGCGCAACTGAAGAATAATTCTCTCTTTCGCTCATTGTGAGGACAACTAAACAAACCGGTCGGGCGGCTGGCTTGGCCTTAAGTCAATTAGACGGGCTCCTCCTCTATCTTTTCCGATGCTCCGCCTACCTTCGACACGCTTTCTAAGTCATCAAAAGTAAAAGGCTCGTTTATATTTGAATGCCCCTCGTATTAGAGAACATGATTGCATCTCTGACCTATTCGCTGGTGACCATAGATCTTGCTTTTCCTAGCATTTCCTAGTGCCGTGAAGATGTTTGGTCAGATGCCTTCCGCATTTCAGTTACTGGAGCGCCATAAATTTATTCTCAATTACATAAATCTGTGGAGATGCTTTTTTAGACTTGTAAACTCAGCATCTGAGTGTTTTAGAAAACCTTGTATTGCTGATCGATCATTTTCTATAATCTTGTATAGCCTTGAGGTCTCTCTTGCTCCTTCCAGTCCTCCGAAAAACGATCTGAATGATCTGCTCTTGCTCAACAAATTTTTAAGTTCTTTGTGAGATTCAGTAGGCGAACCAGTGTTAGATGTTCGATTGAGAAACTTCCTGGCATTTCTCCTGAGCTTCTGTAGCATCCGATTTCACAAATGAACCGTATTCTTGTTTATGCTCTTGCTGATCGAGTGGGCCTTTTCATAGCTATCTAATATAATTCTATTCAAAGTGCTCAGCTGGGTTTCCATTGACTTCAACTACTAAATCATATTGGAATTGTTTTTGCGGGATGATTAAAATTGGAAAATTTTATTTTTAACTTGAAAATTTTTATTTGACAAAGTGAAATCATGTTAATTTGACAGACTTTATTTTTGAGGAGACGATTGTGCTCAGAGCAACTAGTGCTTTTTGTGGTTCGTCTCTCCACCATAGGTATCGGATTTGTGCTTAAAAGAGACACCAAGTAGCAGTGATCAGAGAGAGAGAGGGAGAGAGAGAGAGAGAGCCATAGAGAGCCATAGAGAGAAAGAGTGAGAGGGAGAAAGAGAGCGAAAGAGAAAGATAGATCTCGGTCGATGCATTTAGTTTTTGATCTAACTCTTCCAAGCGAATGCAGCGCTATCTTAATGACCGCATTTCTGTCAGGGACTACAAAGCGGCAAAGATCCAAATGTTAAATGTCATTAGCCCCGCAAAAAATCTGTCTCTTTTAGTGTTTGATTTATTGCTAAGTATCCCAGTTAGTGTGCTAGGAGTTAGCATTGCAACTCACTAGAAGCCCCAATCTCTTTGATTCAGCGCACTGTGCCTGCTCGTTTAGCTCTTTAGTTTGCGGTGGAAGCAAGGAATCACCAAAAAAAGTTAGCTGACGCGATAATATCGTGTTTCAATCTACTACTATCATAGTACTGCACTATGGTGACAGACAAGTCCTGACTTGAAAACTGTCGAAGCGTGGTGGCATCATGTAGATTGCAAACCAGAGCACAAGTGATCGGCTCTGTTGAAATTTATCTTAAAACGTTTCGCTCCTTTCACTAAGATGCACCCGTTGCATCGAACCCACGGCTCCTATAAAAGCAGAAAGTAACGGGTACTTGCAGTTTTGCCAATTTTTCGCTTAGAAAAAAGGACGAAGCTTTGGCGTACTGCTAGTCAATCTGAACAAACGTTATGCGTTCAGTCATAAAAGTGTCCAGAATCAACGACCAAGTTAACAATGTCCAGTTATCATAGCTTGACTCACAGTCGAGACATTTCTACTCAGAACTGACAATTTCGCCATTACTAGCAATTTTTTGGTCTTGCTTCACCAGGTAAGCTGTAAGATTTTTCTGCCTTGCATTCAGTTTCTTTGGAAATATTTGCAGTTTTCACTGCATTAATTTTCTTGTCCGCCATTGCCTGCAGTATTCGCTTTTTGCACAGCTTCTTACTTTACCTGCGACTGAGAGCCTCCACAAAGAACATTTTTTCCTCGTATACTTGCACTATGCAGATTTGTTCCTTTAGTGCTTCCCTCCTCTTCTTTTGTGAGAACGTGGAAGAAGAGAAGGATTTTTTCCTCAGGCATGACCAGATGACGCTGTTTTCGCTTTCTTAAAACCTGCAACCATAAAGGTTGCAATCAGCAAGCTGGAAAGCTTGGGATTCTTCTACAATGGCTATCTATAATCTTCCATTGCATTCAGGCTCCTCTATCAGAGTCATTCATAAATGCAGAATCCATGCCTCTGTCGTGCTGGGTCAGAATCAGTTTACCATTTGCAAAGATGCAATTCATTCATACCCATGCTATTTTCTAACCATACGATACATAAGTTCCTAGAAAACGACAATGTGTTGCCCAAGAGAAGGGGAAATAGAGACCTACGGTAATCAAAGGACTAAACACATCTTTTTGACTAACTAAAAATCCAGAGTACATTCTAAATAACATGTGTTTTCTCATAATTTTCTATGTATTTGATAGTAGTTATCGCAATTGATAATTTCCGAAACATATTTTTTTCTATTTAATACAACACTTATAAGAATTAAAGCTTCGAATGTTAAATCTTCGCTTAAAAATTGCCACCTCAGATATTTCCTGGGAACATAAGAAAGACGTTTGTGCAAAATTATATAAATTTGACCAAAAAGTTTTTCCCTCAAATGCACTATTCCATCTTAATCACTTTGCTTCAATACTTCAACTGTTTAACACTAACCCACGTATCCACGATCTAAGTACCAAACGCACTTGATCCAAATATAAGCTCATGTCATTCCGAGAACACTCCACGCGACTATCGCAGTGTAGGTGAATGATTTAAAAATAGTTCCAATTTAAAATGTGGTATTAATAGTCCATCACTACACTCTATTGCACTTTATACAAAATCAACATGGGCAGATTTATTACCATCTGACTCAAGTGATATCTGCTCTAGGTCTGGAAATTAATATTTCAAAACTGCAATCTTTTCATGCTCACAAGAATCTGACTCGAATTATAACTGTTTCTATGAGACAGGATATTACTCCGAAATTCTTGTTGATATATATCATCTAACCACCCCAAAGAAATTATTATTTAGTACATACGGTAGGGCATTTGGTGTTTTGACCAAAGAATCTAGCAACAAAAAATTGTTTGTGAAGTGTACAGATGGTTTACGGATTGCTTACGAAATTCCAAAAAAATTCCACTAGTGGCCATATGAATCAAGTACCGGAATAAGAAAATATTTGAAAAGTAAACTAATCAATAATATTTCAAGGCGACGTGCGATTGATGTAAATCATGGTTTTTCAACAATCGAACAGACATTACTAATTGCTAATTTTGTGAATGCGTAAACATATCCGGGAGATACAAGAACATATCCGGAATGCATTTTAAAGTATTAGATGATTGAAACTAGAAAATCTCGATACTTATTTTGAATTTCGAATAATGCAATAAATCAACATAAAATTGAACTGATTGCTTTTATTTACCTTTTTGTAAATTGCAAATATTGTTTGCGTTGATATCTGAATTTCTTGGAATATTCGGACGTCACAACCTTCACAATGGTAGTAAAATTTAATATTCCGAAAAATAAATTGTCATCGATTTTGTTTGAACATAAAATAAAACCCCTGACCTGACCTCTTGTACGGGATTTTTCGCAATAAATTGTTTGTATACTTCGTGCTCTAAAGGTTCTAATGTAATTCAAGCATCCGTATGAATTTTTTATCAAATATCTTTTCAAATAAGCTACGTGATAACACATTTTCCCATAGATATGTCGACAGATTCATTGAGCTTGAAGCGTATACATGCATGTAAAAGTGGTAACATATATGTATGTATGCTTGTATCAGGTCAAGTGAGTCAATTGTATCTCTGCAAGAAAACCTATCAATCAATCGAATCTTGTTGTCGGTTAAGGCATGATTGATTTATTGGTTAATCTTTTTTTTGTTGAAAAGGAAAATTCGTCGCTGAATCGAAAATAAAGAAATATGTCTTCCCATTCTAGCTTCATCGTGTGTATTATGTGTATTGATAAGTTCCCTTATATGACTGCCAAATTCTCCTGTGTCCCGTATCTTCGATAAATGCCTTCATTCGCATAATAAGAAAGATGCAGGCTCGAGCGGTCAATAGATCATCTCAGCTTAGCTGAGAGGGCATGAGGGTTAGATGGAATGATCAACTTGATAGATTTATCAAAGGCCATAAAATAAACTCTTATTAATTGGGAAAAGCAATGTGAAAGACGAAAGTAATAATGAAGATGAAAGAACAGCTTACGAAAATGATTGAAAATATATATCTTTCATTCTTTTTCAAATTAAATATTATAAAATAATTTGGAATAACTGATAAAACGTGCTATTAGGGAAAAGCTATGTCAAAACACAAAAACAATTGCTCTAGAATTACCGATTTTTTTAGTTTTGACTTAATACAATCGAATTTTCCTAGCTTTCAAAACCAAAATTTCAATTTGAAGGCCAATTTTACCCTTCGAAGATATGTTTTAATTGCTTGACAAATATCGAAATTTCTAGGGCTAACTGCCCTCTTCTTCTTTAGACCAATAAACACCGAAAAAGACGCCCGATTACTTTCAAAATATCGACAATTATGAGGAATTTAAAATATACCTAGCTAATTAAAAAAATATTAGTCTCTAAATTAAAATGTTTGTTACCAACTGTAGTTTCAATCCAGTGGCTCATTTTTGCAACTTTCCAATAGAGACAATTTTCACTACATTATTCTACTTGCCGTCATTTGACAGCTTTGTCCATTAGTGCGTTTCTGTATGAAATTCTACTGTTATATCTCAATTGAACCTTCACCACGCGGCTAAGAATAGAGAAATTATTCCTATAATGCCATGAATAGAGTGACTTCTCTATAAGTGGACAGTATACGCCCACTTTTGTGGTTGTAATGGAGTTCTGTGGGACCGATGCGAGATAGTAGTAGTTTCATATTGAAAGATTAATATGCTAATCATGTAGTTTTGAAAGATGATAATATGCTAAACATGTAGTTTTATTGATTGTACATTGATTACGTTTATTATTATTTCTCATATTGTTATTTGTTTTGATTTGCTATTGACATTAATATCAGTTTTGGTGTACTCATAGAAAAAACATGCTGGTTGAATAAAATTTATAGAGTGAGAAATCGTTTTTATTACACAATTAGCTGACGAGGCACGGCTGTTATTGCCAAATCAAACAAAAATCAACTAAAGCCCGATATCAATTTATTAATTCAATGATTCATTTCCTATTGCCGTTCATTACAGTTTAGTTTTCTGCATATAGTCCAGTGACCTTATTCATTAGCCCTTGCATTAAATCTGGTAGCTCTGATTTTTTGCTGACTTGTCTATGATGATTAACCCAAGTTTGCGACCTCCAGCGCCCGAACGCAACCTTGTCAAAATCGAAAAAATCGAGTTTTCAACTTCTTTTTTTTAGTGTTTACCAATATATACCATAAAGGACTTGTTTTAAATTATACTAAAAGTTTTTAAATTATACTAAATATTCTACAATTTAAGACCAGAACCGTCTCAGCCTGACCAGAACCGAGATACATTTTGAAATTGAATGGCCCCATGTCCTCCAGGATTCTAAAGTGGCCTCCTGATTTGTACCTGTAGGCATGTTGCAGCTTCCTCCTCAAGTTTCTAGTTTTCTTCAGTGGTTCTAGGTTTCGAAGGGCCACCATTCCTGTTGTTGGGTTGGAGCTCATTGCTCCTTTAATCAGCAGGCGGACCATCATTTGAAGCTTTCTCGAAGCACTTTTTCGTGTAGTTTGCTTCTACCATACTGCAGCTCCATAAAGGATGGTAGCTCTCACCGCGGCAGTTTGATAAATGTTTGCCCAATTCGCAAAATTTCGGCGCATCAAATGATCAAGAGACTCCAGTTGTTGACCTAATTACGTCGTGTAAAGGTATAGGCCAAGACTTTTATGCAAAATTCGCCAGGATGCGGACAGAGTTTTTTAATTCCTGTGAACGCCGTAGAATCGACTGATTTGGTTCATTTTGAACTGAAGCATTTACGGTTGCGATGATTTCCGTATTTTGACCAGTGCGATTTCCGTCACTTTCAATAGTGAATATGTTGACTCGAATTTATCCACTATAGCACGCACAGCATGTCTAGTGGAACGATTATTACGGCTGAAAATTGAAGTAAGTGCTGTTAAAGTCGCGATCACCAACTCAGAATTTCCGTAGTAATTTTTATTAATATCCAAACGTTGCTCGTTTGTTAATTTCATCATGACGAAAATGTTAACCTTGATTTACATTTTGACATTGACAGATCATAAAAAAGTTGAAAGTTGCGTATGTTCCTATTGAAAAACCCTGTACTACTAAACTAAGAAAAGAGCCAGGTGCGTGATAATGCAGAGCAGAATATATCCTCACACTTGTAGGAACTAAAATTTTTTTCTACTTTTCCTGAGAGCTTTTAAATAATTCACAAGTTCACTTATTCTCTCTTTCTCTCCCTCTCTCTCTCCCTCTCTCTCTCCCTCTCTCTCTCCCTCTCTCTCTCCCTCTCTCTCTCCCTCTCTCTCTCCCTTTCACTCTCCCTCTCTCTCTCTCTCTCTCTCTCTCTCTCTCTCTCTCTCTAGAATTCTAAAGTGATTTGTCGAATCTCTCAAAACACGCCTGTGAATCTGTAGCTTGTTTCTACGGCCACTAATACTGCCGCATAATAGTACGAATAGATTTGGCATATGTAACTTATAAATCATCAGCCTTTAAAATATACAATTAATCATATTACTATATTGACGGACTAATTACAATAAAATAAAAACTCGACAGCAACAAAAATTGTAGACCGGCAAAATATCATGGGCGCCGGGGGATTCGAACTCAGAAGTATTAACCTGTTGCTTTCCGTACTGACAACATAGCGAGAAGTTTCCACTTCTCAATTTATGTTCCGAATATGAACGCTCCATTCTTCTTTTCAACTGTACTGTCCAAAAACTGCTAAACTCAATTAGTTGAGCTCTGCGTGGTAAATTTGCGTAATATCATCGGATAGAGAACTTTCTCTACTCAAGTTGCATGTCATAGATAGAGCTATATATCCTAGATACAATTTTATTACCTTCTACTTCTGAAATCTTAGCTCGGTTTGAATGAAACACCCTGTGAAAAACTAGACGAAAACAATCTTCCTTGTCATTTTTTTTTTTAGAAACCTTCGAAACTTTTCTTCTGTTGTTTAGTTTGTGGTTGTTATGTTTTGTTTGGGTCTACCTCCCAATACTTTCGATTTATTTTTGTTATATATACGTGTTTTAGATATTGTATAATAATCTTAGTTAAGAAAATGTATACTGCTGTTTCACCAGCTCATTAATCCTTTGGAGTTGATGCTGCCAGCCTCTTAAAAAATGTTGAAACAACCTTCGCTTTCATATGACACATTGCTTTTAAAATTAAATAAAGTTTAGATATCGAAAAGCATATGTAGTGGAGCATTAATTATCCTCAGCCAAAATTCACTTGCTCGAAAAATTAAAAGGGCTCTTTACTCTATTTGTAAAATCACCCATGCAAGGTACTAAACAATCGAATAATTTCTGTGTTTAGCTCTAGAAAAATAAGTACATAGGGTTAAAAAGTCCTAGTAAAATCAAGAAATAAACAAGTGCTTCATCAGGTATTTTAAAACCGTGCTGTTTTCAGCCTTTTTCGTCGAAAACTTTTTCAATCAATCAAATAAGATTCAGAAATAATAAGAGCATCGTTACTCGTAAATTTTTCATCATTTCATTTAAAGAAGAATAACTTACATTGATCGTTTTCACATCGTTTCTAGCCCTAGTAAAATATCAAACGTAATAAAAAGTCATATTTTGTAATCTGGAAAAATCAAACAGTCAATGGGAATGCTCAATTATATAAAAGAAATAATCTATACCTAATATAAATTTATTCATTTGTATAATCTGCAGTTGTAGTAGAAGTATTTCTTATCAGTAGCTGGGTTTTTTTTTCATCCAGAGTGGAGGAGTTATCCTTCATGCATAACAAAACGATCCAGAGCAGCATGCAAGTTTATTTCTTTTAGACAGTTGTCATTTCAAAATTTAAAATGACATACAACCAACGGCGTTTTCAAATGTAAGACTATTTATCCTGGTTGCCAGGGTGACATGAAAATTTTTGAAAAATTATTAAATATATTAATATTCCAGTTGACATGACTTATCGAAATAGGTTCCACAGAGTGCACGTGTACGAACTCCACTGAATTCACAAGTGTTCGTACTCTGGATGTTGTTATTGCTTCGAGTGCAAATTGCTATCCTGCACTACTCCGGATGCATAAAAAACGCACCTAATGTCGAATTTATGCTGAAAATTAAACTAGCTTAGTCACCTACTTTTTGTATGTTTAAACGAAGAAATAATTTCCTTATTTGTACAAATCCACATGAATGTTTTTATTTTACCACTGTTTAAATTAAAAAAATCCGGGAAAGTACCTGAAACGTCGCGAATAATCTTCCAATTGGCCAATCTTATAAATATCCCGTTCTTCAAATCAGAAAATGGAAATGAAATTCAGATTTTGTACTTCTAACCGGCATTCTTAACGAAATTACCTGTAACATATAGAGGAAATACAGCAATATTTCCAGAATAAACATTCAATAAAAATGACGCATCATAGATAAATGCATAACTTTCTATACGGTTGGAAGACAGTTTCCACCAAAATGCAAAAAATTGCAGGAGACCTAAAGAACCCTCAGGCCCACAATCAAGGAACTTTTCATCAATCTTTCATCTCGGACGCCTTATTTTATAAATTGCAACTTTTTACCTTTTTCACGTCCAGCTAAACACGTAGTCTATTCACCAAAACCTTGCCGCTATTCTAACACTAAAATCATCCGTGAAAACCAAGCCTAAAATTATGCGCCCAACGTGGTATAACCACCCGTTGATTTTCAACCCTACAATTTACTGGTTATGAAGCTTGCGCATCGAAGTTAGTTGAGCATCGGCTGCCAGTAAGTATGGAGCTTAGTTCAAATCCAACTATGCTCCAAGATTGGAAATAAAATTGATTTGGCTGTGTGTAGGTGTCTGAAGCAAAGCATAAATAAGTGGTCATAGACGGTTTTAAAATCAATAGCTTCAATCATAACCTAAGTTTGACTAAGCAGTAAGTTACAGTGCCCAATTTTACAATTGTTGATCAGCGTTGTAAAATCTAATGCCAGTACCTTTTTACTTCACCTGGCACATCGTATTTATCTCTGCATCGTAGGACCCAATAAACAAAAATAATTATAATTACAATCCTATTACGACCAATCAAAATCATCATATAACTAAAGTCAATACGGTATCGCTTTCATCCCACATAAAAGGACTCATAAAACATAATCTGCCAAATGTTCGATGCATGCATCACCCGATAAAAAAAAATCATCCTTTCAGCAATAAATTCTGATTACAATGCATTAACTCAACAATTCCTCATAAATCATCATCACACAGTTACATTACGAATGCAAATAAAATCACATAATTTTGTTTGAAATGTGCTGTCACTACCGGCTAGCATATTTAAGCGCCATAATAAATTTTATTTCGCTCAGTACATCGCTCGTCAGATACGACAACCACCGAATACATGCAATATTATGTGATGTGTGTCAGCTGTATCTACAACTTACGACAGAATGTATGCTTTCAAACTGCTACCAGTGTTGAGATGCTACAATCAAATTTTCGACGTTGTCATCGTCGTTTTTGGCGTCCAACGTGTGGTATTCATAAAATTTTGACCACACACACACGCAAACGCGGCTGTCAGCGGCCTTGTAGGGACACTGCTCTTCGAGCTCTCTGTACATAAAAATCCACAAACAAAAATATCATAAAATCTTTTATTATTATTCAACCGGCACAAGCACCATTTTTTTTCGGTTGATCCGACCGTGTGACTCATTACGGGGCATCCAAATGTAAATTTCATTTATTTTCCAATTTTTCATTCATTCCCATGGATCTTGTATTTTTTTTCAACGCTCTCTCAGATACTCCACAGAATACCGTACCGTAAACGATTATGCCGCTCACGTGAATGAAGCAACTTACGCCATCACATCTATGAATTCTCGTTTCTTTTTTATTGAGAGAAAAAAAAGTTATTATGATTAATAAAAAGACGTCAGATGTGCTACCGACCGGCGCTGACAGACAGCTCATCTTTGAGATGCCGAATACACACGTACGATCGTTTATAGGAAAATGAACGAAATGTTGACGACTGTTCATTTTTATTAACTAGATCGCGAGAATCTGGACACGATATGGGTGCCAAAAAAAGAAGATACGAACAAACGAGAATAATGGGAATTGACAAGTTGAATTGGGTAGATAATCATTTTTATTAGATTGTCAACGCTAGTGAAGTGTGTCGCGGGAGTGAAATTAGATGCGTTTTGTAGGTGGTTGATTGTTGATTAAATGTTTGAGAAATAAATTAATAGCTAATGGGGTAGCAGATGGCACTATACTTATATTGATGCCGATTTCGGTGAGTTTGTTGGTAAACAAAGGGATTATTTTGGTTTGATTTGGTTTAAGCAACAGTGAAGGTCAGGTAATTTTATTGTTTTTTTTGGTTTGCTGCAAGCAGGTGATTTGGACCAATGAAGTTATTCGCTGGATAGTATTCTGTTTTGTATTTGTTGCTTGCTCTCATTGTTTCTGACTTGAATTATTTCTCATGAATTTTTTTAGAACTCCTGTTTCAAAATAAATTTTGAAAAAGGCATAGACGAAAACTATTTTCAAATCTTACTATCAAAAAACGAAAGCTTGACAAAATACATCAGCAGCTAGCACGTCCGAGGACAGCAAAAATATCGGTCTGATAAATTCCAAGTGAAAAATGAAACATAATTGCGACTTACGGTACACCTAATTAAATGCATAGCAGCCACTTTTTAATGAGTATCATTGCCATGTTGTGAATATTTGAATGTCGCCTTAACATTAACCTTTTCTTTGGTTGCAATTACATCGCATTTTCAGTCGGGTTAGCAGTCCTTAATCAATAGACTTAATTTTTTTTACAAGGTTTACAATGTAAAATTCAAAAGAGAATGTGTCTGTGTATTTCACGAGCGTACTGTACATTGCTGCCCTTGAAAGAAGATACTATCTAAAAAAGAAAATGTCTGAATTGATTCAAATCACCAATAGTTATTGCGAAAACTTCAAATTAATGTGTCCAAAAGAAGTGTTGGTATCGGTACAGTGTCCTGGAAAATAGTCGCTACCAATAGCAAATATCAAGAGAATTTCCTTATGGAGATCCCTGGTAAAAAATACTGTTCATTCTGACAACGAACAAGGTAGTCTCATCTATTTACAACAATTTCACATTTAAAGGCAACAATATCTGCAATATAATAAAAAAGGGAAGATGTCAATTCAAAATCAACTAATTAGGTATCTGACTCCCTCAACAAAATATCTAGTTCTTGAGAAAATTCTGACAGTGACAGTGACAATGCAAATAAAAACACAACAAATGCATATTCAAGAATAGATCTAATGAATAGTATAGTAAATCATTGGGAAGATTGTAAAACGAAGTCAGATATGGGAGATAAATCTGATCATTTTTGAGAGTTAAGAGATTCCGATTTATTTATTTATTTAAAAATTCATCAAAACAACAGACTTACGTCCAATTACAGATTAAAAAAATTAAAATAAAAATAAAACAGAAAAAGATAATCCAATAAGAGAAGAAAAAAACTGTACAACAATAAATAAAAAAAACATTAAACTATTAGCAAGTTCAAAAATTCATAACGTACTTCAGGACTATTTTTTAAAGTTTTTGTATCCAAAGAACTTCAACTGAAGAGGACCGAGTTACAACTCATTAAACGTAAAAGAGGATCTGTTAGATCGAAAAAGATTCCCGAACAGAAGCCCGGGTGAATGAATCTCAATTAAGAAGATGGTAATGCAGTTTGAAAAGGAGACACTCGTCAAAGAAAACTTTGCGTGATTCAAAGGAAGGAATCTGCAATATGGAGAGACGATGATTATAAACACAGTAAGGGATGTTGTATTTATAAAACAAAGAGTGGATAAACCTACCTTGGACAGATTCTAAGGATTGCACAAGACATTTGTAAAGGAGACCAAAATACTGCTAACAAACGACAGGAAGAGATGCAAACATGTGGAGAGGTTAACAAAGGGTTTGGAAAATCTAAGGATAAAGCCAGAAAATTTAGAAGCCCTGGCGTGAGATACTCGTACATTATATGTTGATCGAATTTGAGTTTCGAATCAAATATTACGCCAAGGTCCTTGATATTGACAGCAACATTAAGAGAGGAATTTGAAACAGTAAAATATGGAAATATACGTAATTTTATGCGTACAACACATTTGGTGGCACGTTACGACATTCAGAGTAAATACGTTAGCGATGCACCAGTTATTTAACGCAGAGAGATCATTTTGTAACTGAAGGCAATCGTTGAATGTCTCGATTACTCTGGACATCTTCAAGTCATCAGTATTCAAAACACAAGGAGAACGTATACAAGATGGCAGGGCATTAATAAACAGCAGGAACAACAGAGGGCCAAGAATTGAACCTCGGGGAACTCCCGAGGTAGGAAAAAACGGAACAGAGGTACATGAATTGACAGTTGCAACACAAGAACGATCAACAACATAGGAAGCGAATCAGGAGAGTAGAGGACCAGAGATACCATGACTTTGAAGCTTCAGAAGAAGAAAATCATGACTCTTCAAAAAAAAAACTTGAGATGGTCTGCCAAGAAAAGACAGTGGCAGAATAAAAGTCAAGAGAAGTCGTTTCCATAAAATAAGAACAAAGACAGGCCAAGAATGGTGCTTTGAAGAACACCACTGCAAGATTTAAAAGAAGGAAATAAGTTAAAATCAAACTTAATGTGACAGAAATGACCAGAGGGGCAGAACTCAAGCCATCGAATAATGGACAATAACAAACCTAGGCTTAGTATGGGTAGCATTGTAAGACGAATATACTGATCAACAAGATCGTATGGTTTGGAGAAGTCGGTGTAGATAGTTTCATCTTGTCATATTTTTTAACGCAAATAAAATTCGTTAAAATTAGTAAAAATCCATACTCGATTATCTTGGAACAAGTAAAAAGTGAGAATTTTGAAAGGATAAAGGTATCTTGCACAATTGAGCTAATTGCGCAATTGCACATTGGACTATTTTCATTGGGCTAAGTACATTGGTCAGACATCTTTATGGCTATTCGAGCTTATCGTTCAGAAGTTTTATTGCTGTGATCGCGATCCAATCATATATTTCACATCCTATGGAGTTGGAGATGTATATTTTTTTTACCATTCCATTTGCTTTTTCTACCCTCGTTTTTGTAGTTCAGGTCATTGTGTGTGATTTTTTTTGGAAAACGTCAACTGTTTGCTGGTAAATCAAACAATGGTAGTTGAAGTAGCTGCCGATTGACAGAGGCCTGCCGACAGACGCACATATGCATAAAAGAGGAGGCCCGTTGTGATGAAAGAATGGTATAGCTGATGGTGTTTTTTGTAGGGTTGACTTGTTTGTATGTGTTAGGATCGTTTGTACTCTCAGCCCTACTATGGGCTTGGTTCTTCCATTCCAGTTCTTTAACATCTTTCGGCAGGTTCACGTTCTATTATCAGAATGCATATCACTTACTTGATATTTAATTCTACTTCTTCCTTATGATCCCCCTGACCCCAAAATTTATATTCCAAATTGCATTATCGAATGCTTTTTTGAAAAGAAGAGAATTATCAATGCAGACGTATTTTATCAACAAGGGTATCTACAACACATTAAAGATTCTTTTTTCGTATTTTCTCGCTCTATAGGTGCGGCTTGTCCGCTTGCTTTGACTTGTTAACGCTTGAAACTCTTTGAGTTTTTGGCATGAACGAAAGGGACTCGTCACGCTAACTACATCGAAAAGATTATTTATTTATAACAGCAGATCTGGCCTCAACCGTAGAAATAGCTATGAAAATGTTATGGAAAACGCAAATGCTTGACCGTGTCTGCAAATCACACTTCTGCATGCTGGCCCAGAAGTCACGAACGGGTCTAAACGCGTTATTTTTTGTTGTTTATTCAATGTTTTTATTTATTTATTGACACAGTAATAAGTATGCTAGTTTTATTAAACTAATGCAAAAAATAATATCTTTTGAATGGCTTCAATTTTCGGTTTCGCAAAGGGTTCTTCTTTTTAAGGTATATTCAATGACGGCTGTGATTTTTCATGATTGTAACATCCTTATTTCGCAGCGTTTGTTGTTCATTAGCTGCGGAATTGTTTGAGGTTTATTTGCTTACAACTTTTTTGTTTTAAATAACTCCCCTCACAGAAATCAGAGGCCGTCAGATCTGGAGAACGTGGGGGTCCAAATAATTTCTGACCTTCTGGCTTTATGACTAGTGGCATCATCTTGCTGAAACCACACACCAGGACGACTTTCGAATGCAAGTTGCACAAAATTTTGAAGCACGACGCGATGCAGTTGGTCAGTGTAGGTCACAGCGTTACTAATACTATTCTAGAAAAAAAAACAGGCCAGTAATTTCTCGGGACGTTATTTTGCACAAGGAACGCAAATTTCTTTGCTGTATAATCCTTGGGATTCGGTGCTCACAGTCCTGCAATTCCACTTATTCAGAGAACCGTTGGCTGCATATTCAAGCCATCGCTGGTAGTCACTGTAGTTCAACTCCTTCCTGCACCAGTTGAATCTTGTTCGGGAATAGGCTTAAACCCTGAAAATACGCAGCTGTTTCGTCCGAGTAAAACCCAATTGAGTACATTGTCATTGAAGTTCCAGGTTCTACTGTAAGAGTGTCCTGTACGCGTTCAATATTCAAATCTGTCATAGCTGAACGTTGACTTCCTGCACGTGGAAGATGACACACAGAACACGAAAAACGATCAACTTAATGACGAATAAGGGACTTCTAACATTAAAATGTCTTTTATGGGTTCGTTGCGTCATGAAAATTTAGTTGTTGTTTTCAAATATAAAATTGAACAACATTGGTTCGCTTTACGACTAAATTTTGTTTTTTTATAAATTTGCGCAATATTCCTTGCTAGTTATGGCAAAACAAGAAAGGAAAAAATTCATAAACCATTAAATAATAAGCTATTGTAACCCTTTGAGACTTCTGGGCCACCCTGTATATTGCTATTTTTCAATGTACAGGATAATTTATGTATTGATTGCTGCACTTCAGGCGTCAAAAGTCTTAGGAACTGCGATTTTGTTCCTCTCAAACTTTCGCAAAAATCCTTTCCAGATTCGTCTAACTCACAGGATATTTTTCATAATAGGCCGAGTGTTCGCCTCCACATTTGGACATTATTCGTCTACTGAATCGAAATAGCTATATAAATATCGAATTTATCTGTAGATACAAACATGAATATGTACTATGAATTGTGGCCAAACTGTACACGGTACTGGTTAGTCCTTTTCCACACATAATGCTCTATCTCAAAGAAATATATTTCAATATCGCTTCCGGCGATATCATATTTTTTCTATAGACTAATCTTAATTTTTAGCTGTTTTTGTTGGTTCAGCAAAATTTATTCACGTACGTGTGATGATGCTTGCATTAGTGTATACTTTTCCTCAATTTATTGTTCATTCAGTGTCATTGCATTGACTGTAAACATAATATATTGTACATAGGTGGCATATGTGAACAATATTTAATTCGCAAGTAGGAAACATTTGGCTCAATCTCCGAATTTATGTTTCCCAAAAACAAAAACTGCATCCAAGTCGTAATAAACGGCCAACCTTCATAACATCAAGGATTCTTCTCCCCATTCTAAAGTAATTTTTTCACCTTCGCCATTAATGCACCAGTATGCTACGAAAAATCACTATTCCAAAAAAAACTACCCGTAAGAAAAAGATATTCTTGGAATTCTTAATCTCAGTAATCTACGCCAGGCTAGCCCTGCTATCATATGCACACTGTAAGCACCAATTCAACATTAAATTGCCTGAACATGTTTCTTCCTAGCGAGGCCTTTGCTTCACCTGGGTACTTGTAGATTCCTGCAATTTTCGCTTTTTGGTTTATTCATAATAATTTCTCGAAATAGAATGCGAAAATTTCAAAACAAACGAGAGAAATTGTATCTGCAAAGTACCTATATCGAGTCTGGGAGAACCACTTAATGCATATCTTATCTCTCCAAGGCACTCACTCGTATCCTCATCAAAGAACGAACATCTGTAACCGTAGAGGTACTCTGAAGAAGCGAATCCATCTGTATCCTTCATAGTCGACGTGTAGTTTCTTTTACTGTATCTCTCCAGTTACCGTTTCGTAGACGTAGTGGCAGCGTGGCCAGCAACTGTGATGAAAGTCAAGGGAAAATTGCAGTATTGAATTATGAAGAGGAAATGAAATTTTCATTCAAGACTGTTAATGGAATTTGGAAAGGTAATAACGAGCTTGTAGCTGGAAGTATGTATGTATCACGGAAACAAGTTACAGCGTAATTGCGCATCGAAGTGCTGACGTTGGCGGCCGTCTGTGTGGTGATGGTGGTGGTGTAGAATTTCAGTGAGCCCAGGTGCTGCTAACTGAAGTGATTTCGGGAAAATGGAGTTCATCGATCTTGTTAGGTGAAAGGATTTAACAGGAAATGTGATTGGGGAAGCTCAGACGAAATAAGCCGTTGTGGTGGAATGCACCTAATGGTGTTACTTACTCGATGATATTCGATGTGCTCTTGCAAACGAGTTTTGTTCTGCTTGGTCCTTCGATTTTTGGATTGTAGTTCAATCTTGTAAATGATTCAGAATCACTTTTGGGAGAACAATTTTAGTTTGATAGACGATTTGTATTTCAGTGTGTAATATGAAAGTGTAAGGTTGTCTTCATCAACTTCGTTTCAAATATTTATTGAACTCGAAATATAAAGAAAAGAACAGGTCATTTTAGTATTGATAGCAGACGGCTGAAGAAGATAAATCCAAAATAAATTCGTATCATTCAAAGTGCTGCTCGGGTGCTGTACAAGCTAGGCATGAAAAGAAGAACAGCCCATGAAATTGAAAAAGGGAAATTTCACTGAATTGCAACATCATATGTAATAGAGACCAGTCATGAGGCTTCTCTTTAAATGTATTATTGATTTGCCTCTCTTTCACAAATAAATTTTCGTCGTCGTCGTAGCACTACAGCCCCTCTCGGGCCTTGGCTTCTCGCAGGCGACGCCTCCAGTTGTCTCGGTCCAATGACCGCGTCCTCCAGTTTCGAAAACCGAGTAGCTCTGCGCAGTCTTCGTCGACAGAGTCAGACCAGCGTTTTCTGGCTTTTCACACTGGTCATTGACCCTCGGCCCTTCCGTCGAATACCTTCTTAGGTACTCGATGCTCGTCCATTCGTTGCATGTGACCAGCCCATTGCAGCTTCCGCAGTTTGATTATTGTAGCAATCTCTGGCTCGTCAAAAACCTCGTACAACTCGTGGTTGTACCTTATCCGCCATTGGCCGCACTCTTGTTTAGCTCCAATTATACGCCTGAGGACCCGTCTTTCGAAGTCGTTCAACATATTTGCGGATGCTTGAGTCAGGGTCCAAGTTTCACATCCGTAGCACAACACAGGTCTGATTATTGATTTGTAGACTTGGAGCTTCGTCTTCCTGTGTATGCAGCTGGTCTTCAGTAGGACCAGACGGAGTAGAAAGTTTTATTAGCGAGCTGTATTCTCCGTTTAATTTCATCAGTTTCAGTGCCTTTCGTTGTCAATTTCGAGCCTAAGTATATAAATTCGTCCACATTCTCTAAATTATATTCGTCCAGAATTATGTTTCGTCTAATGGAGGTCTTCTTTCTTGTTTGCGTCATGATTTTTGTTTTCGTCTGATTGATCTTCAGGCCTACTTCTTTGGCTTTCTGGTCAAGTTTCAACAGGAGTTCTTTGGCGGATGTGAAGGAACGTGACAAGATGTTAATGTCATCCGCGTAGGCCACTAATTGGTTCGACTTATACAGAAGCGTCCCCCTGTGTCGACAGGACTCTTCCTTATCACGTACTCTAGTGCTAGGTTGAACAGCAGAGGGGCCAACCCATCGCCTTACTTTAGTCCGACATTTGTGTCAAAGGCGTCAGTCAGACTGCTGTTGATTCTGACTTTTGATGCTGTCGACGTCATCGACATTTTGGTCAGCCGGACTAGTTTTGCCGGGATGCCGAAGTATAGCATTATTTTGTACAGTATGTTTCGGTCAATACTGTCATATGCTTGTTTAAAGTCCACGAAAATCTGGTGGACGTCGATGTAAAATTCCCAGCATTTTTCGAGCACTTGTTTGACTGTGAAGAGCTGATCCGTAGTTGATCGACCAGACCTAAAGCCTCCTTGGTACTCCCCAAAGACCTTTTCAGCGTATACATTTATTTTATTTTTTAATATTTTCGTCACTATCTTATAGGACGTACAAAGTAGCGATATGCCTCTGTAGTTTTCGCACCGAAGTTTATCCCCTTTTTTCTGGATAGGGCATATGATGGATTCGCACCACTCCTGCGGTATTTTTTCTTGACCCCAGATGTGCTGGATCAATTTGTGGATGGCTTTTATAGGGCAACTTCGACCGTATTTGATTAGCTCAACCGGAATCTCGTCAATGCCCGGTGCTTTATTGTTTTTCTTGCTTTTTATGGCAGCATTGGCTTCTTCCAGTGTTGGGGGTGCGATCGGGACTTCGTCAGAGACGTGTATCGGCTCTGATATTATTGAGCCATGTGCAGGATTAAGGAATTCTTTGAAATAGTAGGCCCACCTCTCCTTAATCTGGCTATCTTCGGCGATGATATTGCCGATTTCGTCTATACAGAGTGTCGTCTTGGCCTGGTATTCGCGTCTTAAACATTTCACTACCTTGTAAGCTTGCCTAGTTTTATTGCTCGCCAGATTTTCGTCAATGCTCTTTAATTGCTCGGCATAATATTTTCGTTTCTTACATCTAATGATCTTATTTGCTACTCGGCGGAGGTTTTCATATTTTTCTCTCTTCGTCCTGCTGTTCCTTTCAAGGAACTGTTTATATGCCTGATTTTTCTTGTTCAGCGCAACCTGGCATTCGTTGTCAAACCAGTTCTTTCTTTTGCGCCAAGCTTCATACCAAACCACTTGTTCTGCAGCGGCTTTGATTGCTGTCTTCATCTCCATCCAGACCTCGTCAACCGGCCTCACTGTGTTATTTTGTAGGATGGGGGTTAGCTTAGTCTCAAGAGTTTTTGAGAAGCTTTCTGCTACTGACGCCGTTTGGAGCTTTTCGATCTCAAACTTACGCAGAGGACTGGTCTTCGTCACGTACGCCTTTGACATGCGACATCGATATTTGGATTGGACCAAGTAGTGGTCCGAGTCACAATTTGCTCCTCGAAACGTCCGAACGTCAAGTATACTGGAAGCCCATCTCCGCTGAATAAGGATATGGTCAATTTGGTTAAAGGTATTGCCATCTGGTGATGCCCATGTTCTTTTGTGGATCCGTCGATGTGGAAAGCATGTCGAACTTATGACTATATCCCTACTACATGCAAAGTCAATCAGGCGTTGGCCGTTGTCGTTAGTTGCATCGTGGAGACTGTGCCCTCCAGTTGTTCCCCGATGAGGCTTCCCACTCTTGAATTTGCGTCCGATCTCATGTCTTGAATCTCGCTACCAGTCCATTTCGTTTCCTGGACTGCCAGCACGTTCAATTTATACTGAGTGGCCTGTAATAAAAATTCTTTTACAGCACCAGGTTTATTAAGCGATCTTACATTCCAGGATCCTAAAGCATAGTCCAAGTTTCGTTTGCCGGGTCGTTTCCGTTGGTCCAATCCTATCCGAGGCATCTCTGTGAGTTCCGGAAGGGTTTAAAAGTTTTGTGGAGGTCGGATTGTCGGTCCATCGCTCCAACCCCCAAGCCTGTAGGACCGGACTGTCTACCACTTAGTTTCTTTCCCTTCCACCGGAGGTTTAATATCGCTAGGATATCGTTACCCGATCTCTGGTCAAGATTAACAGCACCGCCGCGGGAGGGCGAGTAGATAGGACGAAGAGGAGAGGTGAGAGGAGTCATTTCAAACAGATCGACCATTTACTTGCACGACACTCTCCGCATGTTCGGGTACCACAAATAAATTTTACTGAATAACAAATAAATTTTACTGAATTATAAATTCCACATTTTATCTAGAAGTTTTAAACCAACCTTTAAAATCATTTCAGTTTGAAGACTAACATTTACGAAATAACTTTTCATCGAAGTCGACTCCGTATTTTTATTGAGAACTTCAAGTTATCATTCGATGTGCTGGTCTCGAAAACTTTCTCTTCGAGTATTTCCTTTAGAAATTTTACAGTCGATTGACATGCAGTCCGCACTACTGGCAGCATTATAAGAGCGAAGTACAGAATTTCTAATATGCCCTCGAGTCCAAAACTGTAGCAAAACAAGTAGATTGAAAGAAAATATTTCAAGCCCTGCTTTCGCTTGACCAGTAAGTGCACATGACTATCCATACCTTATAAAACTATTGCAGTACCTATATCTGAATGGCATGGGCTCGTAGTTTGGCTTATGAATTATGTGAAACGAAGTCCTCTCGTTCCACTCAGTTTTTCCTGTAGTTTTTGAAATTTTCCATAAATGTTGCTCCCATAGTTTTGCAACTAGTTTTTGATTGTTCTGTTGAACGATTTTGATATCGTTAGGTTTAACTATTTAGCTTCATTCCTGTGAAATATTTATGAAAGGAAATCGATGAGTGCATGGATTTTGTCCATATACTTCAATTCATGTAATATTTAAGTGCGGAATTGTTGCATCCAAACGAGGAACTGTTGTTGTTAGTTGTCCATCATCTGCTTAGGTTAGCATTCAATATGGTATTCTTACAATGTAATAATCACTCTTGAAACTCACTTTGTACTGACCGGCCCGATAGCCGTCATACCGCCTCTCGTCTCGTTTTAATTCGAACCCATGCAATAACTTTTCAAAGTAAATGGGTAAACTATAACAGGGACAGGTTTTTGCACTTCGAGCAACGTTCGCTTTCTGCACAATTTACTTCGAACTACATCAATTGAAAACGAAATCGTTTCAGATGAATGCATGCTGAGTATGTAGTTCGGATTTGGAATTGAAATGGTCATGGGAGAGCAACATGTTGCGGCGCAGTAGATACTCTGGAGACCACTCTGCTACACATGTGCTTGAGGCTGATGGACATAATGGTGCACGATGCCATCATAGCAGTCATGTGAAAAATTTCACTTTCTTCTGTTCGATTCACTTGAATGATCTTAAAATTGTTTTCAGCACACAATCCAGTTATACATTTCTAGATTTACTGTCGGAAAGGGTATGAAGCTAGTGTGAAAAAGAAAGTTACAAATGATGAGAATAGGAGTCTGCACACACTTCGAAATGTGTTATTATCTTGTTGAATCGGCTTAGCTAAATCAAGGCATTCGTACATAATATGCAAGTTTTTGCTGAACTTAAGGACTGGAAATGATTTACTGTGTATTTGGAAATCAAATTCATGAATCCCTTCTGTCCGTTTTAAAATGTAAATAAATGTTCTTAATAATAGTATTATGCAGCTGATGGGATGAATGACAGGATGACAGCTGAAGATCGGATAAAATTCGCATTCTTTTCATGAAACGGCAGTTTGGTAAAAGCTTTAAATTCCGCAAGCTTGGTAATTGTTTGGAGTGACATGTTCGAAGAGTATTTTCAATAAAAAACTGAGTGTTGGTTATTGAGTGATGAGTGACTAAGTATCAGCTTTTGTGGATCTTTGGAAGTAAAGTGAATAAAAGCCACATACTAAATATAAGTTCTTAGTATAAAACAATGTCTCGTAAATCTTCAGCTCTTGTTCGTGGTTGATTTTCAATTCATAAATAATGAGCAACATTTCAAAATAATGATAACTCCACCAATGACACTTGTTAAGCAACAAATAAATTCATCCTTTAACGATCATTGGTCAAATGTATGCCACCACTCATTTTTAAATGCTAAAATGACTAAATATATTTGAGTCATTTAATCGTATTTCATTATTTCTGAGAAACACTTTGTACGAAATTCAGTATTATATACTTTTTTGATGAAATCAACTTTGGCTGTAGCTGCCAAGTTTCATTCGCAGTAGTATTGTAGAGTGTTTTCGTGCCAAAACTCGCATTTGACTCAAAATGTTAAAATCAATAATGAAAATTGCTCTATCAGCAGCATTTAGAAAAACATAAATCTTTAAATAACTCCACAAATAGTAATATGCAGATAACTGGTTTATGCTACGTAGGGCAGAATAGGCATTAGGTTTTATATTGTATTTCTTCAAACCGTCTGCAAGTCAATCGTTTACGATCTTGTAAAGTTGACATTGCCATTGCCCGTATCGAAAAACTATAGCAAAGTAGTGATGGAAGATCGTTTTCCCAAGAAGCATCTCATCTTCAGTGAAAGACAGAAGATACTCCTGCAGAATTTTTACATATTTATCTTTATTAACAGTTTCTGCAGCAATGCTTAGTTCTGAATATCCTTTTCAAAAGATAGCGCTCCATATTGCTACCTTCCCGCACCCTCCGTAGACTTGGTGTTCGACACAATGTGGATTATACTTGTCATCCTCAAGTCTGCAGACCCTCTTTTTAGAACCAAGGGCAAGTTGTGCTCTCATCCAACCAGACTTTTTGTTTCCAGTCATTGCTCCAATTGCAATGTTTTTCGCTCCAGATCCTTCTGTCCTTTCGTCGGGACATGAGTGGGCTTTTTTATTGCTGGGTGACTTCTGTAAACCATCTAGAAAAAAAACTTCTGCATATGAGTATTTGAAATTTCTTTACATGTCTATTTGAAATTGGTTATTTATTTCTCGGCTGAAGAATATCTGATTATTTTAGTAATGCTGATGATGACTTTCTTATCTTTTATTTCGACTTTAGGTGGACGTTCCGATGGTTATATTGTATAAAGCACACTTAACTTCCTTATATCAAGTTTTGAAGTTTTGAAGCAAATTCTCTTCACGATAAGTGCTCTTAACACAAAACTACAGTCTGAACAAAACAATTTCATGAGTTCCAACCATAGATCGGAATTACCGGTGTTAGTGGTTTCCCCTTATTTTTTGAAATAACTAAAAACCTTTAAAGTTCAACTTCCGTGAACTCAATTTCACTATAAACTGATGTCACGGGTATTCAATTAATATTGTTCAGTTCTGTTCAAGTACACTTTTATCAAAATAACAGTACGAATGCAACACATAAGAGATGAAAAAAGCTAGTTCTACTATTAGCGGTCTTAAACTTTTGCAAATTCTCAAAATCCCTTATAATTTTATTAATGTTTCGAAAATAAAAATAATAAGCATATAGTTTTGTAAGAGAAGAATCATTGTTTATTTGAATTTCCTTTTTATTTTGATCGATCATATAACCTGCGAAATAGTTCTGAAGCTCATCTATGCATCTAAAACTTATGTTGGTCGGAATACATCCATTTTGCATTCCAATAAGATTCAGGTGACACCGTTATGAATTTCGACTCAGATATAAAATATCGATTTTGTCATACTTCCACCGCAAGTAGCTTCGTTTCCTTTGATCTAACTCCAAATATGCTGGACGCAAATCGAGCTGATATTGTTCACCTACCCATCAAATCTTAATAAGATAAGAATGTTGGCGCTTCGCTACAAATATACTACATCATATTATACATAACGGAAAAGTAAAAAATATTTCTGAAATATTTGCGTGTAAATGATAATGATAGATGACCCCTATATATGCCTGTCAATAATAAGTGCCATCTGCGAAGTTATTAGCGCCGTAGAGCGCTAAAGTCCGCTTGTCGGCTAGACCTATAGTGTTTTGGTAACGCTTGACGTCTGCAACGATTTTAATTCAGCAAGATATGTAGATAAAAATGTTGGATTCTGTTCAGTGACATTTGTAGGTAGAGGTATATTGGCTAGCAATGAAAGGAGACTGCTTCAAAAATCATCATTTGATTTATGGAACGAAACAGGGAACTCTTTGCAAAACCATTACAGCTGGGACAGCACAAGGGTCTATTCTTGGGTCAGACCTATGGAATATTGTTTATGATAGTCTCTTGGGTATGATACCGGAAGGTGTAGACTTGTCGGGTTATGCCGATGATGCGGCCGATATCATCACATCCAGAAATTTGCACCTCGCCCAACACAAATTCAATCAAGTAATGAGAGGGGTTGAGGGCTCGATGGAAAGCCATGATATCCAGCTAGTGATAAAAAAAAACTGAGATTATCATGCTGACGAAGAGGATGATACCAACTATTATACCCATTAAGGTTGGCTCCAGAGCACAGAGAAAATTGGCTGGAGTGATGTTGAACTCCAAAATTTCCAAAATAGACCAAATTTTGTCAAACTGCACAAATAACGACCAATAATCTATTTATTAGACAAAACAAATTAGACCGCAAAGGTTATTTTTCAATCGAAAGCAATCGTTGAGATATTTAATCATTGTGAATACTTTGAATTCATCATCACATAGAAGATTTAAAAGAAAAAAACGTCGCTGAGAAACACCAGAAATATATATAACTAAGATTTGAGCGCTGCACAATTCCAGAAAGATGGCAAAATGAGGAAGATTTTAAAAATTATACTGTTAGCCCTGTCCAGAAGCTAGATTTTGTACAACGTTTTATTTACGCAGTCTAAAACGTTGCAGACAAAACGTTGCGTGTGGATAGGAAAACTGTGCAATTTTGAGAACTGCGAATTTTGAGAATTTTGGGCCGGGCTTTAGAGTACATGTAAAAGATTGCCTACGATAAATTTTCTCCACTTATTGATTCCCATATAAAAGAGTAACAGCATGGCCTTAGAAATAGTCGATTAACTACGGCGAATTTGACAGTTCTAGTTTCGGATGTGCGGCGTAAATTGGAGAAGTGTTACCATTACCATTCTACCTTGATACTAAAGCTGCGTAAATTCGGACTGGCCGACTCTTTATTTACTTGACACAGTTCCTACCTTCTGAATTTAACCCAATTTGTAAAATTTTGAAGACTACATATTCATTTCTGATATATTTGCCGCCCTGTCAAATGTACCTCATTTGCTTCATACAAACGATCTGAAAATTGACCATATCATTGAATCGCAATTTGATCCACTTTTTCTTGAAATACAAGGTTTACTCGCTTGTTCAGCGGTGCAATATAAACAAGCTCTCTCTTAATATTTTTAGGTGTCAGATTATAAGTTTTTCCGCAAATATACAATCACACAGAACAAGTACTTCCTCGGCAAACATTTAATAGATTGTGTTGATAGCGTGTTTGACCTTGTTGTTATTTTGGATGCCGATCTGCCTACTCCAATACTTAGGGTCTTAATCATTGGGCGGCCTCCTAAATATTCACATTTGTAGCCAGACCAATTTTGGTGTATGAAGTGATCGTCTGGTGGAAGGCAGCGGAGAGTAAAACCAACATCAAGGAGCTAACAAGACTGCAAAGATTAGTTTGCATATGTATTACGGGCGCTTTAAGAACCGCCCCAACGGCTGGGCTGGAAATGTTTTTGGGACTCATGCCCCTAGATCGGTTCATCTTTAGAAGTGTAAGCTTAGCGGTAATACGCGCTAAAAGCTGCGGCATGTCGAACAATTCAAATCAGTGGAGCTATAGCGGTATTCTTACAGAATGCCGCAAAATATTTAGACTCGTTGGAGAAGACACGGACCATATGAGCAAAATAATATATCTTGGCAGGGATTTCCAGGTCAGATACCCACAAGAACATACTGGCAGAAAAAGCAAGCGACCGCCGATGGTGGCGTCTGGATTTACTCGGGCGGGTCAAAGACGGACACATGAGTTGGCTCGGGCGTGTTTTCTAAGGATTTGAGCCCTAACCTTTGGTGTAGACTGTCGGACCATGCTACTGTCTTTCGGTCTGAAGTATATGCTATACGCATGGCAATTGAGTCCAATAGCGGAACATCAACCAAACCAACGGCGATCAACCAAACCAACAATCTCGCTCTTGCGTCTTACAAATGTTCTTCAAAAACTGTTAACACTTGCAGGGTGGCTCTCATTGAAAAGTGGGGTCAGCGGCAACGAAAAAGCCGATGAAATGGCGAGGAAAGGTTCAAGAGCTAGTAATAGCCTCTGCATCACTGAACCATAGTCAATTGTTGACACCACAAGAAAACTAGATGCTGCCATATGGGCCAAACTAAAGTCAGAATGGGAAAACATGATAGACTGTAGGCCCACCGTAGACACTCAGGACATTATGGCCATCATGGCCATCAAAAGCAGGAAGCTGCTCAAGCTCAGCAGAAATTCTTTGAGAGCAGCGGTTGGCTTGCTCACAGGTCACTGCCTTACCGCATCTCATGTGAACAAAATGGAACTAACATTCACCAATTTATGCAAGAGGTGCGAAATGGAAGAAGACACCGTTGAGCACACTCTCTGCGATTGTGCGGCTCTAAATAAAAGAACGCCTCAAGATTTTTGGTTTTTATCACTTTCAAGAGTTAGCAGAGATGACTAGTACCGTAACGTTGAGTCAGCTGATTCAGTTTCAAGAAGTTGTCACTTGGCAGCTCTGACAAGCCAGAGGAGGGTGGCAAAACCTAACTTATGTTGGATTAGAAACTTCGCTTCACCTCGCACTATGACCAAATACTTTCCCATGCGAGTAAACAGCTCGGCTTCATTTAATGGCGAGCTAAGGAATTTAAAAACTTGCAGGCCACAAGCTCGTTATACACTACACTCGTATACCTGCCTCTCAATTCCGCTTTTATTATCTGGAACGTATCCTTTGAAATCCACAGTGACCGAGTCGAGTTTATGCAAAAATAATTTATATATATCGTGCTGAGGGAATGGTACAATTTAACGACTTCAATAACTTTACCTCTCTATGAGTTTGGACTAGTTCATTTAAACTTAATCCACTTGTATTCAGAAAAGCCTGCTTCACGTTTTGCGTCATTAAAAGCGTTCTTGGAGTTGATTTCTTGAAAAATAAGACTAATATACCTGTGAGAAACATGAAGTCCAATCCTTTGCTAAAGTAATATCCACATTCCTCCACATATGCAGCTAATGAGCCGATAAACACATACTGCTGGTTTTATTCTCCAACGATTTCCAAATTATCCTGCGAATCCTCCCTTATTCAAGCCATTTGTGCCCCGTAATTTTAAATAATGCCGAATGTAACGCAATAAGTGTCGAACAAAAGGTGAGAATTGTGATATCAAGTGACCTTAGTAATTTATTTAATAGTCATAGCCTGTAGTGAATCAACAATGCGCAGGTTTTTCAAAAATATAAGAATAGTGGAAGTTCAGCACAACAATACGCCTAAAACATAGAAACTCACCAGAATCTCGGAATGGTGTTATTTGTCGCGGTTAGAATTCCGGGAGTAAATCAAACCAGAGCCCAGAATAAGAAAGGAACCAAACAAAGTGACTTGAGTACAAGGAATCAAAAAAAAACCTTCTTACAACAGGAATGAAAAAATAACGCTTAAAATGGGCGCCAGAACACCGAAGTTGTAGAGTTGCGAACTGGAAAACAGTTATTGTTTACAGATGACTCCCAGTTGAGCTTAGTGGGGCCAGAAGGAACAGCCAGAATTTGATGGAGAAAAGGTGAAAGATATTCTTATGAATGCATCGTCCTCACAGCTGAAAATTCGACTAATATTATGATATGGGGAATAATTACTTTCAAGGTAGTTGGGTCCCTACTAATTCTACAAAAGTTCGTAATGCTGTGAAGTACAGAAAAATCATTGACAGTGACGTTGGAATGCCTGCTCAGTAGTAGTGTACCAAATGCTACTTTTCAAGATGATTTTGCTCCGTGCCACAGTCCCTTCTATAAGTATTCAAATCTTCCCATTATAATTTGGTATTTCTGATTTTTTTTTTTTTATTATCTTGCCAATGTTTGCTGTTTTGCATACTTCCTTGATGCAAGACATTAATATTTTCATTTCTAATTAGCTCCAAATAGCTCTTTCGAAGCAGTTCACTAAGTGTAGAATGAATGGAAAATCCTAATGATGTTACCCTTATGTTTTGTTGTTACTTGTGAAAACTCCATATCATTTTGATAATTCAAATCACGGAAATAGATATCCATTCCTATTGCATTTGCGTTCGCAGCAACGCTTCCATAAACGAATGCAGAGTATTCTGAATATAAAGGCTGCGAATAAATCAAGCCAATGGACACTAACAATATATTTTCCTTAGATGCATAGGCTTCTACAGAAAGTTTTATTAAGAACCCAAAAAAAAATGTTTCATATTTTATTCTAACCTGTTTTTGTAGCGGCACTGCTGAAGAATCATGTTCCATGTCATGTCGCTCCTTGTAGAGTTTCGCGGATAAATTGCCTTTATTGTCTACTTCGTTCGAAACAACTAACTAGATATTGTACATGCAGCCGAACTTTCGCGAAACAAAATTGCGAAAACTTTTAGCTTGCTTATTTCGTTATACGTTTTTTTTTTGTCTTTGCCGCTACGACTTCTCAACTGCTGAAACAAAATATATTTTACTCGTATCCAGGCAACTTTAACGACTTCGTTTCCCATATTTTTTTCGATCTGGAACAAGAATAAACGGATTTTCTTGACATTTAAAATTTTCCTTGTCCTACCAGTCATTTTTCCGCTTGAGAGTGATGTGCTTTAGTCGTTAGTCTTGTCGTCGTCATCGTCATACAAGCACTAGCGAACAGGGCGGCGACATTGAAGCGGATGCACAGATTATGTCGTCGACGGATTTCTCATTCTCTGGTGCTATGAAATACTTGCAGCACTTTTATATCCGATACAAATCTTCCATTTATGTCACTGACGTTCTCACCATATCCTAGTCGATGTCACTTTATTCCAAGACGAACGAACTAAAGGAGTTCATGTCGTACATCTTTTGTCTTCGTTCTTTTATTTTTTTTTTTCGGATCACATAGTATTCGTCTATAACTAACACGTTTACGGGAAATTTTAAAGATTAAACGATGTCGTGAAGAGTTTGAACTTGGAAGAGTTCTGAAAAGAGTATCTGAAAAGAAAATGTCGAGTAATAACTTCAAACATGCCTTGAGTAATTGTTTGAAGATATTTGAAGGGTCACAAGTGAAAATAATAAAATTAAACGAAAAATTCCTGGACGTGAAGAGAAACAAAAAAAAACGAACGGAATCGACATTTTCACATGCAACGTTTTTTCCTAACAGGAAATCTCATGTTTCCATAAACCGAACATCGTTTTTCTCCACCTACCAGGAAATGTACACTTAATGAATGTAATAATAAAAACACTCAGCTTGTTGGGTAACCAATAGTTTTCACATTTACCACTTTAATGCAAAGGAATTCCGACACCTTCAATAAAAACACCCAGCATTCATCCCGTAAGTAACGGAGAAACATTTTTACGGCCTGCGAAATAAAAATGTATATGCCAGGCTGGCTAAGGCAACGCAACGGTATGTTGGCCTGAAGCTTAAAATGAAAACTCACAACTCGAACGTAAGGAATGTTCAGTCCTGACGAAAGCAAAAAAAAATATGCTAATTTTCCCAGGGCGTTTATCTGTCAAGAATTATATTCGTGGAGAAATTTACAACGCTACTTAAAGGATTTTATATTTGAAGGAGAGCTCAAGTACAGTTGGGTTTTGACCTGGTTCCTTTTTCTCGTTGATATGTTTCGGAATGCATGTGAATAAATGAACGACGGAGTAAAAGAACGAAGAAGAAACCCATCCAACGAATGAAGGCATGAATTCGAGTGTTTTGCACCAAGTATTCTACAAGTGTCTACTTAGTAAATCCATTATGATAATTTAGCCGTGCTGCAAGGTAAACAGACGAGCAGAAATGCTGGTTAGAGAGCGAAAGAGGAATGGTTGATTTGTTTATTTAAATCGAATGAAAAATTTATTTGGAGCCAACTGAAAGCCTGTTTTTCTTTGAAAATGATATGTGAATTAAGTTCCGTTAGGCAGAATATATCACCGATTCAAAGATTTTGAGATTTTACGCTGAGTATAAAGGAGTTAGTTAGGGAAACCAAAATATATTTTCTTTCAAAGAATCTTGATTGTTTCGTTTTATAAAATCATAAAAGTTAGTACTAATAAAGTATATAGTAGCGACGTCAGTTCATTTGATCCCCTATTCAATGCTTCTCATTAAATTCATCACAATGTACTATTAATTCTGATTCCCTTCTACAGAAGCTTCGCACCTTGGATGCTACGAAAACCTGTGGACCTGATAGTATTCTTTCTGTGTTCGTAAAAAAATTGTGCCGAAAACATAGCTCTATCACTTCTAATTTTATTTAGAATTTTCGAATGCTTTGTCTGTGATTGCATTTCTCCTCTTGTTCGGCTGCTTATTATACCTAATCAACATGGCTTTTGCACTGGTAAGTCTTATATGTTGAAATGCCTAGAGAGACTTGTCGAACGACACATACGCACTAGGGCGCTTAAGTTTAAACCTTTTAATGAAGAGCAACATGCGTACCAGCGAGGAAAATCATGCGAGTTGGCCCTTCATTCTCTGGTCTGAGTATGCGTTGGGGGTATTTGTGGACATTGAAGGGGCCTTTGATTGCGCGCCCTTTGTGGAACTATGTGATGCTGCGAAAGGTCATGGCGTGGATGATCTCATAGTTAAGTTGATACATGCCATGCTGACGCAGAGATGGTTGCTGGCGGAAGCCGGATCCGACTGCTACTTAAGAACGGAGGCGACAAATAGATGCCTTCAAGGGGGAGTCCTATCACCGCTCCTGTGGAGTATGCTAGTCGACTCCCTGCTAAACGAACTGCAACAAGAACGGCTGCACGCGCAGGCTTATGCTGATGACGTGGCCGCACTGGCTGTTGGTAAAGATCTGAATGTGGTATGTAGAAAACACAGCGTGCATTGGATCTGATTGACAACTGGTGTTCGAGGCATGGCCTAACAGTGAATCCTGGTAAGACGAAAATTGTTTTGTTTACCAGGAAAAGAAAACTGGAAGGACTAGTGCTTCCAAACATGAAGGGTGTAACACTTCAACTTTCAGATGAAGTCAAATATCTTGGAGTAATCTTGGACAAAAAACTTATCTGGAAGAATCATGTGGAAGTGAAGCTTACTCGTGCCTTAAACGCTTTCGGGCAGCGCAAGAGAGCTTTTGCTACCACATGGGGTCTAAAGCCTCGTGTAGTGATGTGGATCTACACAGCAATCATTAGACCGAGGTTCACGTACGCATCCGTGGTGTGGTGGTCTGCAAAGGACGGTGTGCCTGGGTATCTGTGGTGCCATGCGCACTGCTCCGGGTGCGGCCCATGATGCGCTTCTCAATCTGCCTCCTCTCGACATTCAAGTTCAGAGTGTGACGATGAGCTATGCCCATAGACTAGCTCAGCTTGGCTTATGGGTAGGTGAAGACGATGTGGGACACTGCTCTATTAGGGATTCGATGCGTGAGATCTCCCCGATTCTCACTATGCCTTCGGACGCTCGAGTGCCCTTCCTCGACTTCGGGAGAAGGTACGAAGTAATCCTCTTGAGCAGAAGTGATTGGGACGATCCAGATCTCTGTACGAGGAGTTATTCGGAGATCTTCTTTACGGACGGCTCGAGGACAGATGGTAGATCTTGAGCTGGTGTCTATCTGCATTCATCGTATGACAGGTGGTCTTCTACTCTTGGAGAGCACGTTTCGGTTTTTCAAGCAGAAATATTCGCTATCCTGAGAGCTGCCTGTTGGGCAATTGAAAAAAGATGGAGGGGAAAAGGCATTGCTATTTGCAGTGACAGTCAAGCTGCACTGATGGCGCTGCGACCCCTGACTACTTCGAAAATTGTCCAAGAGCGCAGAGCACGATTGAACTCTGTCGCCAAATTCAATAGGGTGCATCTGCTCTGGGTACCGGGGCACTGTGGTGTTGAGGGAAATGAAATTGCTGACGCCATTGTGAAGCCTCTTTTCCCCTATTAGTGATCCTAGACTTTATCAAGAAATCTGGGAAACTATGGTAGGCAGGGGGTCATGAGTACAATGGGTCCTTGGCCTGGGTGCTTAGAGGTGCCACACACACCCACACTCACACACCATTATTGTATATACAAATCTTTTATTACTGTATGGCAATTCCATTCAACATACACAGACTTCTCAAAAGCTTTTGATAAACTCAATCTCAATCTTCTCTATAAGAAGCTTAGTATTTTTGGTTTTCACGGCTCTTTGCTATGCTGGTTCTCTAGAAAAATTTTTCTTACTTCAGGCGTTCCACAAGGCTCACACTTCTTTCCAGGATAAACGATTCTTCCTTTTTGCTGATGACTGCTAAATTCTTAGGGCAGTTTCTTCTTATGACGACATGTCAATTCTGCAGTCTAATTTGGATAGTTTCTATACATATTGTGTTCAAAATAACTTATCACTCAATCCATCTAAATGTCAATACATTGTCTTTAAAAAAAACAAGATCCACGCTTCTACATACATACACCATCAATAGAGTACCATTATCAAAAGTTAACTTGATTAAAGACTTAGCAATTCTAGTGGATTCTTCCTTGAGTTTTACGGATCATATAAATAATATCACGGAACAAGGGCGCAGAATGTTATTCAAACACTAAATCTCCCTACTTTTCGCTTGTTCGTAGTAAACTTTAGTACTATTCTGTCGTATGGTTTCCTTACTATAAAACTCATTCCCTATCAATCGAAAAGGTTCAACGCAACTTTTTACGTTATAATGGGTATAAACTTAACATCTCCACTGAGGCATTTGATTATCCCAGCATGTTGTCTCTTTTAAAAATGGAAACACTTGAGACTCGTAGATATTACTATGATGTGTCGTCTTTGGTGAACATAGTTAACGGAGTTGTTGATGCTCCTGATATCTTACAGGAAATCTCAAGAAGTACAAGATCTAATGACCTCTTCCACATTCAGATTTGTAGAACCAATTATGCACAAAATTTAACAATTGAACGGTAGAAAGCTATCGGAAACGTTGTTGCTTCTCATCTGGATGTATTTATTGTAAATAAGGGTAAATTAAAAATATTTACATTGGATTTGTTCTAGTAAACGATTTTCCTCTTGAGACTTTATGTAATAAGTATCTATGTTAGTATTAATTTAACTTTAATTGAATATACACTTCAGCTACTGTGTATTTATTTCTATGGACAATTGTCTGTTTATAAATGAATAAATAAATAAAAAATGCGCTTATGAAATATCAAGCCATATTTCACATGATTGGAAGCTAGGATCTACCCCTATAACACTTTCGGGTCTGCAACTAAATGAAAAACTAGTCCGAATTTTCGATCGCTGGCTTAGCTGACCATTGCTCTTTTTAAGAAAACGCAAAAGTTCTTGCCATCGGCCTAGGCTTGAAAAAAAATCCCTCTAATAAATTATTTCACTTCTCAATATAAAACTTTTTTTCCTATAAGATAGTTTATTTTAAAAAAAATTGCAGATGCATTAAACTATATCCATTACATGATTTATTTAATTTTGGTTTTCACTGTGAGTGCATTCAAAATTTTATCGAACATTAAGAACTTTACGTGTACCCTATCCTACATAAAAGGATCCAAAAAATATCCTTATTTCGACTAATTAACCATTTTTCTGCGTAAATATAGTGCCCATAATTTTCAATATTGACAATGCATGCATTTATAATTCAGACTTATTTTTATTTACGTCAGCTATTAATCTTTTGTTATTACCACAATTTTTCAACATACCACGACATACATTTACGCATTCTCATTTATCACATTAAACGTGAAATTCGTTAATTTCTGACCTTATTGAAGCACATTTCTCACGACGACAGAAGCGTTATTTCACATCCACGTCACGGTAAAGATTACTAAGCCTGCGATTCCTCTGTGCTACATAAGGACCCTCTGCATAGGCAGAGAGTGAGGATTCATTGAAACGAATAACAACGGCAACCTGTATAATTAATAATGTACCTACAACGACTTGAAGTGACTGCTCATATTTGATGGGTACTGTTAGTGTCAAGGATGAGGGAGAATGCGACATGAGAGCGACCTGCTCAACCTTAGGCATACTTGATCTCAACAGGAAATGCGTGTTAGGGAATTGTTCCGTTTTCCGCTAGCTGGCGAGATAACGAACGTGCTATGCAGCGGCACAAGGTAATGCTACTATATGTGTCTCTCGTTCTGACTAGAGTGATACGAATGTCAACAATTTAGTAGCTGTGAAACAATCTGCAAACATAGAAAAATGACAGGCGCAAAGCTTAATAAAATATTAATCATTTCATATCAAACAAAAATCACATAAAGCTGTTAGTGTTTACATTTCTCTGTTGGCATTTCTTTTGGATATTAAGTGGATAATTTTTTTTTTAATTTGATGTTGGAATATATAAACATTTTGTGTTTGCACTGCTGATAAATAATATTTTTATTACTTGTTCCTTATGTATTACATTCTGTTACCTTTTGATTCTCAAGCATGATATGATCTGTTCTAACAGAATTTCTAAGTATTTTCTAATTAAAAATTTTAATGGAACTTTTCTTCTTCAAAGCAAATAATTTCGGGATGAATAATACTGTGTAATTTTGGTTTGAATGCATGATTTGAATGAAGGAATTCTCCGAAAAACAACAATGATCTACTGAGAGTCGCAAATTGACGATTCGATATGAACTTGCGTAATTTAGTGCGTTCTTAGCTTAACGTTGATATATTAATGAAAAATTGCAAGAAAATTAGTCAGACTCTTTAAAAGTATTGGAATCATGTATTCTAAAGCGTTTTAAGATTAGAATAACACAATATTTATTGCTTATTATCTAGCGCCCAACGTGGGTACTAGTTCATACCAGTATATAATTTATCGTAGAGTTGTGTGGGCTGTTGTTGAATAATTTTTATTTCGGTCACAGATTCGAAATGTTAGCTAAGGTTGAATGCAGTATTTCAATGAAAAATACAATCTTTTTGCTATGCTCTCTAGCCAATTTAGGAATGTCGCTCGTTGTCATGGTCTACCACACATTTATAGCCAATCATTTGTGTTGATTTGGGCGTGCTTTGGCTTCTTCTCTGCTATCGTTAAGATTGAAAAGCAGAATTTATTTCAAAAAATGTAAATCCTTTCAATTGCTTTTTCCTTTTCGGACCATGTGGGATGTGGTTTATGTATGATCGCCTTTGATTTTCTACAAGCAAGTTCATTCTTCTCTTTCCAAAATAGGGCAAGGCATAAAAATCAACTGAAATTTATAGCAATTTTCTGACAATCCGTTCCTATTTTATAAATAAATTTTGAATCATCAAAAATGTATTTTATTATGCCTTGTCCAAAGGTATAATTTTCAAAGAGAGAGAGAGAGAGAGAGAGAGTGAGAGAGAGATTGAGTATCATAAAAATAACTCCAAATTATAGTCCATAGATAGTAGAGAATCATTCAAATGTAATTGAGCCGTGATGTGCTGAAATTTACTCTTAAATCTGATAAGAACAAATTAACAAAATATATTTTAGTCGAAATGTTTTAAGTTTTTAAAATGAGTGACCAGGTTTGATTGAAATTAGCTCCTCTTTAACAGATTTGCCCCAAAAGCAAGCTAAGGCCACGAAAAGCGAAGTTATGGTGAATTAATCAGTTCCGCCGTCTGTTGGCAGCCTAGCTGCTGAAGATATGACGAATGTGTCAGCTTCACGAGCCTCCAGCAAAATCGTACTTTTACAACTCACTTGCTTTGAACTAGTTCAGGGCTTTGGTATCCAAGCTTGGGCAAAGAAAAGCTCAGCAGCCTATTTGTGCCCAAAGTGGCAACCAGGCTAAGTCAAATCAACCGGCTCGCCTAGCTACCGATGCTTCTTTCAATGCTATTCCTCGCTTAGCGAACTAGAGCACTAGCCTTCAAAGTTCTTACGAAACTAAAAAGTTCCTTCTCGTATCCTATGGGCAGAACAAATAACTAGGGAGAAGCCGCTCTCTCTAAACTCTGTGAATTCTGCTCAGAAACCACGAAAGTTGACTGTGTATAAGAAACGAAGGAGGCAAATCTGTAAGAAGCATAAACTCATAGCATTCGCTCCAGGGCTAGAGAGTACCTCATATGGACTGTTGTTGATGCCAGAAAAATAGATGGAGTTAAATTTACTATAGGGCATGGCTTCCCTGCATCTATTCCTTTCCAGAGGCAATTCTTGAGGTTGTCAGGCCCTCTAATCCTGATCTTCACTCGGGAAATTGGAAAGTGGCTAAAGCTGACTAGCCGGTTGGGGTTGTGGGAAGCTCTCTTCATACTAAATAAGGTGGTCATACTGCTTCTATAAGACCGGCAGTGCATCAGTAAATACGGTGTTGAGAGTTTGAATTTATGTTTGCATATGAGTAATAGAGCAAATGGCTTTGAATCGGAAGAATGGGAGACCGACAAGCAGAATCCGAAGCAGGAGGTTCTTGCTGTTGAGCATTCCAGCAAGGAGCTCATCACTTCTTTATAAATCGGGTCAGTGTTAGGACTAGCTTGAAATCGGAAGGCCGCTTAGACGTGCTCACTCTGAAAACAGAGGGAAGACGTGAGACCGCTCTCGTGTCTGAGGGTGGAGGTTATTGGCTTTGGTCATGGTACTTCAAATTAATCTTCATCATTCAAAATCTGCAGGAGAGCCTATCTGATCCAAGAACGATGGGCTATACAGACCCGGATTTGATCGATAGTCAGGACAGAAACGAATTTGTGGTCTTGCTGCGAATATGATTTATGACCTTGTTGTTCACAATTTTTGTGACGAAGATAACCACTTGTTTATTCCTGTGAATTTCATTAGAGGACATGCTGTTTTGTTTTCTGCTACATGGCACACGATCAAAATTATCCTTGAGACATCGTCAAGAATGAAGTGGCAGCACCGGCAAGGATTTGCATGACTCTTATTCCAGGAGCTAACACTAATGCTCAAAATGAAGTGTGCGGCAGTTCCAACACAAATCCTGGAGGCACTTTTTGACTTCATCTTGCCAAATATGAACCGGCCTTTTTCACCTCTAATTGGAAGATCTGGATCTGACGGATAACACACTTCCTAGCGCTCTCAACTGTAACTAGACCAGATTGTAATCCCCCAAAGCCATAGAGAATCTAAAGCCATTACCGACGCATTTATGGTGCATCCTGTGATGGCATCTGGACTAATTCGAGCTCTGACACTTTTACTGTCAGTACGAAATCGTACTTCGTGGGGAAATAAAGTTAACCAGTATATGCAGTGGAATTGGAATTACTGGCTTCCTACAGAGGTAGGCTAGAAGCTATCGCAAGCCATTCAAATCCTTGGGCCCTAATGGCGTTCTTCCAGCTAATTTTCAGCCGACTATAACAAGTAAAGCTACCGTAGCAGAACGTGATCGATAAGGCGTGATTGCGCTTGTTGCATGGCTTGATACAGTTATTGCATGGCTGATGCGCTTTTTACTGGCTGGAAACAAGAGCTCTGGCAGAAAAAGTTTCGCACTTGAAGCTGAGGAATGTAATCTTAACTGATTGTTTAACTTGTAATCAATTCATAGTGCATTTTTTTTGCATAATTATATCATTAAATAATAAATGATTAATCTTTTTTTTTCAATGTTACGTTTCAAAACACCAGTAAAAAGTTTAAAATCGATTTGTTGTAGAAATTCAACAAGGTTAAATCTTTCCTCCGGTAAATGGGTCCTGGCCTGATTTTTTTTTTATAATTTCAGACATTTTTCAGAGATATACTGAAATTTCCTGATTTTAAATAGATAAGACTCATAAAATACTTTGAGTCAAAATAAACGTGACTGATTAGCGGTATTTTCAAACTCAAATGTACCTTCAACACCAAAATGTCCAACAATAAATCTACTGACCAAAGTGTTTTTCTCATCAAGCTTTTCATATCTGCCTTAAATCTTAATGTAGACAAGTTTAATTTATCTTATCCGCTACTTCTCCCTTCTACGTACTTAAAATTCACAGTAGACAGACCAGCAATCAAGCAAGCACGTCCACGACAGCAATCATAAAATGGCTCACAGTGACAAAAGGAAAGTAAAAAAGCCTAAGCCACGTGCACTTCACAAATTATCGATTAGATCTGGATTTCATTTATTTTCGATTACTTGTTTTTCCCTTAGAAATCGTATGGAAGTCATTTAGTTGAATCTACAATGTAATTATGATTAAAGCTTGTGATTGTCGCACAAATTCACTTTTTTCCAGGTGATTGTATGGAGATCTCGTCACGATAACAAGGTCAGAAAATATGAAAATTTATGAGCTTCTATGTCCTTAATATACTTATTATGAGGTAGTTTAGGGGTTAGCGGCCTTGTCAAAGCCCAGGAAAAATCAAATGCCGAAGATATTGTTCGCATATTCTCGTTACTCTTTCGATTACGGCTTCGGTGTATAATTTGATGACCATGAATTTGTATAACGAGAAATGCCTATTATATCCGGGTGAGTCGTGCATTGAACCGGGAGAACTAATGACCCGATTCATGAAAAGTAATTGTACTTTAGCTTTTCGCCGACTGGTTAGCAGTAATTTAGTGCAAAAAGTCAGTCAAAAGATTATTCCGAACCCTCAAGTGTCAGTGAACACGATTCATATTCATATTTCAATAGAATTTATGTTCTCACCTCGAGTGTGCACCCTTGTTTTGCAATCTAGCTCTATACGTGTCCATAGAGCAAGCATCCAACCACCATAAAATCTAAGCAGCAAACTTTTTATGATTAATAGTTTGAGTTTATAATTCCTGATAGCAGATAAATGGAAAAACTGATTGCAACTTAACCCTCTCTAACTTTGTTTGCACATATCGCTTGTCTTCAGATCATACGATACTTGGTTTTTCTAATATGTTAAATTGCTAAGATACATTTCCCATCCGACGACTGAGAAACGGGAAACATGACAACCACTAGAAACCAAAACGCCACTATCTGCCACAAAACTGTTTGTTCCGTCGAATGACGGAATCGTGTTTTCCTCCGATAAGCTCTAGTCTGTGTACTGAAGCGAAAAAAGTGCAGATGAGCAAAGTGTGCTATATGTACATGCTAGGATGATATATTCTTATTCTGACTCAGATTCCTTCGTTTCGGATCTCATTGTGTGGCATCCTTTGCCGCCGTCGTTCAGGATGTCGTGTCATGTGTCCTCGAAGACAGGAGTCAGAACCATGTATCGACCACAGACACGACGCGTTCAAGGAAAATGTGCAATAAAAAAGTGGCTATCGCCCTACATAATCCTTTTCTAAGATGACTATTATGATATTTGATATGTGAAATATTTATGACAACACGATCCGTCGAAAAAAAAGCACCGGACATGCTCTGAGGATGAAGAAATATAATTTGTTGAGGGTGACGTCTGTTTTCGTTTATGACGGGTCCTAAGAGTTTGATGGAGCACGTTTATCTAGTGTTTAGAAATAGATAGATAGATAGATAGATATGCTATGAGATTTATGGCTGACGTTGGTAATTAGATCCAGTTTTCTGGGCAGCTAAACAAACTTTTGCAAAAGGTTTTGTTTTAGCAAAGATTTCATTTCCGTGTGGCCATTGGTTGATGCACATACCTCATATATTATTTTAGTTCGTTGAAGATATGAAACTATCTTATCTGTATGACTCAAATTTAAAATTGAATAAGAAAAACTACCCAAATTATTGGCCTACAACCAAAAAGCTATCATATTTTTACACCATTTGACTATAACGATTTTCGGGTGTGTTTATGAAAAAATGTTTTAAATATGTAGTTTTTTAAAAAAATTAGCTCTGAAAATTAAGCAGGTGAAACTGCGTTGAACAGATTCAATCGCATAGACTATGAATTTTCCAGCTTGGCTACAGTGCGTAGAACATTTGGCAAGCGTAAGCAGTCTTCAATTGATTCTACTACTCCAATTTTAGATCATCTGCATACAAAATACAGCATGAGTTTCGCAAATGAAAGTGCAATAAAGGACCTATAATCGATTCTTGTGGAGCATCAAAATAGAATAAAAGATTGTGAACAATCAGGTGTTCGCAGTTACAGCACAATTACGGTCATAAATGTAGGAAATACGCTAGGAGAAAAGAGAGCCGAATGACCATATTTGTCCATTTGTAAAAGAAGAAGCTCGTGATTGACAGATTCAAACGTCCGTTTGAAGTCGGTGTAGAAAAAATTCACTTGTCATTCCTAATCAATAGCAGTTGCAGATGAAGCTTCGAAAATGTCATTTGCGAAAGCACTGTATTGTCTTATAATAAGGGTTCAAAGCTATGCGTTTTTTTTTAATCGTTCAGTGCCCAAAAGGACATGCTAGATTAAACTTGTAGTTTTCAAAATCTATTTTCCGGTAAGAGAATTATAATTGCGAATACATCAGATATGAATTTATGAGCTTCTTCAGTTCGTCCGGATTTCAGTTCGTGACCCCAGTGCTCAACACCAGTTGAGCTCTCAGATTAATGATGATCAGTTAAAAGGTTATTTGAAGTTAATGCCAATCCGGTTTTTGGCACCCAGCTGGCCGGAAACAAATTGGTGGCCATTGATTTTTTGGATCATTGTATTTTTGAATAAGAAGAGTCATTTACAAAACATAAATTCGCATAGTAATCAATCAATAATGGATATCAACAAAACTCCTTCATAGAGCGTAATTGTTTCATTTCGCTAGTTTTCCATTCTATAATACAAGTTTGCCAAACAGATTATTAAAATTTAACAGTTATTAAAATACTACATTCATTCTAAAAGTAAATGAAGTCCCACAACCTGAATCCCGAAGAATCAGTGAGAAATGTTAACAATTCAAACAAAAAGCTAATCTAGCTGTGTCCTTAACTCAATAAATTTTTGGTGTAAATAGAGCCGTCTTTTAACTAAAACGGCAATTGGTTAGACCTAATTTTGAAATGACTAATCCTCCTGCGACAAAAGAATTTTTACAATCACACTCTTCATCACTAATCCAATAAAAACCCGAAGTTTCTCCTAGTGTACCGCAAGGCAGTCGCTTGCGACCTCTTTTATTCAATATTTTCATACGTTGGCCAAGATTTTACATTCCACAATTATCTTTACGGACTATCTGTAAATGAGCCACACAATCGCAATCAAACTGTATTTTCTTTCTATCAAAATTGTTTCTCCTTGAGCAAAAAATGCATGTCAGTAAATGTCAACTCCATGATTTGAAATGATAGTGATATAGTAGTAGATATAAGCCCTGAAATGTATTCGACGCGAAACGGAACGAAGTGTCAAATCCCATACAAAATCAGCCTGGCACGGAATTTCGTTTCGTTTGGTTTTGCTCGTCAGTAATGTGTTCGAAGGCGTATAAGTGTCTTCGAAGACAACGCAGTGACTCGCTCTGAGATGGCGCTGCACTATGTATAAGTTAAATTTCGCGGCCATTTAATGACCCAGGTACCTTAAATTGATGCGAAAAATGTGACAGCTCATAATTTCATTCGAGTTTGCGGATATTTTATTGAAAAATGAGTGGAAATGGATGGATGAACAGCGCATCCTTGCAACAGTAGTTTTTGTTTTGCCGATAAAATCATTTTTGATGCCGGTTAGTTAAATTTATATGCACCGAATTCAAATGTAATGCACTTGTTAAATGTCATCAATGGCAATTTATACTGCCTCCGGTGTCGGGGTGCGGAACTTTATTTCGCTCGATTCCGCACAGACGTTTTCGCTGTATTTCGTTCGTCGAATAAATACTAGGCTTAAATGTGATACATTTTAGCTGACCAGTTTTGGCAATGTTTACAAAAGGATTTTTCCTCATATTTACCTTTTGAAGTAGAAGGTTGACCCTTTGCTTGAAGCCAATTAAACTGCCCTAGCTAAATTTTTCGAAACTTTTGATATCGTCTATGATTTTCAATATAAATTTGTGTAATTTCGCAATTGGATCCTAAACTATAGTCGTCAGTCTCCAACTCTATGCTAACCATCGTAGTATCATTAGTCGCACTGCATTTCATATTTATCGCAGGTGTGAGCCCTTGAGTTCTATTACTATCCAATTTAAGCCCTGAAATGTATTCGACGCGAAACGGAACGAAGTGTCAAATCCCATACAAAATCAGCCTGGCACTGAATTTCGTTTCGTTTGGTTTTGCTCGTCAGTAATGTGTTCGAAGGCGTATAAGTGTCTTCGAAGACAACGCAGTGACTCGCTCTGAGATGGCGCTGCACTATGTATAAGTTAAATTTCGCGGCCATTTAATGACCCAGGTACCTTAAATTGATGCGAAAAATGTGACAGCTCATAATTTCATTCGAGTTTGCGGATATTTTATTGAAAAATGAGTGGAAATGGATGGATGAACAGCGCATCCTTGCAACAGTAGTTTTTGTTTTGCCGATAAAATCAGTTTTGATGCCGGTTAGTTAAATTTATATGCACCGAATTCAAATGTAATGCACTTGTTAAATGTCATCAATGGCAATTTATACTGCCTCCGGTGTCGGGGTGCGGAACTTTATTTCGTTCGATTCCGCACAGACGTTTTCGCTGTATTTCGTTCGTCGAATACATTACTAGGCTATAGTTTGAATAGATAGTGAATTCATATATAGCGCTACCAGATATTGTAATTTTTGTATATTGTTTTGGCATTTTTGTACTAAATGATGTTAGCACTAAATTTTCAACTGATAATGTAATGTGGTCAAAATCGAAAACTACTGTTTGAATTTGATAAATTTGGAAATTTTTGCGGGTATTAACTCTTAAATTCTATGTACTTATACCTGCGACTACCAATGCGTTCATCAGGTCCAAACGATATTTCCAGAGTTGGTTGACCTTAATACAGGTAGGATGCAAATTTTATATATTTTTGACTGTGGTGCTAGTAAAAGGTTGCCAGCACCAGGCATTTTCGTAGCAAGAGATGCTACCGAGTAATTTTCATTTGATTAACAGTTACAATGAAATAAGTAACAAATTCTAAAATTTTCCTAGTTTTGAAAATTTCGCGGATAGCAAGCCCAACCATTTTTCCATCCCTGTAACTCTCGATGCAGTCATCTGGTGAAAATGAAATTCAGAGGGTGTGTTGATCTTGATGTGAAAGGATTGTATTGGTAAAGGTGTTTGTCAAATCAAAATTTAACATAATAGGATTCCCATAATGAGAATAAGTAACTAGTACTTTACTTTCCTAGATGAAATTTATGTGATTGGTAGCCCTGAAAACCTTTCTAAATTTTCAATGCAGTCATTGATTTAAGATCAACAACAATTTACTCACAGTTGATTAAAAAAAAAATTGAAGCATTTTTCGCAACTTAACTTTAATGTGAGCCTTGACTAAAATTGCTATTCAAAAAAAGAAGCAGATTGATCATCAGAGTTCATATATGTATGCAATGGAATAAATTGATAGGTAACAGTAAGAAATCCTAGAGTAAATTAGGTCCGAAATGTGTCAGTTAGTGTCAAAAATATTATTTGAGAGCTGAAAAAGAGAGAAGCGAAAGGTACAGACTTCATTAGTAAAATAAAAAATCAAAGAATTCCAAACAATGCTGACTAACTAGTAGGCTTCCAAGTATGTTAATAAGTTACTTTAACGAATATTTCATTCTCGAACGAATCCTTCTACGGCTCGCTAATGAATAACAAGGCTGACCAAACTTTCATTCGTGACAAATCACCTCTTTCGAAGTTCTAGCGAGTCAACAAGCTTCGCTAAAAACGAATATTTTGGGGGTTACATGCATTTTGATGAATCTTAGTGATTTGATGATTTTTATACCTAATGAGTATAAAGGATCTGTTTGCAATATTCGACTCTACCTAGATATACATACACACAAGTTATATTTTGATGTTACTGAGAGTTGATTATTGGAATTCTGATATCCTCATACGAATCCATACATGTAGATCTTTCTCGTGTCCTAAGTAGGATTTTCCTAAAGTGAGCTTGTAAAGTAGGTTTAAGGTTTTTACTCTTGAACCCATCAAATATGGTCTAACTCGTTGTAGTTACTCCCGAAAAATGACACACAGAATCTATATACATAGATCACAAAAAGCGAATAATAACGGTTCCATGAATCGTTATTTTAGTTAAGGTAAATTCCAAGTAACTGCCAAATGTTCGACTTTAATTATACTGTTGATATGTTCAAGTGTCGGCTTAAACGACCGATTAATTATCTTTCATAATTACATATGTAAATATTTGTTTTGTTTTTTTTTTTGTAGTAATCATTCCGTTGATGAAATTGTCAATAAATAAATAAAATAAAAATAAAAAGCATGTCATGTACTGCAAGTATCGTTAAAAGCGAATTTTGGTGTATTCACTTTAAGTGAATCTGAAGTGAAGACGGGCGAACGCAAGAGCATAATCCCATGACCCCAAACCCTCACTTCAGATTCGCTTAAAGTGAGCATAGGCGAGCAATACTTTGAATCCGCACTATGTTAACTGGAAGTGAAGAAAAAAGAGTTAGCATACATACATTCGTTTTTGGCAATACCTTCGCTACATGGCATACTGGTTTACTTCACCACAAATAACGTCATGCAGGAACTAGGTAGAAATAAAATTGAAAATTTCCTCAAGAGATGAGGTCGGACCCAAAAACGGAGGTATTCCGCAATTGTTTTCAAACAACATTGCTAAAAAAAACTTCTTGGTTTCAGTTTCATCTGTTCGACAAAGTCATGTTAAAAAACATTACATAGAGACATACTTTTAACATTAAGACTGTTATTGAACTAAATTTTCTTCGAACGAATAGAATTTAAATTTAAACATCAAAATTAAAGACAAACAAGTAAAATGCCCCAATTTGGCTCGAAGCCTGCAAACATACTGTTTGCAGTAAAAACCGTTTGAATAATTGAACGAAAAGCAGAAAATCCGAGTGTCTCGAAAGTTATTTTACTTTTTGCAAAATTTGAGTTAAAGACCCGTATGACCAAAGGCTCTGAATGTCAATAAAAACTCAGCTTAAATGAATTTACGAGGTACGCTACATCTTTAGCTTCCATTACGTAACGCATTGAAAGTTCTGCCAATACGCCGTTTTATTATCGACGGAGTACTACCGCCCCTCTCGGACATCGGCTTTCTTTTTTTTTTGTTTTGCTGTTTTTTTTGTTTTTGTTTTTTGAAATTTTAATCTTTTCCGTCAACTCCGGAACGGAGTTTTGCGGAGTACGGGCTGTCGATTCATCGCTTCAACCCCAAACCTGGGCAACCGGACTCGCTCTCTACCACTTAGTTTTTTTTTTCTTATTTCTTCCATTTTAACCCTAGGTTTTAACCCTAGAACTAGAAACCTATTTTTTTTTCAAAAAAATTCAAAAAAATTCTGATTCTAATCAGTGGAAAAAATAATAATACTAGACTCTTATGTATCGGGAGCACTACAAGAAACGAAAATCTGAAACAAAAATAAAGGACTCTGACTGTACCATCTGAATTAGCATTCAGCTCAATCCATCAGCTATCTGCTCAATGTGAATAATAGGGGTGTCAATTGTAAAAGTGTTATTTGAGTAGGTATTCAACCATTTAGTTCACCAAACTATCAATTTTCGTTTTGTCTATTGAACCCCCTAGAGGTACAAAAATGACAGAATCCGCAATAGCTGATTACATTACTGAACGTTAAATTTTTACAATTTCTTACGCAGTTTCTTACGTAACTTCGACTATTTGGTCCATTTTTGACAGTTTGACCGTTTTCATGTTATTTTTATTTGTAAATCTAAAATGTGTCCCATTGGAAGCTGTATTCGGGTGTAAAGTTAGTACCGCAAGTGGCCTTATCTATACTATGGTTTCGATAGCTCTGGGGGCAAGCTAGGCAACAACTGAGGGCAATTACCTGATAGCATCTAAATAGTTGTTGCGTTAGATTTGTTAATTTTTTTTAGCAAATCATTGGCCGCTTATATCTTTATGATATAGATACATTTACAGATTACTTAATCTGGTTGGTAGGTAGCCTCAGGAAGTAATTTGAAAAATATCTAGAGATAATCTCTGTAAAGTGCTATATGCCAATGTATAATTCCAACTTTCAATTATCAATTTAATGATTTTTTGAGGGAGAGAAATCAAACATTTCCGTCAAATAAAATATTAACGGTAAACATTTTGCTGTATTTTAAGCGAACTACGATAAAAATTATGAAAGTACATGCGATCAAATTTTTTTTAAAAAAATTAGGGCATTGCGAACTAGTGTACGTTCTCGAAAGAATGAATTCCAATACGGCTGTTAATCGCAAAACAATCTAAATTAAACTTTTCCAACATCCATACATTAAAAACTTCAAAGAATCGTTTCTGCTCTCAAAACATCTTATTTGGATATTGAAAACAGGATGATATATTAGATTCCATCGAATCCAAAAATTACATAGGATTGAGTGGTGTAGATGATTTATTGCCATGAACAGAACATTAAAGAAAAGATCTGTTTATGGAATCATAACATAAAACAAATGTTGATTTAAAATTTATGACCGACAATAATGCTCAATAATATTGATATCATTGTTTGAATGCTATAAATTTATCTGATTATTCGACGACTTAACATTAAGGGAATCTGGTATAATTTTTTTTTTGCTCAATAAATAATTATTGATAATTTCTGATGAAAAATATTTCATCGTTCCTATTGTTGAATCCTTCAAATCTACAAAGTGCAACCAACCATTGCGAATTGATTCTCTCAAATAAAATATGTTTTTGACTTTTTCGTAGGTCTTTATGGACAGTTCGGCGAAATATGTCTTTAATTCTTAGTCTGTTTTTGTAAGTCTAAAGTAATAAGTCTCCGTTTTAACGATTAAAATGAAAATAATAGTTCATTGAGATTTCAGGGACTGTATTTATCGTTCTGTGAGTGCATAAACGTCAACTCTCAACATATTTTAACGTTATGAAATTTTGCAATAATTGCTTACTTGCTTTTGACTTCTTATGTTTGTTGGTTTATACTAAGCGATCATTTTAGTGATTCAGACTAATGTATTTAGCCATTAAAAAAACTAATAAAAATTTCTCTCATAAAAGGTTTTAAGATCTATTGCTTAAGATCAGAAACCAATATAAAACACTTCATTGCCAACAATAGCTCTCTTTCCGCTCTAAAATGAAGCTGCAACATATTCTCATGCAAATGCTTGCATCTATTTAGCATAGTTAAAATATAAAACTGCTTATCGAGAATGTACAGCCATTATTTGTGAACTGCTCGTAAAGGCAAAATCTGCAAAGAATTTTATTTTACTTCCGAAACATCTAAAGAAGAATGCAACTAAGTTGCAACATGTCTTCTCGCAGCCGTCCCCCGAAACGGATAACCCTTAATGCAAAAGACGCACTTCCATAAACAATGTGGAGTGCAGCATCAACCTTATACGAAAGAAGGGTGTAAACTGCAGGCAAACAACCTCAGATAATCTGTTGAAAAAAATACCAATATCATGAATTCTCATGCAACCAGTTTCTTCTTGTCTAGCGTGCACATACACTTGATAATACATCTAAAGAAAAATGGAAAATGGCTTGAAAACGAACAACTAGCACGTGAACGCTTTTAAGTTTGTGCAGCACGTACGCTACATTTCCAGTATCCGGCCTTCCATCTGTTTGGTCGTTTTGTTTTCAGTAAGTTTGTTAGTCAAGACAAGAAACCTTGTATGAACGTAGCCTGGTCCTAGATATTCGGCATCCTGTTCCACGGCTAGGTACGTGTAGGATGAAGAACACAAAGATAATGGCAGAAAACGATGAAATTTGAGTTTCCTCGTGGAATACGAAATTTTGTGACTTGTATTTGAAGTCAACAAGTTACTGAACCACCCCAGCTCGTACTGCGAAGACGAAAATCAGTTATCCGGTGAAATCGGTCAAGACCATTTCCAGGACGAATGAATGCATAGTGAGAAATCTCGGAACGTATGCTTATAATTGGGTTTCGAGTTTCATGTGATGGAAGAAGATGGGAGTGGCAGGAAATATGCAATAACAGTTGAATGCTGTTTCCCGGGACGACGTGTTGCTAATGGTTTTGCTAATGAAGTCCTTGTTCGTTCCGTTGTTGAAAAGGATTTCGTTGAAATGGTGAAATTAGCTCAAAGCATTTACATTCGAAGTGAAAAACTCATTTGAATTTCAGACAACTCGCTGGATGATTATCAAGCATATTGTCTTTGCGATCCTGACATTTTATAAAGGACACGGAAAGAGTTCAAAACTGTTGATTTCATTCGAAACAAGAATGAGTTTTTACGAAATTGAACTGTAATATAACTTTACTTCTTTTCAATGCTCGAACTTCATCCTCAGCGTCGACAAAGATTCGATCAAGAGAATCGCGAGCAGGACGATCATTACTTATTCGGCTTCGCAATGTGTATTCAAGCCAAGCTTTTACTATCGTTTGCAAACATGGCTCTGACTTTCCTTTCGCGTGCAAACATTCCGAAAGACGTGACAGTGCATAATTCGGTCATTTCTTTTCGCGATGCTCAAAAGCTCGACACAGAGTTCATCATTTCCTCGAGACCCGGTCACGTATTCAGGTTCCTGGCAAGGCCACTTAATGTGTTCTTTGTAGAACGCCCTCCAGGCATTTACCAAAGACTTGTCAGTGTCGTGGTCGCGACTAAGTGAAAAATTCTACATTTAAGCAGATAGATTTCCTCCGTGTCATTGTAAATTTCGAAATTGTGTTTCCCTTGAGTGTTATAGTAGGTTAAATAGATTCCAGAGTGTGTTGATGGGACGCTGAGGATATTAAGTCATTCATGTCCTATATTATGAAGTGTAGAGTTGATTTTGATAATGTGAACTCCATTTTCTGTCGAATGGGAAAAAAATCAATAAATGTGTAAAGTATTTTTCCATCCTTGAAGATGATTCGCTCGGTGAACGCGCGATGAGAACTAGGAGCTTTTATGCTTAGAAATAAATCGAACTGAGGCTCTGTACTAAAAGTATCAGCTTTGGAAATGATTGTACTAGCTCTGTCGGTTTTCCATTGAAGCTTGATGTTTCGCATATTCTACAGCATTTTTTTAAAAACATATCAAAAAGTTCGAGTTGGCTAAATATTGATCAGTTATTTTATCTTACTTTTACATATTAAATTGTAGCTTGACATACTAAGTATAATATGTGAGTATAAATATTTAAAACAATTCCTTATAGGAAATAAAATTAATTAGAAACAAATAATTTTTAACGCACCATATATTTAAAAATGGCAATAAAATGTGAAAGAGGACCAAGTTGAAGACTGTTATGAGTTTCTGAGAGTCGAAAAATAGTGACAGTTAGGACATGAATATCAAATTTCAGCTTACGATTAAAGGTGACCCCAAGACCAGAGAAATGTTCGACAGAAGAGGGATAGTACCACAAATAGCAAAAGGAAAGACATAAGTATGAAGCTTTAGGGAAAAGGACATAGAAAAACATTTGATAACATTAAGGGGCAAACATTTTCAGTTACAACAACCAAAGAGACCATTCAAATCTTCCTGAAGAAGCAGAGAGTCAGCAGTTTTTTTGATCATCCGCATGATTTTTAAATTATCTGCATAGAGAACGCAAGATTAATTAAAATCAGTGGGAAGATTGCTGATAAATAGATTGAATAAAAGTGGCCCTGAGATGGAACCTTGAGGTACACTAGAAGAAGAGGAGAAAGGTGAGGACGACAAGCCAAAAAGGAAGACAACACAAATGTGATTAGTTGAAAAACTGTATATCCAAAAAAGCAAAGGTTCACGGATGTTATATTACTTTTGTTTGACAAGAAGCAGCACATGATCAACAGTGTCAAAAGCTTTGGCGAAATCAGTATAAAAAACATCATCTTGATTGTTGTTGTCAACTGCAGGCGCACGTACACGAGCAAACTCAACAACGTTCATAGTAGTGCAGCGACCTTTTACAAACCCTTGTTGTTGCGCTGCTAAGTCACAGTTGAGGGCATCATAGATACGATTGAAAACGAGGCGATCCAAAATTTTTGAAAGAAAAATAAGAATGGTGATAGGGCGATAGTTGGAAGCAAGGCTATGTTCACTCGATTTGAAAATGGGAATAATATTAGAGAGCTTTCAGGAAGAAGGAAATTGTCCAGCACAGAGACTGACTTTGAATAATATGATCAAAGGGACACAAATGGAAGATTTTTCATCCGAACCAGGGGAATAATTGGAGTCAATAGAAGACAAAAGCAATCCAACCTCAAAAAAGTTAGTCACAACAGAGAAGCGACAAGCAGGGAAATAAGAAAGAAAAAAACAATCAGAAACAAGGCCGACGGGTTGGTTTAAACAGAGGAAAAAACATAAAAAAGAGATTGCAAATGTCAAGAGGATTGAAAGAGGTAAATGCATTCAGTACTAGAAACTGAGGAAAAGATAAAGAAGCTTTCAAGGAGCGGGCAAACGACCAGAAACTTTTAGAGTTATTAGAGTTTAAACAAGATTCAACAAATGAGAAATAGTCGAGCAATGATAATCTTATTTCCTTCTTGGCAAAGGAACGTAAACGGGAGCAGACAGCATAATCTTAGCCAGATCGAGAATTCAAAAATTTCAAGCGCGCAAAATTGTTTACCTTTAATAGTACTCTTTACCCTCGCGGTAAACCAAGGAGGATCACGGGGGCTGCAAGAGTAGAAAATAGGAGTATATGCCGAGAACAATTTCTGAAGAGTAACGTAAAATTTCGAAACAGCAGAATCAATATCGACACCCCGGAAGCAATTAAACAAATAAATGGAATTCAATTCAATTCAGCTGACAATATAAATTAAATTGATATTAATATAAATAAAAAATAAATAAATAAACATAGCTGTGAACAAAGTAAAATTGCATTCATTGATGTATACCATTCATGCTTCAACCTATGAACAAAAAATTTGGCAGCCAAAACGAAAGCTTTCTGTGAAAAACCCAGTTTTTCCCAGTTTTTTATTTAGCAAAAATTAACTTTTTTGTAATATTTTCCTGCTCATAATAAACTACTGGCATTTGTTAAATCCCTATACTCTTAGTGAATGCATAAAAAAAAAAATTCAAGCAATATCTTTTACTATCTAGAATTCCAGAAAGAAAACCCTAATTCCAATTACTATACTACCCTAGTCACCTAGTTTCGTCCTTTGTGTCTTCATCAACTTCCTTCACATTCCATGCGTTCATGAATACATCGAGGTTAGATAGAGGAGAGATATTCAATTAATATTCAACCAAGCGTCTAGTTGTCGTTGGAGTGCTTTCGTATGTTTTTCTTATGTGTAATTAGCTTCATCTTCTTCGTGTGTTTCTTTCGTTCATTCGTGGGAAGTATGCTAAAGGACACGGTACAAGCTATGATGTGTATGGCAAGAAACAGTAAATGTCAAAGGGTCTTTTTCTAGTTGCTTACCAGCTTACAATATCATGCAAACATGCTGAGTTTGGGCTAAAATATACGCATGAATGTATTAGGACAGATATTACGTGTGCGTTTGGAGAATCTCTGAGAATGTAATTTACTGGAGTGTTTGTAATACTCTGTAAGTAGGATGATAAGTAAGACATTAGATTTTGGGTAATCGATACGAGATTCGGTGAGTAGGAGTAAAAATCATAATGAGATGGTTTTAGAATCCAATTTAGTTTATTGAAATTCAACGACTATGATTGAATATTTGAATGTTTTTTTGTTAATTAAAGTTATTCACAGGAAACCTGCATCTCTCCCAAAAAAGTTTACTTGTTTGTGGTGCAAAAGTCTTTCAAAATTTGAAATAATTTCGAAACAAAAACGATGTTCGCCCATTATTGACTGCTATCGCTAGCGCGAAAATGCCGCTTATTTCGAATAGCTGTATTTCGTTCATTTCAAAACGTGCGTATTCTCAAGGCAGGTTTTCAAAAAAGTGCTAGTAAAATTCACCACTTTATCGCCTTCTTAGCATTGAATATTTAGTGCCCTCCATCTTGTGAAACAATTATCGATAAACTAATTCCATGACAGCTCTTGTTGAGTCTAGGGGTGGAAGCTGGTTCATTTAGTTTTTTACAAGTTAGAGTGCTAGGTTGAAATGTTTGCAAGTGCTATTTCAAATCCCGGTATGTAAATCACTAAATCTCAAAGCAGTGGTTCAAATCCAGCCATAGACGATAATCTACGACGAAAATTGGGTTCGACTACGAGGGTTACAGATGATCGGTTAGTCGATTTTGAATGATTATTTTCGCTTCGCTGAATATATGCTTCGTTTTGTGGAAACCAATGATTAATTATTTTGCTACACCGTAAGTAACTTTTGCATAAGTTCTGAAATTTTTTCTTTGAAATTCATATTTAACAAATAGTACGTATCCATGCACGATTCAATCCAGATTCAATCCAAAAAAAATCACATATAGACGCAGATCGAATTGAAATGAGATCGTTGTTGCGGAACACCTGTGAACAGCCGCCACCACAATAGAAAATAAGCCCGACCAGCTACCCTTGCGTGACATTAGTGCCGGCTAGTCACTGGTGTTGTAAGGTTATGAGAGGCAGGTCAAGCCCTTGCTGTGCCACACATTCTGTGATCAAGAAGCACCAACACAATAGGAAAACCTACAGGAACGAGGAAAGGGAGCACAGTGCCCCATGGCTCCACTAAACCTATTTTGTTTTTGGAAATTATCACTTCATGATCAATTCCTCCAACAACAAAAAATGAAAACCAGCAGTTTAATGGAAAAGAAACAAATATAATATTCAAGAAGATTCAAACCAAACAAAAAAAAATATACAAAAAGAAACAATAAAATAATATTCAATTCAGGCAAATTATACAAATAGTACAATAATAAAGAAAAAATAAAATACGTCTACTTATCAGTGGATTCAAACGACGGTAACGTGTTCTGGAGGCACTGAAAAAATCAAAACCAATCAGGGAAATGAATTTGAAAAATTAGCTTCTGCATTCTTCTTGCAATTCTGCGTGAATGCTCTCCTGACTACGGTATTATACTTGCAATAGGACGAAGACTTAAATGCTAATTGTCAAAGCAGGACTCTGGAAGATAAAAAACCACTTCTAAGGACTAATTCAAGTAACGAAAAAGCTATATTACCACAATCTCACGCGGCGTCCAGTGGCTTCACGTACTAAGTTTGCGAAGAAAATGCGTATCGAACGGTTAGAAATGCTGCCTCCTAGGATTATTCAACGAAATTTCTCAAAATCAAATATTTTTCGATTTTTTTAGCATAAACTCTTTGGACAAATACATTTGAATTTCGGCAATTCCGCCTTCCTTCAAACGACTATTAATAACTATTGGGACGGATGCAGGAGTCGCACAAACTGCAGTTATGACTTTCATTTCAATTGATTTTCTTTAGAAACTCGCACAAAAATCTTTTCACGTTATTATCGTGGTGAAGGTCACAACCATGTTTGTTCGTAGAAACTGATAAATCAGGGTTAATTTTAGCAACACTTGATAATCCATCAAAAGCACAAAAGAATGCAATTCAGCACTCGAGATAACAGCTCGAATTTTGATCCCGAAATCCGATCGAAACCCACGGCGGCAGCCACTGCCGCATGCTAAAAATCAATTCACACTGCCGAGTACACTGAAGAAAATCCACATGGCGCCCAGAGCTATGTAACATAGCGCATTATTTATGGCGCCATACGCTATGTACATAGTACTCTGAGCTATGCAATATGGCTCCTCGCGCCCTAATGTCAGAATCTACATAGCGCGTGGTCCTATGTAACATGGTGCAGCATTTATGGTCCCACACGCTATGTACATAGTACCCTGAGCCATGCAGTATGGCTCCCAGCGCCATAATTACATGGCGCAGAAATTATGGCTCCACACGCCATATTAGATAGTACCATGAGCCATGTAATATGGCTTCATTTGAAGAAGATAACTCCAATTATAACTCGCAGCCATACTGTGTGAGGGAACTTATAAATGTGAATATCAACAATAGAAGCACTGTGGCCAGATTTGGCTAATTCCCGCCAATTGTGCTACCTAAAAGTTGAATTGGCGGCGGCTATATAATGTATTTAGAAAACTGAATTTGCTATATAATGTTTATGAAAAACTGAATTTCGGCTGTATATTGTGTTGAAAAACTATATTTGGGCCATATTTAAAACCTATTAATCGGAACACATCGAACCACTTGAACAATCAAACTATAAAAATACCGCGCACACAATTTCTTGAAGAAAATTAACTCTGCACTGAAAAAACACGTAGCGCCTGAAGCGATGTACAATAGTTCTCCATGCCATGTGCCATAGTCGTCCACGCCATGTACTATAATCCTCCACGCCATCTGCATGGCGTGGAGGACTATGTTACATGGCGTGGAGGACTATAGTACATGGCGTAGAGGGCTATAAGCATAGCGCCTGCTCCTATGTACTTTTCGCCATGTATTATGGCGTGTGGCGCTATATTTCTTATATCTTATTATATTGATGACAATTGATTTTAAATTGACTTTATTCAAGCAACGCATAACAATTTCACTTTCAATCTTGTCTCTGGACATCACGCCCATAAGAATAAAAATAAAGGCTTTAGGTTATGTTACTTGTCATTTCAATCTTATTTTAAACTTTCGATCCTTCGATATTTCGATCCGGTGTGGTCATATACGTAATTCAAATTTCCGTCTTTGAATCGGAAATGTATAGGACAGATCTTATCGGAGTCCTCGACCCGCTAGTCATTTATCCAAATCGAATGCTTATTAGAGGGTTTCTAATACTGTCGGATTCAAGAGCGTTTGAAAATTCTAAGTTCTTTTGGAAATCACTACGTAATCTGGGCTTCACAAGTTTTGATAGCCACATACATTTTTCCTAGGAACTTAAAATGCCAAACTTTTGAGGCTACAAACGACTCCAGTTACTTCAGATTTTCAAGGCGAACTTTTCTGTCAATAAAATCATAGCCGCATTGAACATTCCTTTAATTTTTATTCCGGCTTAAGGATAGAATTATATAAAAGGGAGCATGGGCCAAGATTCGATAGCTACCTCTTAGATTAGGCGGAATTTATGACGCGTGTAGCGCTTGCAACGTGACATGGCACAGCGTGAGTTGCTATAACTTGAATAGTTCATAGGAAAACGTAAATTGTTGGCTTAGCGTAAGGTCATACGGTTGCCTATCTAATCATTGAAGTCACAAATACTCGCAAGTTACTACATCGAAATATCGAGAAGTGCATGCATGTGGTTAGTGTAAGAACATTTCTCAATTCCTTCCAATTTAGAATGGCCCGGCACTTGGTGAAATTTTTATGAGATTTTTGAAAAAAAAAACAAGAAACAGATTAAGCAGCCTTGTATAATAAGCTACGAATAACTATTTTAAAACAACCCTTAATCCTTCACATGGTTCAATAATAACAGAGTCGACAGACGTCTTCGATGAAGCCTCAATAGTCCCCTCAATGCTGGAAGAAGTCAGGTTTGCCATAAAAAAAATTGACGAAATTCCGGCTGAATTATTCAAATGCGATAGAAGCACATTTGGTATAAAGAGCAAATATCACAGTACTGGTTCACCATATTATGCCTTATCCAGGAAAAATGAAACAAACTACGAATTACACACGCTTGTCACTACTTTGTACGTCCTATAAAATATTGACGAAAATATTAGAGAATAAAATTAAAGTTTACACTGACAATGCCGTTGGAGAGTGCCAGGAGGGTTTTAGGGCTGGACGATCGACGACTGATCAACTGTTTGTGGTCAAACAAGTGCTGGAGAAATACTGGGAGTTTAACATCCACGTCTACCAGATGACTTCGTGGACTTTAAACAAGCGTACGACAGTACTGACCGAAAGCCACTTTATAAAATAATGCTGCTCTTTATCATCCGTGCAAGCTATTTCTTGGCTGGATTTATATTACGCCCAAGAAGCAGCTTGTGCGGATGATATAAATAAGAATAAGAATTCCTACTGAAACTTCGCCAAGAAGAAAAAGAAGTAGACCTGAAAATCAACCTGATGAAAATGAAAAATAGGGGCCCCAATAGGCAAAATATAGCTCTTGGTGAATATTATTCAGAAAATGCTTACGAATGTATGTACTTAATTGACAAAATTGACAACCAAAGACACCGAAACTGACGTTTTAAAATGAAGAATACAGCTTCCTAACAAAATTTTCAAGTCGGTTTTGACTATATCGAAAACCAGCCGCATTCACAGGAAAGCAAAGCTTCAAGTCTATAAATCAATAAAACTATCTGTGTTGTGCTATGGATATATGAAACATGCACCCTCACACAAGCATCCGCGAACCTACTGAACTCATTCGAAAAACATTTATAGAAAAACGGAATTATTTGAAGATTCAGAGGTCGTCACAATTATCAGATTGCGGAAGCAGCAATGGGCTGGTTACGTAGAGCGAATGGATTAAGTACCTTAAAAGGTATCCGAAGGAAAACTCAGCATCAAAAGCCAGGGGAAGAACCTAGGAAACACTGGTCCAATTCTGATAAAGACTGCGCATCGGTACTCAGATTTCATAGTTATAGGACACGGTCGTTTTACCGAGAAAATTGAGGGAGTCATCTACAAGAATCCAAAGTCCGAGAGGAGCTATAGTGCAACGACGGCGAAGGGAAATAAAAAAGGCGCGACTTTGTCTTCAGCAGCATTACAATGTAAAGCAGCAACCAGGTTTTTTTTATATTTTTTAAGTATGTGTCAATATGATAAAACTTGTTATCGTCAAAATTTTGCAACCCCGCAAAAAAAGGCAACGCTTCATTGAGAGCGCTTGATTGAAGCTTGAAGGCCGAGAGGCTACAAACGTGTATATTCCAGGGTTCAAATCCAGTCACGGTCAAACACCACACTTTTAGTTAAAATGAGTCATGAAATTTATCACTCCACCCTCGTGTAAATTAATTGTGAATAAAGTCTCCGCACCTTCAACTATCACTACCAAGGGTAGACGGTAACTACTTTGGTTGAATACTTACAGTAACACGTGGTGGTAACTACAGCTTTGATGATACAATGATTGAAAGAGCTTATTTTTATTGTAACCCAATGACACGCTCTTGTCTCTAGTATAATCCAGTAACAGTAGTAATCGTCAAAATAATGTATTTGAACTAGCATTGAATTGATATTAAATATATGAGAGTTGTTTTTCTATCCTGAGTCTTGGTGTTAGTTCTGGCTATCATCACTAACATGACCACGATCCAAAATCTCATATCAGTGCCTGTATATAATACGCGATCCAACCATTGAATAAAATACGTATGGTTTGTCTAAGACCGATATATTTTCTGCTGCAGATGCTAGCAAATATCTATTTGAAAATACAAAATGTTGCAAAATGTATTACTCTTTTTCCAATCGAAATAATAAATACGTTTTCACAACTACAAAAACTAAGCAATAATTTCGTTTTAAAATTCCAACCTGGGCATCAGCAAAATTTAACTAATTTAATGGCCTCTTATCAAGAATTAACGAAACCAAAGATATTTCTTACCTTATTAAAATACGATTGTCATTTTTTCGTTTTTACGTCAACGAAAGATGAATTTTCGCATCGAATTCGTTAGCTTTATTAAAAAAGCACAATTCATTGAAATTCCAACGTTGAACATTTATTTTCAAAAACAACAAAATGAACATCAAAATCCAAACAAACATCGTTGCATCCTTCTCATCCAACTGTGTTCTAGCCTTCCACATCATATTCCTTCGCCAGCCCCCCGCAGCCATTTGTGAATTTCATATTGTAAATCTCAGCTTGAATTTCCTTCTTATATCTCCCTATCCGATACTTGTCTATTTCAGTTTGTCGGAACCAAGCCAAGCATCAACTGAACGCTATCAAGTCGAACGACTGAATAAATTTGAATAGAAAATTCATTCGTGTTGTGTAGACCTTGTGCAGAAATAGTTCAGTGATTCGGTACGGCTGTAGCAGAACATTGTAACGAGCGACTGATTTAGCCAACGTACTATTATGCACAATGTTCTATTCCTTTTAGCATTATCCCAGTTCGCCTTCAGGCTACAATGCTGCTGATTCGAAAGAATCGAAGCGAACAGGAAATACCAACGAATACACCTGACGAAGCGATAATTTGCACGCGGTAGTGATATCAACAAACTTTAAGGGCGAATGCTCTCCGTATCGTATTTCTCAATAAACTAGATGCTTTCCTTCATTCTGTTTGGATAAAAGTGAATGGATAAGCTGATGCGATGCAGGAAACCAACCTACACAATCAACATGAAATTCATCGAAAATTTGCATATCGCCAAAAAAACAGAAACTCCCAAAACGCATGTAGCTCTTATGTTTCATAGACCGAAACGTCAAAAAAAGTTTACCTGACGTGATTTTAATATAGGAACGTGGATGTGCTTCTGAGACAGGATTCGTGACAAATATCGTTCCTATGACTGGCACTTTGCAAGCATCAGGCGTACTCGTCATTTCGACCGTAACCCAGTCGATATTTCCCTCCCGTGGACCCAAAACTCAAAATCCGTTGACATATTGCATTAAATCTCGGATTTCCGTCTTTTACGCAAATCTGAGGAAGGACAGCGTTACTGCTGGAGCTCGAGCCGATGATGATAACTATAAAATATCCGAGTGAAACGATGATTGGTCTCTGCCTTACTTCACATGGCAATAGCTTTCAAACGAGCAGAGTCGATGGGACGATTCGGAAGTTGGGAGGGATTTATGACCGAAATCACTTTTCAGTACCGCTATAAATTTTCCCAGAGCTCGAAGTGAAAGTTCCAATGACTGCACAACACAGGAAAAGTTAATGATTATCACCTCTCTTCGGCAAAGTGAAAGTGATTTCATCGCTATCCTCGACTAAATCGTTCCAGGACTGCGAGGCCTGTTTCTATCTGCAGTATCTAAAGTACGCTTGTGGGAAATTTGTGTACGGCTGGTAAAAATCAACTTGAATATTTATATCTCACTGAAAGTCCTATCTCGCTTTCCGCCACTCTGTCTCTTGTACATGTCGTTCTACGCATTGAATTATCCTTGCGAGGCATGATTAAAGCAATGGAAGTATGCCACAAGGTATAAATCTGACGAGCATTTGTCGTTGATAACTCTGTCTGTAGATCTTTTCGGTGTTAGATAAACAGGACTCTAATGACAAAAGTTTGAAACTTTTCGCACTGCTCCGGGGTTAGTTTAAGTACGACGTAGTTTTCGTGTTAAACGGCCAACTGTCATGATAATACTTACAATATTACTAAAAAAGATGTGCAGAAATGAGAATGAATAAAGAGATAGAAATGATGAATTAAGTAATTCATGGGAAAGTTCAGAGTATTATGGAACGATTGAAAACTTTAACGCTTTAGAAAATTTTACGAATTTATTTATTGCAATCGAATACTTGAAGAGGTGTACATTAAATGCTTGAGACAGCTAAAGTGGTGAGCAAATTGAAATATCTTTGAGTGTGTATAATTGTTGAAATAAAGATATGCTTTTGTTTTGCTAGAAGGTCTCCTGCAACATTGGAAAATAAATCGTATCAACTCCAAATTTAATTGAAATTTTTAAGGAGTGTCGTATTGAAAAATGTAAGTAAGCTAGTGTAGTGAAATGCACATACATTTTAAGATCATGTGCTGATACGACCGAGTCTTGAAAGAATTCGTCATTGAACTTGATCACAGTGGCGGCTCGTCAGGGTGGGCCCGGCCCGCCTGGCCCACCTTGACGACCCGCTACTGAAATAAAGTAAAGTAGATATTTCTTGTTGGTATCCGCGTATACCTTATAATAATGTTTTAGTGTCGAGCGGGCCCAGTGGCGGCTCGTCAGGGTGAGCCAGGCGGGCCGGGCCCACCCTGACGAGCCGCCACTGCTTGATCAGCTGGCAAAAAATAGAACCGAAATAAAAGGTGACAACGCTCATATTCTTAAATCAGCGAACATCATATGAAAAGAAACGAACAACCAGATATGGTGAAACTCGTGAAATATATAAAAAAATAGAGGCTCCAAAAAGTTAAAAGGAATTCGCCCTTTAGGATCGTTTGAAGTTTTAGTCGATCGAAAAAAAATGTCTTTTTAATCTAAAAATGTTTTTTTTGCAATGAGTATTCATTTTTTTTTTTTAATGGAGGTCGCATCATTAGGTTTGTCGCAATATGGTTTCTCTTAGTTTTAAATATTCGTTGCTTCGATAAGCTATAAAAGACTGACAAAAGATAAAAAATGAAAGACTTCAAAAAATTATGACTAAGGCATGTAATTGTTATTGTATAAAATATAATAACAAAAAAATCGAATCGATCTCGAATCCGGAATGAAAACGTGTTAATTTTTGGCATTGCTTTAATTGATTGATTTATTTTTAGAGATCAACAGCTTAAAACTGCTGTGCAATTTGCAAACGTTTATTCCAAAACAAAAACAAGATTTTGAAATTTTGATGGTTTTCTGTCATTTTGCGGTTCAACATACACTGCTGGAGTTAACGTATTCGAAGGATTCAATTCTAAAATTCCACACTTCTCTATTTTCATTTATTTATACAGTAGTTCTGCGTGAGCTCTCCTAGCCCATACTTTTTCATCGTTGAGATATATTTATAGTGGCATTGTTTATCTTTCTTTTATGTTTCATTCTTTCATTTCATCTACAGCTATAATTGACATATCCTCGAAAAATTTCGCGAAGCAGCTTTATAACATATATTGATTTGAGGTGAATTCTTAGATCATACTTTTTGAATACATGCATATTTGCACATAATTGCCCCGGAAATTTTCAGTATCCAATTCATCGTGTGTGGTTTCCAGTTTGATTTCCATCGCATTTACTGCATTTTCGATTCTATCTTCTTTTCCATATCTCATCGGACATTTGTCTTTCCGTCTTTCGGCTTGCGATGTCATTTCTGCACTTTTTCTGTATTTCGTCCCACTATCACGCATACAGCCTGAGCTGGCGTGGTTTTATGAGTCCGAATCATTTTTAGTGCGTTGAGTCGGTAGATTGAACACATTTTCTGCTTGTTTGCTCACTCATTCTTTGTGGCGTACCCTTATTGGCGCTGCGTAACTCACATCTCTAGACAAAAAAATCAAGCGTCTCTGATTCGGCCCCTCAATGTTCGGTACCATCCTGGGCTCTATAGTTTTATAGTTGAGTTTGAAATCAATGTGTACCCCTAAATGCTATGTAGATGGGCTAGATCAAACTTTTTGGTTGCCAAGAATGACTTGTCTCGGTTTTTCGACGGCATCTAAAATACGTCTTCGGTTTTTCGCTCAGTTAATTTCAAGTCAGTACTCTCAAGCTCCTCTGTTATCATATCGTACGTATCGCTTCGTTTTTGAAAAATTCGATTTCACCACACCAAGGTCATCAATGGTTACCTCCTTTTGGAGCTATAGGCTAAGCATGTCATTTTACATGATAATTGAGAGCAAAGGTTTTAGAACAGATCCCTGTAAAACGCCTGCTGTGACGTTGTAGCTCTAAGGGCCATGGTCAGAGTCTTAGTAAAGTATCAACTATATATCTGAAATAATCGCATATTAGAAGCAGGTACCAAATTCTAATACGACAAATTAAAAACATTATTGACATCGAGCGTAATAAGAACACAATATTTTTGTAAAGCTCCTCATGTTTTTATTAGATAGCCCTCCACAATTTTCCACAGCCTCATGTACTATGTTATATATGACTCTTTCTAGGACTGGTCATAGAACATCCAATAGGCATATAGGGCGGTCAGAGTTCGGCAGTTCGGCTAAGCGTGCATTTAAGACATGGATGAACATTTCAGGTTTTGAATTGACGGCCATCTTTTTTTTTGTTTTTTTTTTATACCTCCTTCACTCCACTCTCTCCATCACTCAATATGCACGGTCCGTGTGCATCACAAAATCATCAGTAAGTAATTATTCCTAGTACTTCCCAGACAATTGGTGTATTGGTATAAGGGATAGTACCATCTTGCTTTTTATAGTTAGTACTTTAGGTCATATTGTGTACATTTCATTTGTCATCAAGACGTGCGTCCAGAGAAAAGTTTACAAAAAACTCTGGATTTCATTAGCAGTGTGCTCTTTCGATGTACATCTTTAGATTTTCTTTAAACTTTACTAAGTTTTCCGAATGTTTAACCGAATTAGGCAGTGAGTTAAAAAATTGTATTGCTTCCTGTACAGGGTCGGTCTTCATTCTTTCCGTCCTTGGAGTTTTCACTGATAAATTACCCGCATTTCTTGTTGGAATATTGGTGGACTCACCAACAGTTCGAAGGATGTTTGGCCATTTGAGCTGTTTCGTTAAAATCTTATAAATCAATTTACCTCGTTCAAGCAGTATAAGCTTGTTGATATTTAGAAGCCCAGTTCTAGCATATACCGCTGAAGTTGAAGTAAGTGTGGGCAGTTTATGAATTGTTTTGATAGCTTTGGTCATAAGTCTTCCAATAAGCTCAATGTTGTGTTTGGAAGTCTGACTCCACAACAATACTCCATATGTGATTAAGGAAACAATGTACGCATGGTAAATGGTAAGCTTGGTTTGTAAAGGTATAAATTCAAACCTTTTTATTACTCCTATCATAGGTGCCACTTTGCATCTGATGTTGTTGATGTGGTTTGCCCATGTCATTTTATCATCCAGCACCAATCCTAGATATTTAATTGAATTTACATTTTCAAGCTGTACCCCGTTTATTTGGATGCGTAGGCTCACTGGACGTCTTAAGCAACTTATTCGGGTGCTTTGTTATCTTTAAGTCAGCTGCGCACATCCAAATGTTCCATGTAGGTGGCTGAAGAGATGCCATCTGTCGGGTGCTGAGCAACAAGCTCCGGAAGACTTTTATAGTTAAAAAATATCGGTTTCATAATCTTTTCCAGGAGGACAGGGCAGTTAACTTGCGGTGGTTTTAAGCCTTTTTGTCCGCTTAAGCCTTTTATTGTGTCTGTTCCAGCCACACTAGCACCGCCTTATAGCCCTAAGGCACACAGCGTACTGGCATTGAATCATAACTTGCAGGGGATAGTATGGAAAAAAACTTGTTTATTTTTCTATGATAATGCTAAAATTCAGGGGATTACTCTTTAATAAAGCAAATGCTTAGCTATGTTGGTAGGGAAATATAGACAAGAGAAGCCGATATTCATTATTCCTTTCTAAGTGCCACACTTTGAACTATTTTCTGAAGCGCTGGTTTTATGGCCAGTCGCCGGCTCTTAGGTAACACAATACGAACAAATACAACGATTAGCATACAGCAGAATTCGAATCCGTAGGCAGTAGATCGCTGCTTCGGTGTGGCGTTTTAGCGAGCAGAACTACCGAGCTCAAAACTTGTTAAGCGTTTGCCGTGACCGATAAATAGAGTTTTCCCTTACCGGATCATATCATTGAAAGCTTTCTCATCCAGTTTCCGGTTTGACGAACCATTACCAATCTTTTTACCACCCCGTTTTAATTGCCTTTTATCTCGAAGCCGGGTTCAGAAATTATCGTTTGGTGATCACTATGTGTGTAATTTTCAAAAACTACTACTCGAATGTAAAATCTGCAATTGAGTTCGTTCCTCCCTTAATAGGCTGGGACGCTCCTGAAATTCATTAGAACAATGTCTAGATAGCCTAATGAATCCATGAAAATACGCACTTGAATATTCGTAGGTTTACTTCCCGATTAGTTGCCCAAGCGTTATAATCGTCAACTTTAATATGAGGTGTATGTTGCCATTACATAGCCTTCATTTACTTTACCCTAAACGAAGGCGTCTTCACAATCAGTCATGTTTTCCTGGAATGAAACTGATCTACAGCCGCATATCGCAGTTCTGTCGTATTTTATCTGGAATCCATGTGTCCTTAGTTGAGTACCTTATCTGCTCACAGAATATTACTATGGGGACCTGCATCTCTAGGACAGAAATTTTTCCATCAATGATTAACGTTTAGTTGGATTCACTTCATTTACGATTATTTAGCGTTTGTTTAACACGGAGTGTATTTGGCGCAGTAATCAGTGAAATAAATTTAAATATCACGTTGGCATATATAAAAAAGTGCAGTATTTATGGGTGAATACACTATATACATAGTTTCCTCAGCAAAATATAGCTCTCCTAGTGCAATAAAATTACAATCTATATAGCACATAACATGGTGCAGCATTTATGTTCACATATGCTATGTGCATAGCTCCCTGTGCTATAAAATATAGCTACAAAGGCCAAATTTCCGTATTTTATGAGCATCTCTGCTATGCACATAGTCTTGACTCCCATGAAACATAGTCTCAACTTCAATGTAGCATTGTCACAACTACTCTGAACATAATATCGGTGCATATCATTAAAGCAGACCAAATAAAAGTCGATTTGCGATAAGCTAGGGTAGCTTATTGAATAGAGCGTCAAATTGAATCTGGATTCGAACATGACTTATTTGCAATAATTTGAAAATAAAAAATAGGAATATCCATCACCTACAATTTTCAAAATTTCGCTTTTGTACGGGCTATACTGCATGAAACAGTTGACTACAATACATAGCTTTGCAAGCTATAAAAATTAGCGCCTACTCTTATGAGTTTCTCACCATACATTCTGGTAAAACTTCACAATCCCGAAATCAACCATGTGTATATGTTTTTTTCTCAGTGCAATTCCTGATTAGTATCAACTTGATTTGACTAGGCTCAAAAGAAGCAGTTTGGTGTCCATGAGAACGCCCAAGAAAAGCTAAATATTCAGTTCTAGGTGCGTTACCATCGTCATCTCTACTACCTTGAACATATTTGCTGTGTATCTCTTTTCTTTTCCCATGACTCAGCCTTATTCTTCTACGACAGTTTGAAATTGATGTATTTTGTCTCTGAACTTCATTGATTTTTCATAATCTCCCATTTGCTATAAATTCAACAGCAGTACGTACCACTTGCTTTTGAATTGAATTTTCTCAATGTGTACATTGTTTCAGTCGTTGCTCCCATATTAAATTTGATTTTCATGCATTTTGCAACACAAAATTTAGCACATTTTTTTTGTTCCTAGCTAACTTAAGTTCATTTTAATAAAAATAAAGTTAATTTTACGATTATCATAAAATTTAAGCATTAATTTACTTCACATTTATTTACACTTTGTTTTTTTCTTTCTTTTTCTTTCTCTTCTGGCATGCACCCAATTTTCCAATTTAATTTCCTGCAACCATTTGATTTTATAAACGTACTAAATCAAATACTTCCAATCACCACCAATCATCATCATTACCAAAACAAACTATCAAATCAACAATCAAAAAAATAAAATCCACAAAAAACGAAAAATGTATGCACGTATTGAAAAAAATTACTGCAACATGAAAAAAAACTGAATGGAAAAAATAAAAATATCAAATAAAACAAAAAAACATAAATATAAATTGAAAACATGAAAATAACAAGTTGGTCTGATGAGAAATTATTATCGATTTGAAGAGCCGCCGTTGCTGGGACCAGGCGCCGGATTTCCACCCTACGGACCACCGGAATTTCATCAGACCACAGAAGCATGGAAGGGTGCACCGATACATCCGACAGGGTTGATGAAGGAACCACCTATTGCAGCGGGTCGAAATGCACCAGTTAATTTCGCAACGACGGGAACGCAACAGGTATGTATGATATATGACTACTTTACCCGTTATTATCGAAAATTATAGTGCCGTTTCACAGTCAGTTGCAGTGAAATGTGTCCAGGAATGCTTATCGGGTTGAAAGTAAATTGCAATTACAGTTTGCATTCTCTCCGAATTTCGCAAATGATTGCTTGTTTCGCCGGGGCGATAAATCGTATTTTATTTAAAATGACAAAACGTATCTGCTTCGCACTTAATTTTGTCGCTCTTGACACGGACAGATTTTCTGCAACTTTGTGTAGCTCAGCGCGACATTGCGTTTTCCGTGCATTGGAAACGTGGCCAGAGTACGCCACTCGCGACTTGGATGTCCCGTTGTAAATTTATGGCACCATCCTTTTATGCAATAACCGACCAGGGCTCTAATAAATTGACTTTTCATTTTCTTTCCATATTCAACACTACCACAACGAACGAAAACTGACGTGCGGAAAATGAAAATCGGCTTTGCGCGATGTATGCACTTGTGCTCTGATCCCCGACGTCTGTTCTACCACCCACTCACTATATATATATTTCTCTTGGCGCGGTGGATTCTAAACATGGTCTTCAACGGTGCATTTAACAACGCCCCTCGATAATGGCGACAACGGTTTGCTGAACGCGACTAATTGTGAACTTCAACGTCACTATTTCGTAACGGTGTACTGGCGCTATCGTTCGCAATGCATGAATAAATTTGGATACTGGAAACTTGAATATGTAGCAGGGAGCAGTTATGATGGTATACGGCCTGGACCACGAAACTTCAAACACAGAAAAACTATTCAATTTAGTCTGCCTTTACGGGAATGTGGCACGGGTAAGTCGTGTTTTATCTTTATCGTTTCAGTCGCATGTTTTATTTATCTTTTGAAAGAATTAAGTCCTTGGAAGGATCCATTTTCATAAATATTTACTTGGCACTTTCACTGCGCAACGTAGTCGCAAAATGGTTTTCGTAGCCATTCATATACTCTTATATGTGTATGTAAATTTTATATCTTTTGACTCTGTAAACATGGTATATGGTATATGGCACTTGATTTGGAGATGGGATAATCTGTTTGCTGCCAAAGTAGGACAGGTGTGTTTGTCGAAATACTTAATACAGTCATAGCGGTTGAAGAAGGGCATATTACTTATAAACCTTCGCTAGATATAGTATATGCCATATCTTGTGTTCAGACAGGAGGTAAATTAAATGGTGTAAGGATTTAATTTTTGGTGTTGTAAAAGGGTTTGATATGGTAATCATAGTAGCCACCTCAGTGATTTTTAATTTCATCATATAAGTCGTTTTTCTTGGTGTCTGCATATCGATTTCGTGAAAACGGTTCGCCAAAACTATGGATCGTTAATGACGGTAAAATAGAACATTATATATAAGAAGTCTACGAAATCCAATTTCAAATAAGTGCGAGAACGGATTTTTTATGTTTGAAAATGGACTTATTGTTGATGTTTTCAAAGCTCTTACCGTTTAATAAACCGAATGTTAAATTACTTTATTGAAACAATCGCTGAAAATCTAATACGGTATGTTGCCCCACGTATCATAAATGCCCTATCTGCATTTTTAGTAATTTTTGAATTATTTGCAGATTTGTGACTTGTATATGCTGCACAGAGAGGTCATTTTATACCATATTTCAATAAATCTGATTTACACCATTATGTACAAATAGGCCAGCTGTAACCAATTCATGTCAAATTTGACACCTTGCTCGTTTCTATTTTTTGTCCCATGTCTAGATGGCAAAAAAAAATCAGCTTAACAAATCCCCGGGTGATCTATCACCACGGGGTATGTGAGGCTTGATTCACTTAAAAAAAACCACTAGAGGCCCATGAAATTAGTCGGGACCCGCCTGAGCGCTGCTTCAAACCAGTCGTGCTGACTCACCTATCGGTAACCTGGGATTTCAGACACTACCACTGCTTATGGGTCGGTAAGGCAGCCCTCCTCCCGGTTTATGCGCAGCACTTTCTCAACGTATGCCGAACTCAATGGTGCGCGTTAAACTTACGATGCGACTGCACATAACGAATGTGTGCTGAGCATCATCCAGCTCAGTCACACCATACCGACAGTACATTGCGACTACCTTACCCATTCTGCTCAGTTATAACCGTGCCTTGTCAAGGGTTGACAAAGGTAAAAATTGTTCTCGTGCTGGTAGGTCAATCGGGATTACTCCCGATACCACCACCACAGCCTCTTCTGAGACCTTATGGTTGCTACAGGCGAGTCGCAGGGCACCCCTGCGCTGGGCACTGGCTACGCGCTTTGGGAACTTTTTAGCTCAGAACCCATCTCCCCGAATTTCGGTGCCATAAGCAAGATGGAATCGGTCGTTACCATCAGTAGCCTCCGTCTCGTCTTGCTATCTATTGCTGATTATGTATTTATCTGTGATATGCCTTTGCCACCCTATTTCCGCAGTTCGCATATATTACTCATAAGAACTGCCTATGTTCTTAGCTATTCAATATGTGCTCCTATCTAGCCGAACAACCTTTAGCGTCAGCTTCAAAAATTATGACTTTTTTTCGAGGCTGTAAAACTTCCCAGTGAAAAAATTCCAGAATCTTCCATATTCATACATCCGCTTCTGCCATGACAGTTTTAGAATGGGTAATTTTTAATGCGTGTGCATACATTCAATCTCACAGGATGAGTATCTTGTCGTAACTATTTTTATTTTGGAATTTATATTTATTATTCGTTCAAAATATATCTAATATCTAACACATATATAAAGCATAAGGAACTGAGAAATGGAGTGAACATCGACGGTACAACTTTCCACACCCAAAAGCCCCAAAAAACAGTAAACTACCTCATTATAGTAAGATTAAAAAATGTCAGCAATTTTTTTTTTTTTTTTTAAGAAAATTTGTATTTTCTACGTTCTTGTTATTATAATACAATTGGCGTGTTCTCTATTTTCCGGAGTAAAAAATACCCGGCGCAATGTGTTTTCGTTTTCTGCTCTCACGTTGGACGCTGGAAACAGCGAATTTACAATATGCCTCAGGATGCCCGCCTCTATGGCTCTGCAGTACTCCAAACGCAATGCCAAGTCTTTACGACAAAGCTGTTGAGCCATCTAAATTTTTAGGACTTTAGTCTTAGACTTGCAAAATGTGACGAACCATGTTGAAAGGCGTCGTATTGATGTTTCAGGGTTGTCTGCATTACTTTGCTGAACATGGGAGATGTTTTTATCCGCTTGTTCAGAACGAGGTCTCCACCTGCATCGCTCCTGTTTGGCTTAAATTTAGCCACTATAGCACGAATTGTGGGAGCTGTAATAGAGTAGCGAAATCTATAAAAGCTCCGGTTTGCTAGTTAAGTGACAGCTACTGAGCGGCCATTTCCCAAAAATAACAAAACTATTTTCGTTTGCTCCACGATCACATAATTTGTTTAATGTCTGAAATAAAAGACTAAAAAATACAGTAGTTATTAAATTTTCCAATCGTAAAATTACTTTGATGCTGCTTCTAGCTTTGCTACTTCGTGGCTTTTCTTTACTTATGATCAATCTTCCTGAAGCTAAATCTATCATATTTGTGTTTGATTCCACCTTTTCTCTCCGCCCTGATGATTTTTGCTTTTGTGTTCCCTCGTCTATCACTTTGAATACAATTCTGTGATGATTCTGGCCTTCTCCCAAGTTCTTAGAAATCTACAATCATTTTTTCTGTTCAGTAGTTTGATGATCGAATCCGAATTACTAACATCGTCCTGCTTCAAACATTCCGTGTTTCTCTTAAATTTATGAGCGTCTTGTTTTTTGATTGTGTCTAAGATGCCTTCCGCCTCAGTTTGATTATTTGACAGTTTAGTTTTTCCACATAGTTGTCTGCTTTAAATAGTCGCCATCAAGTAGATGTCATTAACTATGACTTTTCTATCGCTTTCTGGCATGCCTGAACCCCTATTTTCCTGGCTATGTATTTGTATTTAAACGTACTTGGTATACCTCCCTCCATAGTTCTTCATCTTCTATCTTTTCTACTTCCTCCGGTTTAGCTATAGAATTTTTTGACGGATGTTTCCTCCGGTTTACCTCAAGGATATATCCTTGGACCTTTGCTATTTAATCTCTTTGTTAATGAAATTCAAAGGGTTTTTGTTTCTTTTGAGGTGGTTGCATTATATTGGGTGTGAAAAAAGTTTGTAGCGTTTTTTGTCAGTAAAATTCAACTGGTTTTCTTATAATGTGAGAATGAATTTATTTAAATTAAATATGCTCCATTATTATCGCCAATGTTTCGCCATTTTTGGGGTACAACCATAATGCCATCGGTGAAGAACTTCCGTGGTTTCTGGTTGAAAAACTGAATCGAGTAGTTTTCATAGGCTTCTTTTGAAACCAGCTTAATTCCAATGAAAGAGCACTGCAGGGATCGGAACAATTTTAGTCAGAGGGTGCTATGTTTAGACTATACGGTAGATGCGTTAAAACCAAAGAAGTATGTCATGGTCGTGTATATCGTGACGGAAGACAACGCCTTTTTTATTATTCAATTCGGGCCGTTTTCTTTCGATTGCCTGGCGTAAATCTCTCTAGTTGTTCACAGTAGACTTTAGAATTAATCGTCTGACCAACTTCAAGTAGCTCATGGTGGACGATTCCCTTCCGATCCCACCACACACACACAGCATGACCTTCTTCGGCGTTAATCCTGGCTTCGCGAACTCTTGTGGCGGCTCACCATTCCTTGTCCACGATCTTTTACGCTTCCGATTTTTCATCACCGGTTATTACACGTTTTAAAAATGGCTCGATTTCATTGCGTTTCAGCAGCGCATCGCAGATGTTACTCGTAATTCGATCAATCATGTTTTCGCACTCAGCTCATGAGGAACCCATCCATCGAGCTTCTTTTTGTAGCCAGCTTTGCGTAAGTGGTTTAAAACAGTTTTGTGGTCAATGCCTAGCTCCATACCAATATCGACACCTTATCTTGCTTATATCCTTATCTTGCTGCACTTTTTCAAGAATTTCATCTGCTTTTTCAGTAATTGGACGACCAGAGCATAACTCATCTTTCACATCAAAATTACCGGAACGAAAGCGAGCGAACCATTTTCGTGCAGCAGATTGTCAGCTTAAATTGACTTAAGTGGATGTTCGAATAAATAGAAACCAATTGGCTTTACTTGATGTACTTCTTGGTAATTTAGGCGACTTTAGTGAACTACGAATAGTACACCACTTAAGTCAAATTTAGCATCGCCTATAAAAATCGTTTGCAGTTCGAACCGTCGAAAAATTCGAACTTATAGATGAACTCTATAAGTTAGTATAGATGAACTCTATAGATGTATAGATGAACTCTATAGATGAACTCTATAAGAACTCTATAAGTCTCTTGTGAGCAGGCAACTATTTAATGAAATTTCAAATGTGTGAATATCGGATTACAAAATTTGACCTTGGTAGTTTTTCGACATTCGTTCAGGCAAATCCATCATGGGAAAATTGACAGCATTTGAGTGAATTTTTCATTCTTTTTCAGCGTTCAGTTAAGTCAATTTAAGTCTATTATAGTTCCGTCTTAAGGCTTCACACAACAGAAAGGCTTCTCGGATCGCTGGTATTGTTCTACATATTGGGCGCAATTTATTTGGCAACTTTACTTTTGCCAATGTTTTTCTTTCCATTATCCGCTTAGATCGCTACAACTCTATAAACTCTTTTATTGTATTTTCATTTTGATGTCTTTTTTTTTGTTTATCTTATTATCATCATCCCACGGCTGCCAGAATTTCACCAAAAGCAAGTTAGGAAATTCACCGAACATGACAGACTCGTGCTCACACCATTATTTCGGCTATCATGATCAGGAAATGATAAATATTACCAAAAATACAATTGATTTTGTAGAATTTGGCTCAAAATGGATAAATATCTTGCATTTTTTGTCTGAATACACAGCAATAACGTACAAGCCAGACAACAGAATAAATGTTGCATGGTATAAACCATCCTTAAATGAGACAAATGAATTCTAATAAAAGATTGTCGTGGCTGTTGCCTTGGCAGCCGTTTTATTTTCGATGACAATAATTAACATATATGCGTAAATTGTTTAAAATTCTACCTAGCGTCAAAGCTATAAGTCTCTGTCTGAATATTTGGCATGAAAGTGAGATTTCAATTTGCAGCTTGAAAAAAAAATGTGGTTTCGTTTTCAAAATTTGCGTTGTGTAATTGTAGCAACCATTTAGTACACCTTGAAAATGTGGTTAAATGGACCTAAATTATGACCAAAAAAAATATTGTTTTGATTGTTTTAATGTGACGATATTCGGAGTTAAATTCATGAAGATTTTTACGTTTCATGTAACTTTCAACATTTCATCCGAATTTGAGGTTATGTGAGAGTATGTATTCTTTTTGACGTAAACATATCATTCTCAGCGTACTTTGGGGAAGATTTTGACCCATATTTTTACTTGCTGTTGACTTATCTGTTCACAGGACCTCTCATCTGAGCTCTCACACTTAATGCATCTCTGCATAAAGATTCAATCTGAAATTCGAGTTCCGCCCTCGAGCATGACAATGGCTGGAATAGAATACGTACAAAGTTCTTTTTATATTAGAGCGCATTGAGTATTTACACACCTGTTCAGGTTTTGCGGATAACAAGTACATTTCACAAACGATTGTGTCTGCGGTAAACTGATACATTTCTGCGGTCTGGTAATCGTTTGAGTATTTGTGGCTTGCACAAAGTAAAAATCATTGAATGCATATCGGTTCGCGACCTTTTCCACTTTGAAGTGATAGAATGAACTCAAGTCGTGGATGCCAAATGCTGAGTGAATGGTGAATGTGTATAGAAACATAATAACCGCAAACACAATACCTGTCTCGTAAAGTGAATTTGAATGGAGCTCATTTAGATTTGAATAGGTGTTTATTAGATACTATGCAAAGCACGATACGTTTCTAGGTTTAAAAGCCTAATAGGAACAGGTTTTATTGAATGGAATTATTAGTTCCCTATTAGAGACTATTCTATTCTACGGAAAGTTGGTAACTTGTTTGCATTTGATCAATTGGTTTTACATTTTAAGTAATATATAATACCACGATTGTATTACACATTGGTTCACACGTTGTTGTCGAATCATACCAGTTCAAATGTCAAATTATGTACCATAACACATAGTTATGAGAGAAATTTTTACTGACAACCGGTGTCAATAGATACGCACAGTCATCTCAATCATTAATTCGGTCTGGTTACACTGGTAAACAAAAAAAATCGTTTTTTTGTGTGTAACAAGGAAAATTGTAGGTGATTTTGTTAAGAACGAGGTCAAGTAAAGTAGAATTAGTAGTCAATATGAATTTTTATTGTAATATAATTATAAGTATATCTTTTTGACTTTCTCCTATACTTTGCAACAGGAACGTCGCGTTGTAATCCCCAACAATAATCCGCCAGCATACTTGGACTCCATTTTCCTTGGTATCGTTTTTCTATTCTAAATATATCTTGGTGGAATCTTTCACCGTGCTCATCACTAACAGCACCCAAATTTGTGGAGAAAAAGTCGAAATGTGAATGTAAAAAATATAGTTTTAGGGACATATCGCGGCCTAATGCCTTATAGTTAACTAAAAAGTTCTTCTACTATATTTTCATAGTCATTTGATCGGTGATTTCCTAGAAAATTTTCGGTGATTTTTATAAATGATTCGCAAGCTGGTTTTTCTAGATCGTTGAGTTTTTGTTTAAATGATTCATCGTGTATCACTTGTCTGATTTCTGGACCTATTAATATGCCCTCTTTAATTTTGGCGTCACAGCTTTTGGGAAATTTTTCTTTTAGGTATAAAAATGCAGCACCATCTCGATCCATTGCTTTCACAAAATTTTTCACCAGGGCAAGTTTTATATGGAGAGGTGATAAAAATATATCATCAGGTTTAACTAAAGGAGCTTACAAAAGAAGGGCGGCAACTTTTAAATTTCCACAAAGCTTCCATTGATGTTTGTTATAATCGATCTTTTCCAAAATAAATTTCATATTTTCATACGATTCTTTCATGTTAGCAGTGTAATCTATCGGTATGGAAGGAAGTTTATTACCATTATGTAACAGAACAGCCTTTAGACTTGTTTTTGAAGCATCGATAAATAAACGCGACTCATCAATTTTGTATTGTATCCCCAAAACATTCATAATGCCACAAACATTGTTACAAAACATCAGATCGTTATCCTGGGAGAAAAAACTTTTCAGCTCTTCGTCTCGATGCCGAAAAAGAGTCATTTTTGTGTTTGGTTGCAATAAATTCCATCCATTTAATCTAGACCCCAATAGTTCTCCTTGTAGTTTTGACAAACGTAAATCACGAACTAAATCATTGAGATTTCCTTGAGACAGTAAATGTGGTTTTGTTTCTTCATTGTCTAGTCTTTAATTGGATTTGTATCTGTTGATTTAGAGAATAAATAAATAAATAAATCGATGAGGAAGCTACTTGAAAATCAGGATCGATACTGGCATTATCTGCTTCCTCTGGTTCAGTTGATAGATCGGATCGCTGAGGTGGCTCTGGCATAGGTAGATTTTCGCTGTGAGGAATCGGTCTTTTGGCAGAAAACACGCCAGAATACTTAACTTGTTTTTTAGTTTTAATTGTAATACCTTTTGTATTAGCAAGACAAAAATAACAGTTTGATGAATGGTCTGTAGGTTCCATCCAAATCATAGGAATTCCGAAAGCCATTGGCTGAGATATTTTTGCCGATCCCGTCAGAAGTCCCACGCACGTTACACAACAGATATGAGGAACTTACTGTTTATCTTGTTGTCCGACAGGAAAGCCAAAATAATTCTCATACAATATTTTTACTACTGGTGCTAAATTTCTCTCAGTTGACTTATAAAAATAATTTCACCACAAATGTAATAGAACTTGTCAGGATCATTTTTACACTTTCCTGACATAGTTTAAGAATCACTCTACACAACAAACACGAAGCACAGTCACTTTACTGAAAAACAAAACAATTTGAATTAGTAAAAGTAAGTAAAAACCGATTATTATGGAATTTAACTGATAATCATCATCATCGGGGCACTACAGCCTGAATCGAGCCTTAGCCTCCTTAATTCTTCGCTTCCATTCGTCTCGGGTCAGTGACCGCGTCCTCCAGTTCGGTGCTCCCAGAAGTGACCTGCTGTCAGCAGTTAAAGAATCCTGCCAGCGCTTGCGTGGCTTACCGACTGGCCTGGCTCCACTCGCTCGCCCCTTGAGAGACCGTTTGAGGATTCGATTGTCGCTCATTCGCTCGACGGGCCAGCCCATTGTAATTTTTGTAGTCGTATGACGGTACGGACTTCCGGCTCGTCATATATGATATACAGTTCGTTGTTGTATCGAATTCGCCATCCATCTTCTTCCCGTATTGGACCGAGGATCCTTCGCAATACCCTTCTCTCGAACGAATTCAAGGTTTTTTCAGACGCCTGGGTCATTGTCCAGGTTTCACTTCCGTAGCATAGCACAGGTTTGATAATTGTTTTATAGATGCGAAGCTTCGTATTCCTGTGTACGCATTGAGATTTCAAAGTGGGAAGCACCGAAAAAAAATTTTTATTGGCTAATTGAATCCGTCGTTTGATTTCGTCAAGCTCATTCCCATCCTTCGAGAGGTTCGTCCCTAGGTACACGATAATAGCTGCAACACAAAAACTAGATCTGATCAAATAAGAATAAATATGATTTAGTATTCAGGTTAGGTAGGTGTTTCAAAATTGGTAAGTATTTTTGTTGCTACAAAATTTTGTTGACCTTTCTGCATTAACCTTTTGATTGGAAAAAATATCGCTTATCTACTGTAGTCTTCAGTTTCACCTAGTTTTTCTCATTTGTTTTTCATTTTAAATTACGCTGCACTTAGTTTATTAGTTGGCTGCCTCTCAGTGCTAATGGAAATATTATTCTGCTAATATAGTACATTTTTACTAGTCTATGATTTGAAAATAAAAAAATTATTTTAATCAATTTCAAAAAGCGCGAAAAAATCTAGAAAAAATATTTAAGGGGGTAGTACCGGTTGGAATGCTAAAAAAGAGCCTCATTTTCTATATTTTTTTTTCACCTCTATTATGTATAAATTTAAAATTTGCATGGGTAAAATACATATTTTGAAGATTACAAAACAAATATTTTTTTATTTATTTTCATTTTTCTACTTATTTATAATTTTGCCAAAGTTGATGTCTCGAAAAATGCCTCGTCGCACTGCGGGCAGATAATCTTAGGAATGAAGAACCAAACCGCATTCTAAACAGGAATGTTTCTAACGTGGTAATCTACCACAATATTTTAAACAAATGATCAAAATGGCGATTGCTTGAAAATATTTTTCGAACAATCGTGTTTTTTTTCATCTTGTTTCGCTTGCCAAATTTTTTTGGGCTAATTTTTGGTTTATATTGTCGTGGATTACCCCACAAGATACTTGAATAAAGTAGTACACCAAGTTTGACTTAAATCGGTTCGGCCAATCCGGAGAATAAATGTCCGCAGTTTGAAAAAACGCGTTTAAAGTTTTTTTCTATTTATTGGTGCTTTTCGCGCTTATTCTGGCTGACTTATGCGCTCTTCAACATTTTTTTTTTCGCAGTATTTAAAAGCAGCGGTCTGCTGTTAACTGCCGTAACTTCTTTATTTTTGGGAATATTTTAAAAAAATTTTGAGACGTGATTTCTTAAGGTATATTAAATTGATTTTTTTCAAAATTATAACCGGTACTACCCCCTTAAACCTCAAATTTTCCGTAAATCCTTATAGCACCTGCATTCTATTTTCAATAAACACGAAACAAAAGTAATCGTTCCCGTGAGATTGTTTCCGATATGAGTAGCAAACCGTCAACTTTGCCTTAAACACAATATAATCTAATATTCGAATATATTTGCGACTGGGAGCACACGAATAGGTTCAAACAAATGTCAATATTGAATCAACAAAACTTTCTGTTAAATCTGTTTTTACCTTGAATCTCATTACTTTTTACTGACACCTGCAGCATTTGCAATGCTCAAACAATGCAAAGAAATTCAGAACAAAAGTATGAAAAACAACCCTTCGAGACGCAAAATCAGAGAAATTGTTGAAAGTTTTCAATTCTCAGTGAATGGTACATTGAAAACTTTGTCCGGCTTTCACTGAGCTTTTGCACAAGGACTTGACACATTTCGAAAAAGTGTAAATGCATTTCTCATAGCATTGTATTATTGTTACTGTGTATTTCTAGACTATGATACCGCTGATGAGATACCAGGATGAAAATATTGGGATTCAGTGAAAATTTCAATCAGAAGAATGCAATTTGTTTGTTGTAACATCCTGCCTTTATCATGATCAGCAAGTGATTGTTCGGAAAGTATGCATGCAAAACTAAAAAAAAAATGAAAGCACTCGATGTGCTCCTTTCATTCAAACTTTTCTTGACATAGTATAATTAGATTGAAGTCATTCTGTACAATTTACTTTACATTCAATGTTTAAAGAACTAGAGGCTGATTTTTTTAACTTGGTTTAGCTACATGGAATCAAATGTTACATGTCTCGGGCATGTATTGTTTTTAAACATCTTTTAGCAAGAAATCATGAAAATGATGTGTACTAACGGCTGTTCTCTGCAAGTGAATCTTCGAAGAAATACTAGCGGCTGTTTTCAACAAAAATTTTCTCAAAAGCAATTAAACTTGTTACCGAGTACTTTATGTAAAGACCAACCTAACTGTCGTTCAAAGCGAATCAAAGCGAATTCCAACAAAAACGGTGCCGAATGAAATTGGTTCAATGATTTGAATCGCAACTGCGACAGGAAGACGACTAGACCAGTGGTATTTGGTCCAAAAGACAAGAATTCTTTCGGAAATGTGCTCATTTGCTATGTTATCCTAAATCCGACACGATTTTCGACTCGGATCAGATAATGGATGGATTGGGAGTCATTTTTGTGATTGTACGTTCTCAACAATCGTTTTTCCGTTTTCTTTATCAAGACCGGAGGCAATCATAGCTTCTAGTTCCGTTTCGAAAATATCGCTAGCAGAGTTGGATCTTGTTTCGGTAAATCGGAAACGGAGGCGCTAGCATCGTTTTTTTAGAATTTTGAAGCCTGGTGCTGTTGGTTTGTAATCGTTGCCAGATGGAATAATGGAAAAAGTAGCAATGAGTAGGTTTTTTTCGGTAGCAAATCAACTGCAATTCCAAAAATCGACCCCAGGTTAATAGAGCAACCATCATCGATCGAGTATGGACGGAAGAATAATCTGCTAATATAGACGAAGGTCTTCCGACGGTCATTTCTAGGACACCCTTCTCGATTGCAATTATTTTTTTGTCTCGTTGACAGGCTCCCTCACTTGGACTTCGGTCCAAGTTGGATAAGTCTGCCTTTCGGCATACAATAAATTTACCACATATTATATTGTAAAAGCAGCATAAATGTTTGCCATTGAGGAATGGCTTACGAGAAGTAGCTTATGGTAAAATTTTGAATAGAGAAAAAACACTGTTTTCACTATCAAGAAAATTGAATATTGATTAGATGCTTGATTCAAAAAGAAACGTTAACCGTGGTCACAAAGCGAATTAAGTCCTCACTTGGAGCGTAAAAAAATAAATAAAAGAGCAACTTCAGAGAACTTTCCAAATAGTTTGGGAAGATTTCCACCTATCAGATAAAAACGCAAATAATAAAAGGTGTTTATTTAAGTGAATTTGAAAAAAAAAATCTAAAAATTTCTAGAGCAAATTCAATGTAGGCTTTTACTATTCGCATAGTCTTTAGGATGTTACGTGTAAATATACTCTGATATTTTCCAACAGAAGCTAAGAAACGCTAATGTATTAGGAATCACTAGAAAGACTGATTTTCGGAGAAAAGCGGAAAAAATGTGTAAATTTCACGTCAAGTTGAATATTTTTGAAATGTTTACTAAATCAATTTCTTGTACTTGCGATCAGATTATCACAGCAGATATATGACATAAAAATTTAATGATGACGTTTTTCCGTACACAGTTGTTAAATTTTTGTTCGTGAAGACAACGGGCTTATCAGATGAAAATTTGTTGGTAGCATGTCTTGTTATAAATAAGATAAAAATGTCCCTTGCTGGGAACTGTTTACAACAAAAATGTGTAAAATTTAAAAAATTTATAAAACTAAAATATATTTTACATATACTCATTGAAAATTTATTGGCAACATCTCGTAGCGCAAAAGTAACCAAAATCATCGAAGGTTTTAGCTCTATCCTAATTTTTCATCCAAAAATCTGTCAAGTTCGGCTGGCATTAGAATCAACTGATTGTATGAATTTTAGTTTAATCTGTGTTTTTTTCATTATTAGGAGTGCCAATTAAAAATGGGGGATTTACGAACAGATGGCGTAACTAACGCTACACGCATCAGACAACACTGTAACTATGTTCACGTCAAAAATACATTTAATAGCTTCAAATTTTCATTTGCTTGAAGTGTAAACAACATAATTGTTTTGTGTTCTCGGTATACCAAATTAGTGCCGAAAGCGTTTTCTTCATCGTATCAAAGCTGGTGATGAAAAATGGATAGATTACGATAACCCTAAACGTAAAACATCGTATGGATACCCTGGCCATCCTTCAACATCGATGGCCAAGCAAATATCCATGGTTCCCAACTCATGGTCTGCATATGGTGGGATCAAAAGCCTATTGTGTACTATGAGCTGCTCCAGCCAAATGAAATCATCACTCGTGAATGCTACTAACAACAATTAATGCAATTGAGCCAAGCACTGAAGGCGAAAGGATTCTTGATATTTTGAAGTGAATGAAGTGAATGAAATCCGTCTAACCATGAATCAAGTCAATTTTTGGATTCCTCATAGGAAGTGAACTACTGGTTCGCCAGGCCATCGATCGGAACAAATTTTAATCCGAAGGAGGCTATACGATGGTTGTGGTAGAACATCAAGGTTCAGCGCTTCCAATGTGTCCTTGACGATTTTTGAACCATGTGGCCGAGGATTGTCGTGTTGAAAAATCACTTTATCGGGTCCGTTCGCATTGGAAGCGCTGAACTGTGATTTGCTACCTCACCCGCCGTATAATCCAGACATTGCTCTTTCGGGTTCCGATCGATGGCCTGGCAAGCCAAATGCTCACTTCCTCTGAGAAAGGCGAAAATTGGCTTGATTCATGTTTAAGATCAAGAGCCCATTCGTCGAGGCGATCGTCAGGTGCCTGAAAGATGGGAAAAAATAGTGGCCTTCGATGAACAATCCTTTCAATGAAATATATTTTACTATTCTTTCGCAATAAACGCCCAAAAATTGAATGAAATCCCACATTTTTAATTTGCAATCCTAATAATATCATACACGGGGTGTTCCACATTTTTGAATAACTTCTGTCAAAGTTTGTCCTACTAAGGCCAATAAATCCTGTGAATTTCAGTTTGATTGTGATTTCTCGCCAGCGTGTGCTCAAAAAATAGGTAATTTGTCCCAGAGTTACCGTTCTTACCGTTCTTGCCTGTGCAGAAAAAATTATGGATTTATGAATCGTTTGCACTTTCCTCCAAAAAGTGAAATTTTTTCAAGAGTGTAAATGGTTTGAATGAGTTCTGTTCACTCGCCTGCCGTAGCTACAGCTCAGCCTGCACACTAACCAAAACACACAGAGCCTTATCTCTACTACACATCAAAATTTCCTGTTAATTTCGTGGTGATTTAATGACAAGTTGACAAATGCATTTAACGACATTTTGCAATTAATGACAAATTTTTGCCCTTTTTGCCAAATTAGTTTTTTGTCAAAAGTGCCAGGGCTTATCATTTTCCATCATTTTTCGACACTTATTTTGCGCAGTCTATCTATATGAGACGCAGCACAGCCACTTCACACAGGGGAGCCATAGGAGATGATTGTTTGCATTTGTATTTTATGTATAAATGATTTATTATGTTTAGACAAATAAGAGTCGAAAGGAAGGATTCAATGATTTTTATAAGGTAAGACGGGAATGCGTACGCTATTACATTTTACACAAGGCCTTAGTGCCAAACAGTGTCGAACGCCTTTACTATGTCAAGAATCACAAGGCCTACTGATTTTTCGTTATTGAATGACTTTTGAATATACTGTGTAAAGTCGCTGGTGGACTTTCGAATATTTTCGACTGAAATAAAATTGAAAATCAACTATGACTTTCTTGGTTTCGAAAAATGGCTGTATTCGGCAAAATAGGATTTTGTCAAAAACTTTTGCAGGCATAGGTAGAAGACTAATTCGACGGAAATCTTTGACAGACCCCGATGTTTTTCAAGCCCAGTGTTTTGATTGGAGGGCATTCGCTCTTTTAAATGCTTTCGGATAGTAGCGTTAGCACAAGTATTAAAAATGAAAGTAATAAACACTATCGCTTTTCTGGGCAAGTTTTTGAGTGCAAGGTTAGAGATCCTATAGTCGCTAAGGGCTTTTCAGATTTTTCAACATTTTTATTACGCGAGCTATATTTTCGAACTTACACAGTATTTTTCCTAAGCTCTGCTCCTCAGCAGAAAGGTTGCTACATGCATTCTTAGCCATATTGCCAATGAAAGTGTTGTTTGATAATGTTTCGCTAGTGCGCTTCGGTCTTATCAACGTCATCACCTTGCGATCGTTTTCGATTAACAAGGAGCTGCCAGAAAGCTTGTTTATCAATGTTTCCTGTATTTTCCACATATTTTGCCATCCTTGATTCATACTTGAAAGAAAACTGTTTCAAGGAGTATTTTTCGCACGTACAATTTCATCTATGTGTCTAATTAATTTGAGTCTTAAATATAATGCCTCTGCAGCGCTGCCATTTCTTCCTTATGAAATTACGGTGTTAAATGAGACTTATAATAGAATTGATCACATTAGTGTCTTTCGGATACACATCTGTGCAGCATGGATTTTTCGACAGAATTCTAAATGGTTCTGGTAACGTAATGAATAAGATCGTCAATCTGTTCAGTACCTACAATATTGCTTGAAATCAAGCGATCAAGACGGAATTGCCTCCAGTTTTTATTTTTAATCGAGAAAGTTTTTTTTTTTAGGTCTTCGGTTTATTGAATAGCAAATTAACCCAGGAAGGACATTACTTTCTTCTCGACCCAGGCACCACCCATTGTATAAAATGACTATTTTATCAGGTACTACACTCTTTGATCATTCTGACAGTTCTGATTTGATCGCTCGCAGACAAAATTATATTTTACTTTATTATAAATAGTGTCGGCATTGTAAGTAAAATTAAAAAAAAAAAATTTTGTACATTATTATAATTCATATTCAATCTTTTTGTATTTCTTTAGAGAAATAAAGTTTCACTGTTTTGAATTTAGTGAGTTAAGTTTTATTTACATACTTATCCAATTATGATATTATTTTGGGCTTTCGTGAAATACATATGTGTGTCACGGGGCCGCACAGGACCCCCAGGATAGTAATTTTTTGCAGTTTTTTTATGTTCTTAAGGGGGCATACTAAACAGATTAGTAGGAACTTTAAGTTAAATATTTCAAATTTTAGGTTTCGGTACTTGCTGGGTTTATTCAATAAAAATGGTGGTGGGGAATAAAGCATGCAACACTGTGGGATCTAAAATATCTATTGCGCTGTTGCTGACGATTAGATCTAATAAAAAGAGCCTGACTGTTCCCGAATAAAGAGTACGATCGTTCGGAACTTGGAATTATGAGCTGCTTCTAGATTACTTATTCCAATAAAATTTTACCAGATCTATTAACCTTGGCACATTCCCACAAACGGTGCCTAAAAATTTGTTTTAATTTCAGTAGTTTGTTTTCATAAGTTTTCATTAAATTAGTTAAAAGCTCTGATTGGTTTGTTTCACCAACGGCATCACCGTTTGAGAAAAACTGTCTTTTATAAATGTATCGATCCAATTTTGTCCTACTTGAAAAAATATCTTAATTTTTGTTAAATTAAAATAACTGATAGAAAATCATAACTCAAAACTTCTGGACTGCGATGAAGTACTAAACTAATTAAGTCTAGTCTAGTTTGGCAACCTCACATAGCTAAATGACAAAACTATTGGATTCAAAGAAATCTTACACAGCATCCTAGCTTTCAAGAATACCGTTGAACAAGTGTGGCTCAGATTTTTGAATTTTCAATTATAATTGATATTTTTTTACGTTCGCATCATTAATTGGTGTGTTGAAATTTTCAAAACAAAGTTGTGCCTCACATAGACAAACTTTTCAGATTATTAGCAGAACACGCTTTTAAAAATTCTGGTATTTCGTTGTAAAATTCATTATTTTAAATTATTTTATTGCCATACAATATATTAATAGAAATTACTCGATGAGACTATATAGCTTCTGATAAAATAATCAAATCGTAGTAAAATTTACTAGTGACATGAGAATACGTTAGATCTGCCACTAGAGATGCAAATAGATTTTACATGCCTTCTAATTCATAACTTCGTCGAAATTCAAAAATTTTCATTTTGAAAAAAATAACCGAAATAATACTAGGATAAATGTGTTCCTAATATCCCAGCAAACACAGCACTACTTCTTAAGTGCTGCAGAAGTCGTGAGTAAACCCGTGAATGCTTTTAATGCTAGAGATAGCATTTTACCCCAAAATTCACTTATTTACTTCATATTAGCCGCGTACGTGTAATATGTTTTGTTTCGTGGTTGGTCGTTTCCATCCCACAAGTAGGAAAAGGACAAACGATAGGAATAGAAGGAGTGCAAAAGCACTGCTATACGACTGCTGAAGTGGTGAAACAGCAGCACGTAAAATGTACTGCTGTACTACTGCCTTAGCAGCAGTATAGCAGGACATTGATATGGCTGCCCAGCTATAATGTCACCAATAGTATATTCGCATTACTTTGCATTCATGTCATCACATGTGCATTACTTTGTATTCATGTATTTAATTAGAGCAAAAAAGACCTGTTTTAATTATAAATTTCAAAATATTTCACGTATCACTTGCGAAGTATGACTGACGCTTGACGTAAGGGCAAACCGATTTGATTTTTGGGAAACGATTTGAATTGCACCATCTGGTCACCAGTTTGGCAGTAGTGCAGCAGTACTTTATATTCATTGTAAATTGGGAACCGTAAATATATAAGAGATTCATCAACGTGTCGGAAAACTACAACAGCTAGACAGCCTGCTCAGGAGTTTAGCAGTTGTACAGCAGCATGTATAATCATTGAGAAACAAAATATATGTATAAACTCATCAGAAATCGTATCAACACATGGAAAAGTTTTTACAACTGTATGCGAAAGTGCTGAACGCATGTTTGCTGGGATATGAATGGTTTAAAGATGCGACTCTACTGGTGTGCAACGAATCTGAAAACGAAAATATAAACATTAAATGGTTTGAACATTTTGATTTCTCGTCTGTTATTAAAATTCATTTTTGATTGAATACTTTTAATACTTTGCTCCCATAAGCTAACTAATGTATACCAGCGAAAAAGTTAAGAAAGAAAAAGAAAATTTAAATTTGCATATAAATCCATATTTTGCAAGCACAGCGAACCGTTATATGATTTCTATGGCATTCATTTCGTTTTTATACATTTCAATTAAAAACGAATATCATTCATTCATAAATTGCTCTATTTACTGCAGCAGGTGAACAACCCAGCTCTCTCAACAATTCTATAAAATCAACGTCTCATTAATCGACGCAAATAGAAAGTATCTACAATACTCTTACTTTTAACACGCCGGTACCCGCTACACACCTGCACGCATATTATTTGCATTAATTACTGAAAACATAGCTTTGTTTATTGTACGTAATTGTTAACGAACGATTGAATATCTGTTTCGCACGGCAAATTGCATATTGATTGAATTAGTGTTAATGAGAAACATCCCATGAGGCAGAAATGATTTTAAGGCAATATGGCTTGATCAGGTTGAGGTTTTGCTGCAATTCGAAGTGATGCTGGAAACTTATGTAGATTGCTCGCGTGTAGTCAATACTACGCTGCAAAGTAATTTGCTACAGTTCAAAAAGGTAATTGATTGGTAAGCGTAATGACGTGATATGCTTCTATTTACGGTAATCCGGTTTAGGACAGGTTCTGGTAATTGACTAGTTGACAAGTAACTGGACGATACTCGATATGGTTTCAACTTGATTTGAATAGAGAATTATGGCATAGATAATAATAGCTCTTTATTGAGTGCTTCTGTAATCTTGGACCATTGGCTTTTCGTATTATTCAAGCTTCGCTATAACCTGATATGTTTAACTATTCGTTACTGATACTGTTTCATAATAAACAATACTAAGTACAATAACAAAGCATTAACACTGTACAGATGTGTGAAATTAAGTGATTACAAAAACAGGTTACAATACCAGAAGAGCTTACTGCGTTGATTTAATGGAAAATGTTCCGAAGAATGAAAGTAAATATTACTAGTTTTGACAGTGTAAAATATGTCCATTTATAAAGACGCATCGAGATTCATACTCAGCAACCTAGAATTCCTTCTTCTGATCAAAATTTCAAGTAGCGTTAATTCAGCGTTCACATATTCAAGTCCCACCATGAGCAATAGTTCCACATTCATATTCTCGAGTGAAAAAAATGATATCAAACGACGAGTGTATTTTATGACACAACAATTATCCGTAGTTACACTCTGCTATCCTGCTACATAACGTTCCGTCTCATTATTAGTGGATGTCCGTAGCACTCTTGAACGACATCCATCTTCATAAGTTGAATCCTTGACAATTAATTAATATCACAGATGCAGCAGACGTTCTGGATTTCAGTTGCATGAAGCTTTTTGTCGGACCTGTGGGCGAGAACTCCTTCGTGTCCCTACTTAACTCGTTTGCCCGTGGCTGCATCAAACTACCTACTAACTATGCCCTTTCATTTGAAAGAAACTCTTTGAAAGGAATAAAAACGAAAGAAAAACAAAATGAAAAGTTAATTGCAAAAAAGAACAAGTCCATGTCTGCACAAGAATAGCACCTGAGTGCATTATACATTTCTTGTTTTTTATTTCCCAACAGCAAGATTATAGAGTAATTTCGAATTCTAGGGAACATACGCTATTCTTTGGTTCTTCGATTACGTTTTGTTTCCTTTTTTCTATTCGCGCTTAGTTCACTGAAAACATTAACCACTCGTCGAAGTCCAGTTATGTGATTCTTGAAAATACAAGACAGGAAGGAAATAATGATTTCACTCCAGTTAGTCTCTAGAGCTATGACGTAAACTAACGTATTGTTTATTACAAATGAACAGAGCTACTTCATCCTTCACTTTGATTGTGGCATTTCTAGTGCTAACAATTGCGAATTTCCTTCGTCGTCATTCACGGTAAAAATGAGTATGCGTCGGCTGCAATTGAATGTTTCACAGATGTTTTGTAGGGATTTAATTACGCAGAATTACGGTAAGACCAGCATATTTGAAAGTAGCTAATGATTCGTAGATTAAACTTTGTCTTTTCAATCTAATTGAAAAAAATCGCACACATACTCGTAATAGGTTGAGCTTGATTGGTGTGGTTGGGTGGGTTTGCTTGATCAATAGCAGGTTATGGTAGGCAGCAGTGAAAAAAACAACAACTGAGGCAGAATTGTTATTGTTTTCAATGCTACCTTCTCTAACCAGATCTTGTTTAAAACACACAAAAACGCACCTATTATAAGCTTCTAGTCCGGAAGTTTGGGACTCGATTCATGGGTTTGGTAGCAGAAAAAAAATGATGGCTGCATATGAAGAATAACATCTTTCAAAACTTAAGATGAAATCAATCTTAGTATGTTGAATCGAAAGAATAACTGAGAAAGTGTCAATAAAATTATTGCGCCCAACGTGGGTTGATGACATAATATAAAAAATTAAAAATGTAAATGACTTAGATGACTGGCTTTGCTAGTCAAACCCAAGAATCAAGTTCTTACTTAACTGAATTTTCCACATCTACCGTCTCCGATAACCGTAGTGGCAGTGATGTTTTTTCAGCTACAAATCTTGAGGTCCGATCTTCAACCTAACAAATCAGCGAATGAAGAGAAAGTATTAAACTATTTGTTGAAGAATCTTTCTTTCTCCGTCTTTTTTCTGCAAGCCATTATATTCAACAACTGCTTGAATATTGGATACTTTCCTAGTATTTGAAAATGTGTCTTCCTATTCCCGGATCCCCTGCTAACATCGACATTGTCAACACGAGACTTATCTCTCCCCTCTAATTTAGGAAAACTGCTGGAAAGAGTAATCTACTCAGCCCTTGATAAGGTAGTTGTTGAGAAGAACATAATTCTTGCCCGTCAGATTGCCTTCAAAAAAGGTTGTGGTACCATAGATGCCTTACAGGTATACGACTTTCATACGGATGTCCCAAGCCGAAGAAAAATTCGCCACGGTTTATTTAATCGATGTGGAAAAAGTTTTCAATTCAGTTTGGATCAACAGTCTGATCAACAAATGTATTACTCTTCACCACCCTAGGTGTCTTATCAAATTTATTTTCAGCTTTCTCCACGATAGGGAATTTCCACAATGTGGAAAAGTCCAAACCCTTTTCCGTTGACTCAGGTGTCTCTCAGGGTTCCATCCTTGGACCCATTCTTTTTAATATTTTTCTTCTTCTGATATTTGCAGCATGAATAACCCTCGTGAAGTTAAGGTAAATTTGTACACTGACAACCTCCTGACTCGGTCTGTTGGTCACAATCTAAAGATGGCAAGAATAAAGCATGAGCGATCCACGTCGACGCTCACTGTCGGCGTTACGCCAAATGGAGAGTAAAAATTAACGGAAGAAAAAGCGAGTTTATTGCTCTGAAATGCCTACGACAACCTTTTTCCACTAGAGCAAGGTCCATTAAAAACTTGAGGCTTAGTGTTCGATGGCACTCGATCAATTCGTCAAATAATTAATTTTTGACTTTTGTCTATCTACCAGCCAACACATAGAAATTACCTTCACCAAAGTCTCTGAAGCATACGAAATGATGCGCACCCTCTTCCGAAAATCAGCCAGTGCATCGAAAAGGGCTAGATCACTGATCTGCATCACTCTCATACGACCAATAATTCTCTACGGCGCAACGGTCTGGTAGTCAGCTCTTATAACGAGGCCAAATTCCGTTTCTGAGCGAAATGTCCTTCGTCTGCAGATTTTATAGAAGTGAACTTCGGAAATACTTTTCTAACAAAATATTTTACGCTTCAGCTGGTGCTGATTAAATACAAAACACTATAGTTTGTCATGCCCGAAAACCCGTGAAAGAGGTCTCAGCCACGAGTCCAGAATCATTCGCTCTGCGTATGAATATAATTCCCTTTTCGCATACTTAAAATGTTAGGCCCTAGAGGCAACTCCATGAATGGAAGAAGAACTATAAGATGGCTGTAAGAATATATTTTCTTTACATAACTATTGCTATTAGGGGCTCGATACGTGAGATCTCCCCGACTCTCACTATGCCTTCGGACGCTCAAGTGCCTTTCCTCGACTTCGGGAGAATGTACGAACTAATCTCCTTGAATATTAGTTCTAATCTCCTTGAGCTTCTCCGAGATCTTCTTCACGGACGGCTCGAATACAGATGTTAGATCTGGAGCTGGCGTAACGTAATTATGAGAACAGTGGGTCTTATGGCTTGAGTTCTTAGAGGTGCCTCTCCACCAACCCGCATACACGCACAATCATATTAAAAACTTGAAAAAAAGTTATTAGTGAATGCAGGATTACGCACTTATGCACAATCCGTGGGCTTATATTTTGTTTGTAATAGCTTGAAGGTTAACTTTAACATTCGTTTTTTTTTAAATTATTTTGCAGTAAAGCTAGGTACTTCAAAATGATAATATAATTGGCATCAGTGCTTTATTTTGCCCATATTATGCAGCCTCTTATTTATATTTGTGTATTTCATTACGACAAGAGTACCAAAATCGAAACTGTAAAGAAAATGATGTCAGTATTTATCTAAGTCTGAAATGCACTACTCTAGAAAACGAGACATTACAGAACTTAATTTAATTGAAATCTCGCTAGGAGTAAAACAAACCAGAAGCACTTCTCCAGTACATATTAGATCCGCAGTCTAAGACGCATCTTATCTTGCTAAAAGTCTCTTGACTGCAAAAGTAAAAACAAACGAGACACAACGCTCTACATGTGTACACATTTAAGCAATGCGCGCTCTGAAAAAGCCTTCCTAGATAAACAAAAGTACCACTTTAGGGGGTGATTGTACTCTATTTGCCCTCTACATTCAGTGTACTCGCAATCGTAGTCGTTGTGCTCTGTCTACGTCTCTAATGTGAAATTCTTAATGGAAATGTGAGTAGGTACGTTTTCACTTCACTTATACTCGTACATATCACTTCTCTTTACAATCCTGCCAGCTCCTTTCTATTGTCCGTCGCTGTATTGTTGTACTCGGCACTCGTTTTGGCCATGTTCCGTCGTCTAGAATCTCAGCAAAATTGCATTGCAATGTTAGGAGTGATTCTTCTACGGTTTGACTATGTACCGGAGTGAAGCGAAAGTGGTGAATTAAAGGCGGCTTGGTACTAGCTTTAGTAAGTAGTTTAAAACGAAATTGCTTTTAGAAAGTCATTTGAGATTTTCTAGCGAAATTTAAGGTCTTTATTCTTCATCATGGTAGTTGGGTGTGGTCTTGGAAATCGTTTTCAATTTATTTGAAGGTTACAAGAGGAAAAAAAGTAGTGGGTAAAGCACTGGCTCCTAGTCTGTGGGGTCCCTGGTTCGAATCCAAGTTGAAACGAGAGACCGCGCACCGAACTTTGAGTTCATCTAGATCTGAATCGGTAGCGAGCTAAAATCAGGGGTAAAGTGAGTCACACTCGTATTTACGTTGATTGTAAATTTGTCAATGAAGGTATAAATAAAGTACAATCTGTACCGGTAACCCAAAACACTCGGCGACCGTACAGACGAGTCCAGAATTAAACGCATTAGTTTTGATTATTCCACTTTTGGGTACTTTTCTGTTTCCCCCCCCCCCCCCATTTTTTGTCACTTTTTTTTGTTGCAATGTTTCTAAAATTGATTAGAAAGTAGTAATTAACCAAAATTATGATGGAGAAACACGTTTAAAAGAAAAAAAAAATTTTTTAATATATTTTTAAATTAATTTTTTAATTTAAAAAATTAATTAAATTAATTTAAATTTTAAATTAATGTCACATAACAGTGAGAATAAATTTTGCTCCATTTTTGACGTCTTCCCTTTCCGAAGCTTCAACGCAATTTACAATTAAGCTATTACATTAATAATGTTGTATACAATTTGTTTATATGATTAATAACAGTATAATGAGCAGGCCTCCCCAACAACACATTAACTTTTGAAAAACTCATTCTGCCGCATAAAAATGAAAAAAAATTTAAAATCGAAAAAAAATTTTTTTTTTTTTATGAATTTTTCCATCTCAATTTTTGTGGAGTAACTTTTTAACCCATTTCGAGCAGTTTTCATTAAAAAAATTAAAAAAATGGAGGGGGAAAAAAAGAAAAGTACCAAAATTTATTCTCACTGTTATGTGACATTAATTCCAAATTTAAATTAATTTAATTAATTTTTAAATTAAAAATTTAATTTAAAAAAAATTAAAAAATTTTCTTCTTTTAAACGTGTTTCTCCATCATAATTTTGGTTAATTACTACTTTCTAATCAATTTAAGAAGCATTGCAACAACAAAAAGTGAAAAAAAATGGGGGGGGGAAAAACAGAAAAGTACCCACTTTTGTGTTATGATCTTGCCAAGCGGCGATCAAATTTGCCAAGCGAGTATTGTATAACAAATGATCAGTTTCTGTACACCATATTATAACACCACAGCTTTCTGTGAAAACTTACGACCCGATGATCAAATGGATTTTTGGATGCTTAATATATAGGTTACGCTAAAATGCTAAAAATATAGGTTATATGTATTTCGGGTGCTAAAAATATAGGTGATTTGACGGAAGGTTACCGTCCTTGTTAATGATAAATTTCAGAAACTTCAAATTTACTATTTTGAAAAAGGTCAAAATCTATATACCAATTGCTTTTTTTTCGAAAAGGCCACCATATTTAAAAAGGACCGATGATTTAAAGATTTTCTTTTCGGATACTTCCTGTAGCTACAGGTTTTAGCTTAACTAAATTTATTAAAAAAACTAACATTTTTCTTGGGTATTGGTTCCATTTCTGGCTTTCATAAAAATATCCCACAAAAATTGAAACACATGGTTCTTCCTTTATCACTTTCTCGTTCTTACGTTCGATCAAAAGACAATTTTCAAAAATCATTTAATAAAATCATTAACCACTACCTTCGATATTGATTCATCAAATACCAATTGTAATGCAATTTTGAAGAAAGCTAATCAATTCAACGGAATATTAATCATTTGCACGCCTCAGTCCGATAATGCGCCACTCAATCTCTCGAAATAATCGAAGTGTATGCAGCTGACAGCAATTCGATTAATTTTTTCTAACACCCGTATCCGATGGTCATTAGCTCCATAATGCAGTCTAGCGAATATCTCCGCACGCTAACTACTCATTTCGATACACAAACAGCAATTTTCACTCGTTCTCCGATCAATCAAAATGAGCTTTCGTGCAACACTTCAAAATAAATTGTTCGCATTTCGATTTTCAGTGGCTATGAAAACCAGTGGTTGGTTAGCAAAGTGCACGTAGCGTATCTTCCATTTCAGTTTGGATTGCCACACGATCGGAGTGTGTTCTGTAAAAAGATTCAACAAAGATTATTATCTCGAAGATGCGGGAAGACTAACAAAATTTTCACTGGAAAGCGAAATCTGCCGGCAAAAACTAGATGTTAGGCCAGTAAATACTCGTTGCGTGGGTAAGTAAGGTGTAACGCTTCCATAGCTTCTGGAGTCTTGACAGTAATTACATATTTACATAACAACAGTCTCCACGGACCACGGCACTATCAATTATTTAAGTAGTCGTGTGTCCATATTCGATCTATTGTTAGCTGAAAGTACACAATGCATCGCATCTTTCGAACAATTAATGGAACCGAAAATGACTTGCTATTGTTGTTTACGACAGAGAAAAAACTGCCAGACAAACGTGTTCTGTGGCGTGTGCGGAGGTTCGGACGAGTGATGATTCTTGTAAAATGAAAAATGGTCCAAATGCGCACGTACGACTTGTTCACACTTGTTTCCCATCTACTTGTCATTTTCTTTTCTTTTCTTCAGTTCCTTTCGATGACGTAGCAAGTATTCCATTAGAATCGCAATAATGTGACACGTATGTTTTCGCAACAAATGCTCTCACCTAAACCTATGCGTATATGAATGATGATGCTGACGATAACATTCATCTTATTATATTTGCTGTGTATGATGAAATTATCGAACGTATTAGGTTGAACAAGCCGGTGACTGGTGCGCCGAGAAGATGGAACATGTGCTTCTCAAATAGATTTGCAAATCGTTTTCAAAGTCTCTTTGAGACTGTTATGCTAGATTTAATGAGTCAGTACTTGGGAATTTGCTCCAACGATATAATGATGCATTGTTAGTTAATATCTGAACTGAATAGATGAATTAGATGCAAAGGGAACTGCATAATGGGAGCGTTTATATACTCAAGAGTCTAATTATTTTGTCTCGATCTCTGTCTTCGAACAATTTAGTAGGGTGATTTATATGTGCAACTGAATGGTGCTTTTGAAAAAACTCTTGTTTAGGCAGATTTTTTCGAAACTAGCATTGCCAGTTATATTTTTATCAATGTTTCTTAATGTACCTAGCATGACTTAGTTTTTTATAACATATCTATCAATAATCCTTTCATTTCATAATCCATACTCCCATATCTAAGGATTGATCCTTATCATCCTCCGTTAGATCTTGTTGTACATATCCACCTCTTGGAACCTCTCAATTCACGTCAATTATCCACATAAAACTTCTTCAAAGATGAATACTCTGGGCTTAATTGATTCTAACCAGCATTGATTGGAGCGGCATTTTATCAGAACTTACATCTTATGATTGTGTTGACTATTTTTCTCAGATTCTTGAATGTATTCTACCTATATTCATGCCTATTACTTAACCCCGGAATTCTAAATATTCCCCTTTGTTTACTAAATGTATTATCTCGAACCTATCTAAGAAATCCAAGCTTGTTAAAACATACAAACTGTCTGGTTCAGCTCAAGATTTTGAAAGTTACCATAAACTGAGAGCTAACACAAAGCTTCATATTAAACATATGCGCCAACATAGAAAACGGAATGCGTAGTGGCAACTTTAAACCGTTTTAGTCCCACTGTAGACAATTGCGAACCATTCGGAATAATCCCCCGACTTCCATTAAATATGAGGATTAAGTTTCTACTTCCTTTCAAGGCAGCTGTGATTTTATTGCTCAGTACTTTGCCTCGTCTTACTCTGTGTCGTCCACAATTTCTCCTCCTTATCGACTTCATCTAATCCTATTTCTTCTATTACGCCTTCTATTGTTAAATCTATAATAAGAAAACTCAAGTTTTCTTCAAGCATAGATATTGATGGACTTCCAATAATATTTTTGAAAATGACGAGCACTTCATTAAGTCTTCTTTTGACCATAATCATTAATAAGAGCCAATGCGAGGATCGTTTACCTTCCCTCTGGAAACAGGCTATAACTCTTCCAATTCCTAATCAGATGATGTGTCTTCTGCACGCAATTTTCGCCCAATATTGATTCTACCATCCTATTTCAAGATCGTTGACCGGTATTTACATGACTTTATCATAATTCAATACGAGCATCTGATTGCAAAAGAACCACGGTTTCCTCCCAGGTCGCTAAACATCAACAAACCTCGTATATGGCAGGAATTTTGTTGCTAAAGCTTTGGATGCTCAACTTGAAGCTCACGCTGTATATACGGACTTCTATAAAGCTTTTGATCATGTTGATCACAAACTACTTCTTTTTCAACTACGCAGGCTTGGCTTTTCTTTATACATTAATAAATGGATAGAATCATATCTATGCAATTGATCTTGCTATGTTCAGTATGATTCCTGTGTCTTCCATCCTTTCGAGCCTAGAACCGGTCTCCCCAAGGTTCTATTCTGGGTCCCCTTCTCTTTTTGTTTCGTGTGAATGATCTGCCGCCGCTTCTTTCTTGTGAATGTCTATTTTATGCCGACGATCTCATACTCTTCGTGACCATAAGGTTCATTGATGACTGTAACCTTCCTCAACGCAATCTTAAAATCCTCGAAAGCTGGTGTAAGAAAAACTAGCTTCTTCTGAATTTAAAGAAATTATAATCACTACTTTTTTCTCATAAAACTGAGCCTTCTGTATTCCATTACTCGTTGAATGCCCATACGCTCTCTTCTCTTGCCTGCGTCAAATACCTGGGGGCTATGTTTGACAACAAGCTCAGATTTGATGTTCATGTCTCAGATTTGGTCAATCGAGCCTCTAAACTGTCTGGCTTTATCTCAAGATCGTCGCAAACATTCGAATCCATGCAACCACACTTATTTTTATATTTTTCCCTTGTCCGGTCAACACTGAAATATGCCTCTGTTGTATGGTCTCCTCAATATGAATATGATTAAAAATCCATTGAATCCGTACAAAGGAAATTCACTGTTCGCTATTTTACAAGCACGGTATTTCCTGTTTAGATCATAATGGTCGTCTTTCCTTCCTCAAGCTTTATACATTGTCTTCCCGTCCTATCTATCACGATCAATGCTCTCTCTTCCAAATCTGTCGCAAACTTTCACATCATCCTATTTGTGATGATATCGACTTCCATCACCAAGGGCGTGAAACTCGGTGCTCTTTTGAAGTATCGTTTGCGAGATCGTCATTCTACTTTAATTCGCCTTCAACAAGGTTAACAAAAGCATATAGCTCTCTCTAGCTTGGTCCTTTACCTGAATGCTTTGAAATATATAAAACTATGTCAAAAGCTAGAATGAACTAATTTACAGCATGTAATTTGAATGTAATATGTTTGTTGTATATGTGTATGAATAAATAAATGAATAAATAATAAATCCGAATCCATAATTCTTTTGTTTGATTATCGACATTTTTCATATTTCAATTGCAATTTTCAAATCAAGTACGAGTAGTAATTCAGTAGATAGTACATAGTTACTGTTTTATAAGAAGAAAAAACAACAAAAATTCTATCAGGCCAGTAAAATAATTTTTGGATTTTGCCAAAAAAAGACTTTTTCAAAAAAAAAATGTTTTCTCTAGTTTACCAAGCATTACTTTTAAATTTAAACATTTAGCCAAAAAAAGAAAGCATTTATGTTACGCCAAAATGGTTCTATGTACATATCTTATTCCAGGATTGGGATATATTATAGAATCTGACACTATAATTCATAGCGAAAAATTTATAAGAGTAGGCGCTATGGATTATAGCTTGTGAAAGTCTGTATTATAGTCTCGAACGCCGTGTACCATAGTCCCTCCTGGTCAAAACTTCGTCCCTGAAATCGAACCTGGGAGCTTCAGATGCTCTACTACTAGACTGCATGGTATTATTGAATTCTCAGCTCTTTATAGCCCACCTTGATATATGTCGAGACTATATGCATAGGGACTAAGTGTATAGCAGAACATTCTATAAAGTTATGATTTTCGATATGAAGCAAAGACCCGTTTTTTCATCTCCTCCTTGCTGATGTCTTCTCGAAAACAATTCTTCCTTCCTTAGATCATGAAAATAATGAAGAAAGTCATCAGAATCGTCCAAGCAGAACCTCTTTTCATCAGTAAAAACAACGTTTCTCCAACGATTTTTCCACCTTAAATTTCCACCTGTTGCAAACGCCAAGCGAGCATCATAGTCCGTTTTTTTCAGGGCTGGTTTTCTCCTTAATCTCTTCCGTTGTAAGTGCTCTGCTCAGGTAATTGCACGCTGGCAAGTCCTCAGTTTTTTGTTACCGTTAGAAATTCCCGCTGTTGTTGAGATTTTTCTTGTTGTTGCCGTCGAATTCGATGCTTCCCTTAGTAGCGCACACCGGTCAGCTGCTGTTAAAGCTTACTTTTGTCCCGGTACGTATAGTTTGCCTTAATTGTCAGGATCTTTCAAAGAATTTGAAACCACTGTACGACTATGTCCTAATAATTTAAATTTTCCTAATGGAAAAACCATCCTGACGCATTTTTTGCATATTCTGCAATTTCGTCGTATAAAGCTGCTTTCTCGATCCCATAAGTTATCTAAAGGCTCACAATATTCAAAGTCGAGTTAAATTATCCTTTCGCACTGAACTACAACTGAAAACTGGTATCCGTGATCGAACTCGCTTGAGTTTTTATAGCCTGTCTCAACTAGTTGTCATACCTACATAAAAGTCAAGTGGGAGTTTGCTAGTACTTACGGGAGATGACAGCTAGGCAGCAGTTTGCATCGTAACGAAAAGTGATTAGGAGTATTTAATTGTAATTAAACGAGTACCTGCAGAACAAAAGTATCTCGAAACTTAATTTTCCAAGGGGTGGCTCAATCAGTTGTCGCCGAGTATATGTTACATCCGGAGGAGTGATTTCACTAACATATAAAGGTTGTAGAGAACACACATCAAGAAAAGTTGACTATGACGTCCTTCAATCATTTTGGACAGCCTCTGTAGCTATCTATTGTTGTGACCTGTTGTTTTGCATTTTACGCGGGAAAATTGCATCAGAAATTCTTGGAATGTCACACTCTTTGTTGTCGCGAATTCTGTTGCACATGGCACAGAGTTTGCCAAGCTAAATATTTGAAGCAGTATGCCCAAAACGCTGGCATGACGTTTATTTCTTTATTTCTTTTCTGCGAGCAATCACACTGGATTTGTTAATGCAGAAGATATCAGATGTGCCTTAAAATGCCTTGGTCAATTCCAGCTTCGATGCAGCTTTTAGAAGAAATATGGAAACTAGAGGATAGAAGCTAAGGAGACGAAAATTTATTCATCAAATGCAGTCAATTTTCTTCTATTGAGACTTTTCCTGATGTGTTGAACTAGATCCGACGACGTCTGCTTGTCGTCTGAAGAATTATTTTTCTGGCATAGAAGCGATGTGATATCGACATATGTTTCAACTTATCTTCTTTGCTGAATTTCAGGGTATTCACTCTATGAATGAGTGTTGGTTTTGCTTTTAGTCCTCAAATATTTACCCAAACTCCAGAATAAGTCACTCGATGCTACTCACGAAGTTTTCCCTAGCTTCTCTTTGATGCGTCTGATTTGGAGAAGTACATATAACATCACTCGTCTCTTGTCTAGGCGGAGGGTAGCTTGTACTCCAGGTCGTCTCCTGATTTGATTTCTCGTTCTAATGAGAGTCTTAATGGAGTTAGAGCCTTCATCCTGGTAATGGTTCCATAAGTGCTGGATTCTAATCGTGCATCCTAGATTATGGTAAGGGTCTCAGTTGAACTCTTTGTATCACTGGCTGTTTCTGCCATTTTGATGCTATTATCATTGACAGTAAAGACTTAAAAGACTTGCCAGTAATTGGATAACTTTTCTTTCAGGGAAACGGCAGTGAAGACGTCTTCGATTCGGAATAGAACATACTTATGTTCCGATGGTAGTTCGTCGAAAATTTGGGTGTTATCTTTTGGCATTTGTTACGAGAAATTTTCGTTTTCAAAATGTAAATGGGTTCAAAGTGGGTGGATGATGTGGGATGTGTAAACTGGAGGGGATTGCATAATGCAATAAGACCATCTTACGTTTTATCTGCAAGATTATTTCTCATTGATCGCCAAAGCGATTGTAAGCGTTTAGGTTGCCAGATAAAAATATAGGGCTTTCATGGTCAAAGAGTGCATCATCAGTGAAATCACGTAAACTGGGAGCTCCGTAGGTAGAAACCACAATGAAATCGAGAAAACTCAATTGAATTTCAATAGCCGTAGGTTTCATACCTTGAAGAATTGAGACATGATCTTTATGCGTAATTTTAATTATAATTAATTTTAATTAATTAATTTTAATTAATTATAAATTGGTGAAAAAATATCATCTTTAGTTCTTCGAATCATATGATTACTCTTGGCAGCATAACTTTATGAATGCCAAATCGATATTGCGTTTTTTGATAAGCTTACTGTCGCCATCTACGATTTTTAAACCTTTGAAGCTAAAGCCAAGTGCTGTTTAAATCAATTATTTTTTTGCATCACCTCCGTTGATGAAGACGAACATCTCTCAATTTTTTCGCTTCATTTCAGTGAGCGGCTTAAATCCGTGTCACATGGGACATCTGGTCTCCTAATGATTTTCGTAGCTCAGTTACGTCATCTTCCTTACGTCTTCTTCATGCTGTTTGGGATGCAGGTGAACCAAGGAATATAAATTGTTTTAAATAGCTCAAAGAGAGGCTAATGCCACTTAATAGCGGTAGCGTTGTTTTGTTTGTGTTATTAACTGTAACTTTTTCCCCAAAAAGTTTTTCAGCATCGATTTGTGGTAGTCAATTGGTGCGATGTCGCCACTTTTAGACGTACTAGTATGACTCTTTGAAGTCAAAACCTTTCTTCTCGCAGGTATTGAGGCTAATAAGCGTAAGCACAGAGCAGAAGCTTATTGGTAAAGGTGGTAGTATTTTAAACAACTTGCTAATTTTAACTTCTTGGATTTCTCAGTAATGAAACATGAAGATGAAGAAGCCGGTCTTTCTTCCGATAGACGATGCTGAAGTAGTGGAAAAATCGACTACTTCATTATTAGTTTCAACTTTTCCATCTTCAATTGCTGTTTCATAGCCCAGTCATTTTAGCAATCAACCTCGGAATGATAGATAATAAGATAGATTAAAAATATGTGAAATATATATTAAGGTTTCACGGTTGACCTTGCATTACATATGGCTGAGTGCTGCGCGCTTACCGCCCTCTATCGGGAAAACGATTGAGGGCATGAAAAAATGCTTCAAATAAAATGTGTCGCAAATTTTATGCTCTACAATTTCGATTTGATGTGTTAACATCATTGGAGCCATAGAAACCAAGATAATCGCAAAAAACTGTTTTTTCTCACCTTTGACCTTGAATAACTTTCGACGCAGACACGAGATTTTATGAGACTTTGGAGGCAACTTTGAGGACCCCAAAATTAAGGTATCTACAAAAATTCAGCTTATTATCTCCCATTCCGTGGCTGACCCCTTTTTGATGCTAAATTGACTGGGCCTACAGTATTGTGGACAACATTTGTATCCATATTCCTTTCATGTATATTTCTGAAAAAGAATAAATGAAGTTCATTTATTTTGCAAAAGCATTCGAACTTTCTTTGAAGTAACCAAAGCATCTGGAGCCTGATTAAATATACAATTTTAGGAGCTTTCAATGCTTCTATGTTTGTTTTTGCACCTGATTCCATGAAAATTGGTTTCATAACTCTGTTATATAAAATTCCTATTACTTCACGTTGACAAGAGGCTTTTATGAAATCGTCCCAGTTTTGAGTGGTTTTATTCTGACTTACATATGTACCAAACTTCTAAATCGAACTTCAGTCACCGAGTCATAGTGTTTCCATATATCAAATTTTATCGAATTGTATATATCCCAAGAACTACATATGTATATAGACCCGAAACTATCGAATTTTTTATATAACACTTCTCTCAAAGGTAAATTTCCCTTCTGAGTTCGATCGTATCTGGTTGTCAGATGACAACAAAATTTTATGGTCTCGGTACCTGCATATGGATCATTGCTGCACTTCTTCCACAATGCCAACATTTCGTGTGTTCAAAATTCTCTATTTATTTTGTGTTAAGCAGCGATAGAGAGTACTTTTATTTGATTTATCTCTAACTGCAGTATTTGTCCTGAAAATGTTTAGTTGCTAGCACATACATTTTATTGTATTACAATTGAAAATATCAGCAATAAAACATAAATCACTGATGCTCTTTCCCCCTTTCGCATCGCAACAAGTGTGAGAGTGTGAATAGTTCAACAAAAACTTTTAATTACATCTAAGTGTGATGATAAAGTGCATATTATTAAGTTCACACATAAATTCTGAAACAAAATTTCATTTGCATCGCTTGCACCTCATTCGTTTTGCTGATCCAACTGTGCTAAGAAATGAATATAATTCCATACAGGAAGTTCGCTCATAAGTTATTCATTAAACGGTGTATATATGGTACATGTAGCTCGCTCTACACATGAGGATACATTTAAGTGCAGTGCTCTGTCGGTGGCGAGGACCCCTCTAATGTGCATAATAAAAATTTATGTTAATGAAAATTTAAAATTTTGATATTTTACCATTGTAAAATCTCACCCCGTCTGGCGCCTGAAAATGATACTGAATTCCAACTCAAAACATTAATTTTTCGTACTTGTGTGCAAAGCGCACAGTCAGTGCGAAAAATTACCTAATAAAATTGTACTTAAAATGTTCCACACAACATCCTCGCATCTGTTGTGATTTCTGCTCGATTAAATGCGTGCACGCGTTCCGTTCCTATAAACAAATGTCCAAATGAAAAGCTCTTCTGTGCATCGTCTCGTTTTGTGCAACGTAATGGTATTAATGCATTGATTTGATTGCTTGCATTGCTCTTGCGTTTATTATTATTTATAATTTGCACTAGACGTTGCATTAGTTTTGTATTACGATTGCTATGTTGGCTGGAGAGGCATGGTCCTATCCACTATTAATTTGTTTAGCTTTTGTTTTAATAGGCCATTTTAGCTTGCAAATGTTTAGCCTGAGTTATTTGATTTTGATATGACTTGCTCATTGTAGCGTGTGAATTAGTAATTAGTGAATACTGTCTGAGAATTTTGTACATGGCTGAGTTTATTGTGCTGCAGTTTGCTGTCTGACAAATTAAATGTTTAAATTTTGCATCGTTGTATACCGTTTCGATTATAAAAATCAATATATGTTGAACAGTTGAAGCAGGGTACATTTCGTGAAAAAATAATAAGCCAATCCTTCCATCCATCGCTAACTTGTTTTGCCAAAAATTAAAATCACCGCAGATGTTTCATATATATTGTGGATCTTAAAAGCCATCGCAGTATTTTTATTTGTTGTTTATCGGACTTTCACAAGTATGCAGTCTGGAATTGAAGCATAAAACTGCTTCAAATATGCTATTTTTATGATCGTCAAAGCTCGAAGTGAAGAAGACATATGCTGAGGAATATTCAAAACCATCAGCTCCTTGGTTTTTTATGGGAGCAATACTATATTTTTTAGAGTAGCAGAAAATGGTTTCTGAGTCTCGTGAAACGTCATAGTTATTAACAATAGATTCAAATGATAGTTCTAGACAGACAATCTATTTGATTTAAAACGATTGCTGTATGTCCGCTAATAAACGCAAATGAGTTATGATGGAATTATGGATGAATGAGAAAAGGCGGCTGCTTCCGAATTTTGAAAAAAACGGCGTAATTTCTAATTTTTCGCAAACATATGAAAAGAAAGAAACAGGAGTGGCATAACCATAGACGATTTGTAAAAATCTGCTGATTCTACAAAATGGCCGCATTTGGCAGAATTTAGGCTCATCTAGTTCTTGAAATGGCAAATCGAAAATATATCAATCAACATTTTGAGAAAGGCTCTATACATTCAACATTTTCTCTGAATTTTTCGCCTGCAGCACAGAGTGCTCAAGTAGTGTAGTAGTTCCTAGCTCGGATAGGACGCCATATTCTTAGGCTTGGTTTAACCTAGCTCTGCATAAGTAGCTGAGCTGAATTCAGGGTTAAATTGCAGGTCTGCCAGATTTTCTCAGAATGAGGGAGCTCAAAATAACATAGCCCAAGTAGCCTAAACTCAACTCATGTACGAGGAGCATTCAAATATAAATGAGACTTTTGTACTAGAAGTACTGATAATGAAAGATTAGATGTTCCGAACGAGACAACGAATTTTTTGGTCTTGTTGCGAATCGTTTGAGATCCCCGATATTTGAAAGGATTGTGAAATACGCATAGCTCAGTCTTACTGGTGTTTGGTTTGATGCCCCATTCGTCAGAGCTAAGACTTAGTTCTACCAAGCAGTATTCCAGGCTCTTCGCTGCGCGAATAAGAACGTGTCATCGGCTTATTGGAGGATTTGAACTTGGGGTTGCCCCACTGAAATAGTGAGGTCAGCGGTGAGTATGGTATAAAGAACAGGTCCAGTGACAGAACCTTGTGGCACTCCTGATGTCACAGGCTCTATAAGACAATCTGCTCCATTAAACGCTGACATAGTATTGTCTGTTGGTAAGAAAGCTTCCTGCGAGTCTTATTACCTCTTTTAAGAATCCAAACTTGATCAACTTAAATAGGAATCGAAAGCCTTCTCGATATCTAAAGCACACACTACTGTCGGAAAGTATCGCTCATTTAAGTGATACAGAATTTGATCATGCAAGTATGAGATGGTGTACTGGGTGCTGTGTTTTTGCCTAAAGCCAAACTGGTGGTAAGGTGGTATCAACTGCGTGAGCTCACAGTGGTTTTTAATCATTTCCATCCACATTCTCTTAAATAGGTTACCTAAATTGGGAAGCAAGGAGATTGGACGGAAATTGCTGTCCTCTTTGGTTTTGTCCTTCTTATGAATGGGAACAATCTTTGCTACTTTCCGTGTGTTTGGAAAGTAGCGATTGTTCAGGGCGTTGTTGAGAAGAATGGAAAGAATTCTGAGCATAGAGATTGATAGATGATTAATAATGGAATCAAATATTCCATCATGCCCAGAAGACTTCTTGCTCTTTATACCGCGCATCAGTTTCACCAAGTATTCACTATTCATCCGAAGGGTTCTCGGATGAAAATGTGGTCAATGGCACATTGTGTGTACTGAGAAAGCGATTGACTTCCTCTTTTACTAATTGGCTGTTAAGAGCAGAACAGTCAGGTGGAAGCGCATTCAGCTGGGATTGGAAAGTCGATGCAAAGAACTCTGCCTGGCGGTCAGAGTTGCGTACAGCGGCATTGTCAATCGTTACCACCATCTCCTGGCGTTTGTATTTGTCAGAAAGCAGATTAATTTCTTTAAACATGTCGAGGCCTGGTCGGATGTCAGCCAGCCGCTGAACAAGGCGCTCACTACGAAATTTACCAATTATATCAGCAATAATTTTTCTGAGAGAGTTGATACTCGAAAGTAGTGACTTGTACGATGGGTGATCCCTCGTATGCCTATGAAAAATCCGCTTTAACTTGTAGCGCCAAATATATCTCCTAAAAATCGCACGACAATTAAATATTGCCGAGGGATATTGATCGTCTGGGGCACCCAGTAATAACATTGTCACAATAATATTGACCGTTTATGGGCACCTTAACGGGACATAGCACCTTCAAATTTTTTCATAAATCGATTTTTGTTTTTTGATTGAATATGTTAGAAAGAAAAAAAAATGTTATGACCATATATGGCCCAGTCATTTTAGCATAAAAAAGAGGTCAACCTCGGAATGGGAGATAATAAGCTGAATTTTTGTATATACCTTCATTTTCGGGTCCTCAAAGTTGCCTCAAAAGTCTCATAAAATATCGTGTCTGCGTCGAAAATTATTCAAGGTCAAAGGTGAGAAAAAACAGTTCTTTGCGATTATCTTGGATTCTATTGCTCCAATCATGTTAACACATAGGATCGAAATTGTAGAACATAAAATTTGCGACACATTTTATTTCAAGTATTTTTTCATGCGCTCAACCGTTTTTCCGATAGAGGACGGTAAGCGCGCAGCACTCAGCCATATGTACTGTAATGCAAGGTCAACCGTGAAAACCTGGGAATATTACCTTCAGTTTTGAATTATTTGTATTATTTATGAGTAAATACATTGTATTTAATAGCATTTTACCCATTTTAAATATTTTCATTGAATTATATTTACCTTCTTTGTGTGATTAAAAACTAATTAAATGAAATACTTTTTGTGTATGTAAATTTATTGAAAGTAGATTTTAATTAGTAAAATAATTATGTATTTTATCTTTAAAATGTGAAAGTTTTTAAACACTTTTTTTTGTATCATAATTATAACTGCGAAGACGGTTTTCTATATTAACAATTATACGATAATGGCATTCGGATCTTAGTACAATGCTCCAAAATCTGAGGATAATATCAATAATCTTCGATATACTCAGTTCATTAAATCTACAAAACTTAATAAACCTGTCCAATTATCTAATCTTCCACCGACAAGTGCAGCGGCCCATCAGCATATAAACTGTGTCTACTACGAAGTTCAAAAATGGTTAGGGCATGATGTAGAACTCCAGGAATGGGGTTGGGTGCTCCAAAATGAGTTCCTGGAGCCAATGACGACAATATTACCACCAACTTCCGATGAATTACTGAATACTCTATTTTGTAATTGTAAGAATGGATGTGGTGTACGGTGTCGATGTAGAAAATCGGGGCTGCAATGCACTTTAGCTTGTGGCCAGTGTAATGGGCAAGCTTGCCTCAATGCTGTTTCATTGCAAGGTGACTGTGAGCAAGAGAGTGATTTTGACCATGAAATTCAGGAAGGTCTGGAAACACCAATTTAAGGCAACGAAGATGATGACAATGATACAGGAATTCCCGAACGTCCAGAAGATGACGATGAAGAAGAAGAAAAGTTATACTTTTGTTATTAAAATTTTAAAATATTGATAGATTAAATATATGTAAAATATATATTAAAATACATTAAATATATGTAAAATGTTATTAAATACAATGTATTTACTGATAAATAACACAAATAACTTAAAGCTGAACGTTTTACGGTTGACTTTGCATTACAGTACATATGGCTGAGTGCTGCCCTCTACCGCCCTCTATCAGAAAAACGGTTGAGCGCATAAAAAAATGTTTCAAATAAAATGTGTCGCAAATTTTATGCTCTACAATTTTGATCTGAAGTGTTAGCATCATTGGAGCAATAGAAAGCAAGATAATCGCAAGAAACTGTTTTTTCTCACCTTTGACCTTGAATAATTTTCGACGCAGACACGAGATTTTATGAGACTTTTGAGGCAACTTTGAGGACCCGAAAATGAAGGTATATACAAAAATTCAGCTTATTATCTCTCATTCCGAGGTTGATTGCTAAAATGACTGGGCTAATATAGTGAAGCGCGCCAAGGTCATTTTTTCTGTGATTTTCGTTCACTTCCCTCTACCGCTACATCGACTTAGGCTAAAGTATAGAGACAGATAAGTGAGTCAACTCCTTCAAAAGAAGCAAAAAAAAGGTTAGCCTGGGCAAAAAAAAATTATTGAAAAAGATGCTTCTAAAAAAAGTGTTGGAACTCCAAAAAAAGGTCCGAAAAAAGTTTAACTGACATTAAAATAACTGAAAAATTTATCAACATATTATGGGCTACCTATACGACGAAATTATAATTCGGTTGAAAACATGCGCAAGGAAATTTGGGCAGCATATTCCCAAAAAATTTCAACTGATGAGAATCCTCAACACTTTTATTGTCCTGTAGGAGAAACGACTTGGTGTAACTGGCGCAAGGCGGAGGCAACTGGTGGTAATCCTCAAAAAATTTCAAGCATCCTCCACCTTTAGATGATGAGGTACAAGAAGTTTTAAAGCCTATTTATGAAGACTTATCATCAAAAGATTTATTAAAGCGCTGCTTGGGCAATTTGACGCAGAATAATAACGAAAGCTATATTTCTTGTGTTTGGAATTTGGCCCCTAAACATACTTTTTCTGGAAAAAATATCATAAATATGGCTGCAATCCTCGATTTTCGAAAAAAACGCCGCTATTTTGTTATTTTTCAACCAAATTTTTTTTATGTTCATTCTAAGGCCGCTTTGAAACTGATGAAACCCCTGGTTTTGTTTTTTTTCTCAGCCTCTTCTGAGGGCAGTAATCGTGTACGCCAGGTTTTTTTGGTGTTTTTTCAAAAAAATTGTAGCAGAAGACAGGGGGCCACAAAAAATGTTTAACAATTTTTTTTATGTATAAAGCAAGTCTTTTTAACCAATTAAAAACTAACCTTTGAAAAAAACAATTTTCTTTCAATTTGAAGGTGCTAGGTCCCCTAAAGATAAAGTTTTCGGCCTTTTTAGAATGGTGCCTTGATCTTTTTTAAGCATATCTTTCAATGAGGATAATTTTCAAAACGAGTGAATTTCGTCGCACGCGAATTTACCAAGTAAATCAAATTTCCATATATTTCGCATACTGCGTGAACGTAATAATCGTACGAAAGAAACTATTAACGATGCTAGGGGAATCGAGGCAGAAACTCCAAAATTGTCAATTCTAGGTTAATTAGAACAGTTTGGCATTTTTGCTCTCAGTTTGCATCCATATCTGTGTAAATATCTGCCATTATCTTTAATCGTATTCTACCTCGGCACATCAAGTGAACGTTCGCACTACACTATTCGCGACATCTGGATGGTGGCAACTCTTACAAATCATAACATTTGTTGAGTGTTGTCAGTAGCTTGAAAATAGCCATCAGCATCTCGAATTAAATCCCAGTCTGGAATATTTTTTTTCGAACGAGTATCGAAAAACCTTCATCAAGTTTCCTGCGAAAGATGCAGGATTATGTGAGTATACTCACTAAAAAACACCAGCTGCTAATCACAGGAATTCGAGCCGGAACCGATTTCCATTACTTCGATTAGCATCTATCAGGTGCTGCTCCCACGACGACTTTCGTTCTGCCAGAGGCTAATACTGATAATCAGTGGATCAATATATAATTAGTCTGACTCAGCGCTGGAAGTAGGAACAGCAATGCTTTCCGCTAGCGATTCGTATGAAATTGTTTGTCTACTGTTTATCTACCTGTTTTTCATAACGCTTTATGACACAAACTGTAACTGTTATCTCTGAGCCTGAATTTAGCGAATATTTTTGGATTGCATTGCCTTAGTCACCATCTCTTGAGAGCCTGAACACACAAGATTTTTCGTTAGATTAGCCACTCTGACAAATTTGTCCTAAATTTTTCACACTCATGCGTTTATGATTCTTCAGATCCAAATTATCAGCCACAATACTATCCAATGCCTTAAACATTTTGATGGTCTTGTTTTCACTGAATATAGTAACGACGAATATAGTAACGACTTTTACTTTTTTTATTTTCTTGTGTTTTGTCAAAAAGATTTCACACTATTTTATCACACTCCAACTTTCTTAAATAACCGACATGAATTTAATTTAACAGAAAATCTAATAGTCTAACAAGCGTCCTGAGTTGAATTAAATAAAAACAAGTCCAACTGTGTCACGTTATGTTCCAAGTGAAAACCTTGAGTTCAACAAGACGTGTAACTTGAAATGGAGCATTATATAGATATTTTAATTTCCAGTGTTTGATGTTTCAGCATGGTTACGGTGGCAATTCATATACATCATGCGAGTACATACGCGCACTGATTATCCCGCGTTGTTCCAATTTCACTTCAATATATGATACTTATTCATCGTTAAAGGAACTTAAACTCTGGTATAAGGTCACAATTCATTGTCCATGCCCAAACCTTAAAACAGAGCTGTAGTCTATCCTTGAGACTAAACAAGCTTCAAGTGGGGCTATCAATTTGCATTAATTATGAATGAGACAAATTATGTTAGGAAAACAGCCTAATTTGTATATGTAGTAATTAAGTTTAGGACACCATATGTTTCTATTTGTATAAGGAATGAATATATCGGTACACCTGTCCAAAAACGACCATCACCTGTCATTAAAGAATTTCGATTTGATAACTGTATAATTCAAGTCTAATGCATCTATTGGCTAGTCGATGCAATATTCATGAACGAAAACCAACATACTTTCATGGTCCGTCCATGTCCGGAAGAAAGCTCTTCAATATGTGTGTAGAAGAGTTTGTGAATAATATTTTATAATTCGATTAAAGACTATATTAGATTTCATGTGGTGGACCACCCCAAAATTCTCTAGTGGCTAGTTTGTACCCGATGAAATTAAGATAAGCATTATTTATATGTGACTCAAGGGATAATAATTCCATCAAGTATTCGCACTTGTTATTCATGAAGTACTCTGCTCTTTTTAACATACACAACATGTATTGTTTGGATTTTAAATAATTTCATTCATTTGACTGTACCAAAAGAACACCAGCAATTTAATGAAATATAGCGATTCAATGAAAAAAATATAGGCGTATTAATTCAGATGCAACTCCATCGGATGCAATTAGTGAAGTTATCGAATTGGGCCGTTCGAGTCGAATTAGGAAACCCCAAAATAGATTAAACATTTCTTTAAGTAAGAACGGAGCTCTAATGCACTAAAATAAGAAATAAAAATCATTCGCATAAATTCAGTCATAGAAGAAGGTTGTTTCACTCTGAAAACTGTGACCTGCCACTGTCTCTTATCGTTTTTACATTCAGAAAGAATATAGTTGTTACTTATTGCAAGTATCAATGATGTGGTGTCTTATCATTTAAACAAAATAATTGATTTTTTACTATATATTTCAAAATATACTGCTATAAAAATCTTAGTTTTTCTCAGTACCAGTTGCATGTTTCATTTGTTAAAATATACTAATTAAATCTTCTAAACTATCAACTAATATCTAAATTTTTGCTTCATTTTCAGATAAAATTCTTAAAAACCAAAGAAGGCACAGCTATGGTACAAATGGGTGATTCAGTTGCAGTTGAACGTTGTGTACAGCATCTAAATAACATTCCCGTGGGAAATAATGGAAAGATACAAATTGCCTTCTCCAAACAGAATTTCCTGTCGGAAGTGATTAATCCATTCAGTCTTCCAGATCATACACCCAGCTTTAAAGAATATACTGGCTCAAAAAATAATCGTTTCCTTTCACCAGCACAAGCTAGTAAAAATCGCATACAACCACCGAGTAAAGTAAGTAATTATCTTTTTTTTAATCATTATCATAGTTTTGATTTGAATGTAAGTGAAATAATTTAAATTGGAATTAAAAATGTCGTTGAGCTTAATTTACTTCTAAATTAAATTTTACTTATTGATATGTTATTTTGGACTTCAAATATCCTCTCTGGCTTTGAAAAGGATTTTTCAAAATGTTGCTTATGAGTAATGTGCTAATGTCTCAATACTAATTCACAATACTTTTCTGACATCAAAAAATATATTCAAACACAGTGAATGTTTTTATTTGCATTGGAAATTAAGATTGATTGTATACATTATCATTAATCAAATTGCTGGAGAATATCAATTTCGTCGTTTCAATTACAACGAAAGAAATTCTCTATAGGCGTGAGAGCTTGATTAAGTTATTTGCGAAAGGAGTGGATGGAGTTCAGTCAGATTTTCTTTAAACTGGTTTGCTACGATAAATTCCAGTCAATTTTTAAGTCTACTACTTGCATTATTTCTATTGAATTTCGATGTTAACATCTAGCGCTATATAAATATTTTTAACATCAAATAAAATATCGATTATTGGTAAATTACGAAAAAATAGTCATACTTCCACTTGGTGCTAAACAAAGCGGAAAAAGTTTGTTTCAGCATTCGTTTTCGAAATGTTCTTGTTTACAACAAGTCTTCAAGTTCATTTTATCTGTTGTAAGTTTTTTTCAAGGGCCTTTCTTGTATTGGAAAGATATACAAGCTTGTATCTCGAGGCTATCCTTTGCAATATTCGAAAACGGTGAAAATAAATGTTAGATTTTCTCACCGGAATCTCAAGAGTAGAAAACTGCGAATAGTTTTTGCTTGTTTTTCAATGCATATCATTGCATCTTCTAAACTGAAAAACATTGCATATTTTAAACTGGGAAACATCTTTTTGAAAGCTTTTCCGTTTAGCACGTGGCCGCATTTTCCAATCAAAAAATCGTTAAGGGAGTACTTATTGAATTTGTAAAAAAATCTTGTTTTGTTTGAATTGGCTAATTTTACTTTTGATCGTCAAAAATCTATGCTGAAATTCCCGCAACTAACGAATAATGTATCTAGATATCTATTGACGTTAACGGTGTTTCGATATCAACAGGAAGATGATTCTAATATTGAAATATATGTTAGCGCCCAACGTGGGTGTGCCAATGCCAAAGTAATATCAAACTAAATGGCATTGAACGAGTCATTAAAGAACTAATTTTATAAAAAAAACTGCTGTTATAATATTTTTCGGGCGGAATTATAAAAAATCTTTTCTTGAGGATTATTTCCTTCAGAACTAATTCGAACTTAATACTAAAAAGTGTACTATTTTATCAGTTGTAAATCAGCATCAAGAAACAAATCTAAAATTGTTAAATTTTTTTTTACTCAAATGACCTGATCAGAAATGACATTTACTGAATTATTTCGATAAAAAAGGTAAATCGGGATGATCTAGGTGAATTTCGTTTGTATGACTAGCAAAAAGCCTTAAGCTAATTTGAAGCGTTAAGCTAATTTGAAGCGTTATAGTTTGTTTATGCCCCCAGTAGAGGCTGTCATGCGAGGCTTCTAATCAATGTCTTGCGCGATTGTGTAAGGTGGCTTTATGATACCAATGATATGTTGATAATGTAATTGTTCAGCGCTTAGTGGTATTATTAATTCAATTATTTTTACTGGTATTAAACCAAAATGGAACAAGCCAGAAAATGGTGCGCATTCTCATCTCCTGAAGTATGGCAGGCACAATTCCATACGGGTCTCGATACCTGAAGTGCTTGGAGGTGTCGATGGTCTAGACTAGTTTCTGACTGATCACAACTTATTATATTAGTCAAAAAATATGATTGGAATAAGATACTGTGTATATATATCTCATGCAGTGAATAACAAATAATCACTCAGGGCTGTATCTGAACTACGAGATAGACAATTAATTTGTATCAATCCACAATCAAAAATATTTACCCTTTTGCAACTCATTGCATATGAGCGCGTGAATTGACGTGCTACAGAAAAACAACTTTTGATGGTTCACTTTTTGTTTTTGTATAATTTTTGCATGCAGTTTATGCAGAACTGAATCTTAAGATTTTTGATTCATGACAGTATTATTCATTACGGTGAATCATCAGAATTCCTTGGCAATCTGAAAAAAATGGTCGCCATGGCATCTTGAATATTTTTCAATTTTAGGAATGCCCGCATTTTTTTTTGTTACTAGGTTAGGTTATGGTAAAATACCACTTTCACAATTCGCTCATTCATTCTATTTTCACCCTAACAATAGCACTCAAGCCACTAAAAATTCAAGAAAGCCCTTGGCATTTATTTTATTCATGTAAAGTTGAATATGTGGGAAGCTAAGGACATAAAGTGTATCCCATCTCGTATTATAGTTTCTTTTGCTTTTTGGATCTAACCATTCTGAAAAGCTTTTCTTATAAAATTAAATCATGTATGTATATCGTTGTTAGTGTTGGATTTACCTGCTCGAGTAGAGAAAAATCTTTCAAGTGGAATATCAAAATACAGATAATAAGGAAGTAGTAATAATATTTTTTTTTTCTTCAGAAAAGTGTGTTGAGCTGGAAACTTCTTAGGTACGCTTCGTATGAAATTAGCAGATTGGTATAAAAAAGAGATTAACTTAGCGATATTTTTCGGGAGAATAATGTAACTCTATAAATACGAAGGTTTCATGTACGGAAAATCGGTACTGTCATAATTATATTAATCTTCAATATTTGATGTTAATGTTTTTGTTTCTTTTTTTGTGCGTTTATTCCATCATGGGTTTGATTCCCGAGTCGTTCCTAAAAATGTTGCTTGAATCGATTGAAAAATCTCCAGTGCGGTTACTTGTGTATTCAAAAATATTTGGTTTATCGTTTCTAATTTAAACAAAAAATTAAAACTGAAAAGTTTTATATTGAAATTTTGAGCCCAGAAAAGTGCAAAAAAAAACTACAAAAAATAAAAATTCAAATTACTCATTTGATTTTACATAATGTAAAATAATACTTATCTTAGTCGAAGAACTATTTGCTACGAAATCACGTATTTTATATGATTGGTAATTTCCACACTCCATACAGTGTTATTTCCAAAATAATATATCCTCGTACAAATGCGCAAACATGTCCTTTTTTCCGCTACTCTCGGTTTGGCGTGTCGAATATTTCCTTGCCCTGAAAATTCGATTCGTTGAGACTTAATTAGAACATTTCATAGACAAGGATGAAAAAAATATTAGCGCCCAACGTGGGAAATTCGTTTTGAAATATTAAACATCAAATGAAGTTTCCAGCAGCTCAAACCTCAAAATCGATTATATCTGTTGTGGAATATTTTGCAGTTATAAAGTTGATTTATACATGAACTGAATTGTGCTACAGTCAAATGCACAGCTCCTGCTTAAGTTAGCCAAATAGGTCCTCATTCCCATAGTACAAGTACTCTTCTCAAAATACAATATTATTGTAACGCTTTTACGTTAGGCAATGGAAACCCCGCAAAATTTTGATTGTAATGAGAAAATCAGGGGTTGAGTGCTCTGAAGAATACAAAACAATTCAATCTAACAAAATACTAACGGTTTGGGTGAAATATAATCCGTTCTGGTAAGTCCAGAATAACACCTGATGTTCACCGAACATTTCTTTGCTTTTCATTACCACAAGCGATTATGGTAGTTAATCATTCAAAACATTTTATAAGAATTGTAAGATAAATCCCTAAATACAATTTAATCCTTTTAATCCTAAACGCAATTCATTTATCATTAAGAAGTCTCTCAACAAAAATTCAAATTGGTTATTTCTCTTTTTCAGATATTACACTTCTTCAATACCCCGCCCGGTCTAACCGATGAACAACTGATAGGAATTTTTAATATTAAGGAAGTACCTCCAACTTCGGTTCGAATGTTCCCGCTTAAGACAGAACGCTCATCATCCGGCCTAATAGAATTTTCGAGTATCGCTCAAGCAGTTCTGGCAATAATGAAGTGCAATCATCTACCGATCGAAGGCAAAGGTAAGTTGTTGTCATTAGTCATTGCTAATCGCATTTATCAAACCTCCCAAAAAATACTCGGATCATTATTCAAAGAGATAAAAAATATATAGAATTTCCTCCCGGGCTAAATGGGTAAAATATTTTCCCAATGTGCGTTTTTATGCTAATTCAAGTGTTAAATTCAGCATTTTCGAAAATACCATCGTAATTAAGATAATTCGTAATCGCAATCAAATAAGTGTTTCAAGAGACGTGTTCGATATTGTCTTGGGGAAAATTCTCATTTCGCTGCAACCGGGATCGGGTAAATGCCGGGTAAATTTCATCGAATGCTCGCCGTCTCACTGGTACTAGTCAACCACACGGACCTATTAATTTACCTTGGCCGGGTGATTGATGGCTGCGGCCTGAGCTGGTTGAATAACACCGAAGTGATGCAATAACGAAGCTAGGAACGGGGAAGCATCGGTTTAATGGTTGATCCCGTACCAATTAATGACCAATTTAGTTGAAATCACAGCATTTAAATTGAAGTGAGCTGATTTGACTCAATCCTAAAGTTAGTTGGAGTGCTCACCGCTACACGTCGAGATGCAAAGATGTAGGAGAAGTACGTATGATTTGACTGACTTGATTTGCGTAGGAAACATTCTATTTTTCAAGTCGATTAGTTCTAGCTAGTTAGACACTTATCGAAATTTCATGCTCCATTTGCTTAATGGGATATCGAAGTTTACGAATACAAATCACTAAGCAACAAGTTTTACTTTGACTTTAGTTGTTGATACTTTTGCAAAGTAACCATGAATAAGAGAGTAATCGATTTTAAATGTCAATGTTAAAAGAAACATGATGGCGGTGTGGCATTTTAACCGCAATAAATGTTTAGATTATTTATTTTCGACTGGTTCGTTATCTCTATTGAAATTTATTCAAATATAAATGTTTCAACTTAGTGTCAACCCCAGATCTAGTTGAATATTACAAATGATTATCTCAAACAGTTTTTTGTAGATGTCGGTTAGATGCTATTTCGACTGTTGAAAAAAGTGACAGAATATAAAATAATAATTTCCCTCTCAAAACAGTCAAAAAGTAGCAACTAGTTTTGCGCAAGATACCAAAAATTACTATTGCTAGTAACAGTTTTGCAAAAATTGCTATTGCTAGTAACAGAATTAACAGTTTTGCATCAATCATACTATCACCGGAGTCATAGACATAGGCAAAATCTTAATCACAACAAACTAAATAACTCATTTGTCCTATCAAAATAAATAATGATTTTTTTATTTTTTATAACAAAGGAGGAATTTATTTAGTTTACTATGGGTCTAGAATTTGAGAATTCAACCATTATAAGGTAGTATGAAATTATAACACATAAATGTCCGAAGTAAAGATAAAAATTGTCATGCCTGTAAGATCTGCTCAATGCGAGAGACTTCATGAATTATTTATAATTTTAATTTATTAAATTTGAATTTTATAATTTTAAACATATCAACTCCCAGCTCACAGGTGCGCATAAAGACTTGAAATGAGTTGTAGCGAGACCATTTTGCTTTTCGTTTAAGCTGTTTTTACGTATCAACAAGATACGAGGATTTTGTGTGTCATTAATATAGTTAGAGAGAAGTTATAATAAACAGGCAAAAAGTCTAACTTTGTGCCATTTATTGGGCTTTTAAGATATTGCAGCTTACTTAAAGTGCATAAAGCGCGCTCGTTCCATGAAGATTTGGCATTGCTCACTTAACGACCTGTCATCTAATCACCTACAAATTCAGTTTTCTATAAACTCTAGCATACCGGTAGAACTTTATTCCTTTTTTCTTTACTCGAAAATGTCTTGGAGCGATTTTCGTGGATCCTATCAGATTTGGACTTGTCTAAAATCACAAATAAAGTACAAATAAACCTCTGATTTCAAATTTTCTTCATAAAATCCAAGAAAAAAGAGACGCATCCATCCCAAAGTGCAATCCCAAACACCTCAGTTCACTTAGCAACCCTCAAATAAACGCGTTTATCTCCCATCGTAAATCCATACGCCGGCAATGGCACCGCTCTCGTGATCCAAGCGTTAAGAAACATCAGCGAATTAAACAATCAAATACGCTTAGCGTTGGCAAACTTAAAAAACGAGCGCTGGAATTAAATTTTGGCTCACAAGAAAATATGGAAATTTCGTAGATCCCTTAACCACAATTCCCGGCACATTTTAAAAGCTTTCACAAAGCACACACCATCAGTCAGAGCACAGGTGACACCATCGTCGAAACTACTGTTAAAAACAGTGTCTATATGTCGCCCGAATTCCCTTCTGACTTCAAACCCAGCGACTTTTGCTCTCCTGCTGATATTATGAGGCATCTCAAAATCTTGAGACTTAATTCATCCCCCGGTGAAGATAAAGTATCTAATATTCTCTTGAAAAACTTTCAACACTGCAATTGACTGGATGTGCTTCATTTTCAATTCCTGTTTGAAACTGGGTTACTTCCCACTCGCTTGAAAAAATGCACTGGTCATTCCCATACTGAAACCGGGAAAGAGTCCAAATTACTCGAAAAATTATCGGCCTATCAGACTGCTGTTTTTTAAGCAAGCTATCCGAGAAAATAGTTCTTAGCAGATTGATAAAAATCACATATGCTCAAAACGTTATACCTGACTGGCAATGCGATTTCAGACCGGGATTCTCCACAAACCATCAGCTTCTTCTTAACCACATCAATATGGAATTTGTGCCCAAGCACTCGACTGAGTTGGTTCTATTAGACATACAAAAAGCGTTTAACATAGTATGGCACGAAGGATTGATATTTAAGCTTTTGAACTATTCCTTCCCGGTCTGCATCATCAAAGTAATTGATTCATTCCTTGAAACCAGAACATTTACAGTGAAGGCACGCGCCCTATCTACCAAATACCGTGTCCCTGGTGGTGTACCGGAAGGGTCAGTCTTAAGTCCAACTCTGTTTAACATTTTCACTGCTGATATACAACGCTACAATAACTGCTAAATAGCCATGTACGCGGGTGACACAGCCATCTTTTGTAGCTCGAGTAACCCAGATGCTATTATCAATATACTGCAGTAGCAGTTCGCTCTTATGAGCGAATTTTGCGACAAATGGAAAATCCAAATTAACCCTGCTAAAACGCAAACTATCATTTTCAGCAAAAAGAGAGCCACCAGAAACCTACCGAATCCCCAGATAAACATCTTAGGTGAAAGTGTCTTACGGATCCATTCAGTGAAATACTTGGGCCTACATCTCGATGCTAAACTAACTTTTAAAGAGCATAACGATGCAGTTGTGAGCAAAGTTTCCAAGAGTATTAGAGCCAGCTATCCCTTCATATGCAAAAAGTAAAAACTGTCGACAGCAAACAAGATACAATTATTTAAATCCATAATTCACCCGATAATTTTCTATGCTGCCTCTATCTGGAGTAGATGCTGTTCGTACCATAAAAAGAAACTACAAACAGCTCAAAACAAATGCCTGAAAATCATACTCGACAAACCATATAATTTCTCAACCAGACTCCTCCACAGGCTTGCCAGCATTAAACCAATTTCACCAACTACTGAAATTAGATTCTCACGATTTATATATATCTAAATGCAGCACTTCTTCCAATACTCTCATAGCATCTCTAGCAAACGTTTAGGTTTTTAAACAACTACTCTAGCTTAAATGTTTACTAGGTATAAGTTAGTCAAAGCTAGTCAGTAAGTTATCCTTTATACTAAAACATAAGGTTTTTGTAAACTTTCCTTAACACACTTGTTTTCAAAGTTGTCAACGTTCTCATTATATTTATCGTATTCATCGAAATTAAAAACTAAATTATTGCGCTTTCATCGTGACAAATATAGCCTTCCCAGAAATCTTTAGCGCTAGACTCATAGTCCACGTTTCTTTTAAGGAGTTTTTGATCAGTTTTACGTCACCATTGCAGTATGTAGTTTTACATTATCCTGATGGGACACCATTCTTTTTCTTTTCGCTAATACTGACCCCTTTTCCTTATCAAGCTGGTTACAAAAGATGTTCGCAAATATGATTTGCTCCTGTTTAAATAGCTCATAGTGCACTGGACCTCTTCTGTCCCATCATAGAGCATCTTCTTTCGTTTATGAAGATCAGGTTTTCCAATAGTTATGACGAATGTCCTAGGTTCGAGTAAATTTTTGATCTTTATATTCCCGTAAAGGATCCACTTTTCATCTCCCTTAATGAGCTTGTCCAAAAACGGCTCCGCATTATGTCTAATAAGGAGAGTTGAACAGATTCTCACACAATCCGATAAATTCCATTCAGTCAAATTGTACGGAACCGAAATACGCTGATTCATAACAAATCCAAGATATTTTATGTGTTCCTTAGCAGTCGAATTGTGAATGCCTGATTCTTTTGCCATTGGTCTAGAGGTTAGATGTGGGCTACTATCCAACATATATCGAAATATGTCGTTATCGACCTTGGATTACCACCCAGATCGACGATCTTCTTTAAGATTGAATTCTCCGGAACTAAATTTTGGAAACCTGGATGCTTTTCCAATTACTGCAATAATGCAGTAATATTAATATAGAAGTTTTATAAATAAAATTCAAATTCACCAACCCTCACGAACATAAATAAAAATTTAATTTCACTGACTCCATAAAACGTCCCATACCCATTAATATAAAGTGACATAATAAATATACACGTTCCAAAATAACCTTTCACAGAATTCGGAGATTTCTCGATTTCTCGTTAGCCGGTCGAATCACATCACCTTTTGATAGATCCCGAATTTGTTCTTGCGACACAATCGAGCACAACTGAATATATCTCGGAATGCAGTCTCTACGTTAGCCGAATTGAGAACCGACGCTTCAATAAAACTGAGATCCTGTTTGCCAAACGATTCAACTTTTTCCATAGGAACGAATGTCTTCAATAACTCCAATTTTCCATAGAATACACCTTTCTTTGTTTTTTATAATTTTTTTTTTCTTTGATACCGAACCCTGTTTGGTTAGATTTTACGCTATTGATTCGCGGCACTCTCTTCACTTCCTTCCTGAGTATAATGCTTTTCGACGATTTTTCTGTTAAATATCGTTTCAAATAACTCAGAAGGAAAGCAATTCACTCTAAAAAATATTCCTCAAAAACAAACCTCATTTAAATTCAGTTTAAACATTTCTCCACACTAACACTTTTTCTCTATCAATTTTATTTAATATAAGTCTTTGTGCTGGTAAATTTTCTTCCTCCTAGAAGCTGTCAAATATTTTCCCTATTTCCAAATCGGTGAACCCAACGCCACCCCAAATTATCGCCTTTTCCATTCTTCCCTGTTTTTCTAAAATCATTAATGCTATATCTACATATTTTAATAAAGCAATTGACTCCGTCAACCTTAAGATTTTTCTATTAAAAATAAATCACTATGATATGTATGTGAGGCCTTACTTTCTTTGGATATCGTCGTTCTTAATAAATCGCATCTGTTTTGTCTCCCCCCGGGGTGTCGTTCTCGAAGTTTTCGTTCTCGTCTGATGTACTTCAAGGATCGATACTAGGACCGCTGTTATTCAATCTCTTCATCAACGATCTTGTTTACTTTACGCAAAATATTTCGGGCAATCGAAATTTTAGATGATCATCCACTTCTTCAGCAAGACTTGAATTTTGCGATGAAAGATAAAAACAATGTTTATTTTCGGTGAATAATGTAGCTGAGATTATCGAAGTGATGCTGGTATGGTTTAATGTGAATTCTAACTACCTATCGTTATATGTTTCTAAATGTTTTACTATGTCCTATTCGCTGAAGTCGCAGACTCTTGTCCTTTCTTATTAGATATGTGAATCTATCCCCTAACTTATATTTGATATTCATGTTCGTACCATTACTAATATTAGCTTGAGTAGCCTAGTGGGTAGAGCACTGGCTTCTTGCGTGTGGGGTTTCTGGCGCGAATCCAGGCTCGAACGAGGGTCCGCGCACCAAGCTTTGAGTTCACCTAGCTCTGATTAGGTACCTGATTTAAATCTTGTGAATAAATAAAATAAATAAATAAAATTACCAATCGAAAACCGATCAAACCCTAGTAAAACTATTCACACATTACGGGATCCCGGACACCAGCACATACCACCACCATAGCCAGCAAAGTCCAGACAATTTCCATCCACCCAACGTCTCTACGGATTTGTTTTTTTATATTTAAATTAGATTGAATGAAATACTTATTTTATTATTACTATTAATCTTATTACTTATTTTATTATTACTATTAAAAAAAAAATCAGTGGTAAAGTGAGTCTTGAGTCACAATCGAATGTACTAATTGTGAATACCAACTTACTAATCCTCTACCCAAGATTGCATTATATACTTGCGTCGATAGGAGCAAGTATAAGTTATTCCTTTTGAAAATACAGTTTGAAATGTTAAACATAATGTTTAAAATAAAGTAAAACAAAATTCTAAAAATGTCGTAGAATAGAAAAAAAAAAGCAAATTTAATATCCATTATCGATGTTTGTTACAATTCAAAGAATTCAGAAAAATTATCATTTCTACTTCAAAACGAATATCTACTAACCTTGCCCTAGTTATCACTGATATCTGCAATTCTGTATGCATCGTTTTACAGAAACTTGATAACATAAATTGCTTGAATATAGCCCTCAGGTCAAACAACATGTGCATTGAAAAAAAGTTCAAAAAAGTTCGCTATCACCTGGAATTTTCATTTCGCTAATACATGCTATGCATCTTCCATAGAAACCACTCCACAGCAGTTTAGCGGAAAGGAGCTCTTTCTCTCTCTCTCTCTCTCTCTCTCTCTCTATGTCTCTCCGTTATCTATTCTCTAATCCGGACGATTTGTCTATTGCGAACTCGACCAACCCTACGATGACTTTTGCATCATAAATCTTTCTGCCTACCATTCAGTTTTTTTCACCTCTTTCGCGCTCTACACTCGCTTTGTTTACCGAATTCACCTGCAAGCTAGGCTCTAGTACGGGAAATGTTTCCCATAGCAATAAAACTCTACATAGAGCTGAGTTACGATTAAAGGCCAAATGAAAAATTGTATCTTTAACTAGGGATATTCGTTTAATGCAATGCCGTACCATGGAATTCAATTCAGCTCGGTCCGCATCACTAAATCGTCCCTCTCCGTATAGTATTCCGCTTCGTTTATTATCAATTAAAGCAGTCATCCTCGAATATCTTGTCCTAGTTTGTTCGTTTTTTTTTTAATTTCAATTTTTTTTATCCAAAATTGAAAAACCACTTGAACATGCATGAAATTACATTTTTCATTTATGATCCCATGCACTGTTATGATACGATGAAAGATAAAAATAATATTTATTTTCGGTGAATAACGTAGCTGAGATTGTCGAAGGGGGGATGATGGTATGGTTTCGGATAGGTTGATGGGAATAAATGAAAAAAAATGTAGCAGTACAAACTAACAAATTAAGCCAAAGGTGAGAGTGGAAGTTTCGAAACGACTCTAGAGTACGGCCGTGTCATAAAACAAAAGAATGAAGGACACAAAGTGATTGATGAGGCTTTTTCGAAGTTTTCAGACGGTGTTTTTTTTTTTTTGCGAAAATATAATTCTTCAACAAAGTTCTTTACAGATTTATAAGCATTCATTTATTTGACTCACTAGAATTGATTAATGGTTCAATTAGTTGGTAGTTTCAGTTACTTTTCATGACAATTATTAAGAGTTATATGCGCTTAGGTAAAACCCATCAGTAAAACTTTTCAGATCAGTTTTTAAAGGTTTTGATGGAAATAGATAAAAGTAGATAATAAAAATGGCAAACTTCAGATTAATTTCTACATTAACGATGTACCTTTTTTCTGATTTCGATGGAACTTACGAATAATTCTGATTAGAGTGTATTGTATTAATTTATTTTTATATTTTTACGACGTTTTATGTAGTTACTTCTAATATCTTAATTTAATTTTTTTTCCATTTTAATAGGTCGAATTAAACCAGCCTGCGAACCATATATCACTTTAAAAAATATCGAAATAAAATGAAAAAAAAATCCATTACGCAAAATGAAAACTGATATTTTATTCGTTATTATAACGCTTTAGAAATTTTCACCCTAGAGTGGGTGAATATTTCGTACATTTTCTAATATTTGAATTCACATAATTTCCTAACAATTGACTATAAATAGACTGAAATATAATTAAATGCTTTTTTATACATTGCTTTCTGCAATTACTATTCATTGAATATTATTCATTTCCCACGCTGGGCGCCAACATTTTTTGCATCGTTTCCTATCGTCTGTTGCTATGAAATTGTCATAAATTGAATTTTCATAGCAGTAAAAAATTCAAGCATGTTTGGGTTTGTCCCATCACAAGAAAAAGTACGATTGTTCAAATTCTTTTGAAATCTCAGATTATTCATTTGTAAGAGGATTAATTTTCATCATGAGCGTACATAATATGATTTTTCGAAGGGAAAAAACACTGTGCATTGAAATCTAGCGATGATACTTATTATTATATATAAAATACATTTTTCCGTAGCAAATAATTCTTAGAATGCAATTGATATTATATGGAAATACATTTTACCAGAAAATTAGTAAATTCAATGTCTTCCATTAGGATGAGTTTTTATCGACTTCTCAAATCTTTCAAGAAATCGGGATTTTTTTCACGATTCAATGAAAAATACGAATGTTTTTTGCTTGATTATTATAACGCTTGAGACATTTTAATTCTATGTAGGCGCATAATGCCTAGAAGTAGACATAGCATTTTTTTGGTGATAAATTTTGACAGAAACATCAGAACATTACGAAATGTGCAGGACATATTAATGTTGATCGGAAATAGTCTCGTATGACTTTTAAGTCGACCGGCAACCCTGTTGCTACAGCAGGCACAAAAATCCTTTGATAAAATCCAGAAAATTATTCGGTTTTTAGATAATAAGGAGAATGATTAATAAATGTTATGTTCACATTTATTAATCACACAATTCCGCGTCCTACAAGAACGGTGATCCTTCACCAAACTACCTATATTTCGGGCACTTGAAAATTGTGTGCAAGAAAATTCACAACCGGATTATTAGATCAATATGAGATTCACAGGATGTCTTGGTTTTGAACAGGATCAGGTCTGCTAGAATCAATTCGAAAATTTAGGGAACTCTTAAAAAATTACCTAAAAAAAAAAAATACATTGAAAGCCACACAGATGAATCTTATTGTTAGCCATGTTTTTTTTATTTATAAACCCATTTTGGAGACACAGAAACCAATGACAAAATGACAACTAAAGATATATGCAAAAAATAAATAAGAGAAAGAAAAAAATTTTAAAAATTCAGCAAAGCAATCAAGACAAGTAAACAAAAATATTAGGCATAGTAAATTAATAGAATAAAATTCGTAGCTATAGTAAATAAGAAGTATCGTAAAAAGTAATAATATTTTTATTATTAAAATTTTTATTTATTTATTATTAAAACATTAATATATTGGTCAATCGGGCTCAGACAAAACTCGTATAATACGCCTTTTAAAACTAATGACAGATACAGAAAAAGAACCAAACTGATGCTCATCCTAACTTCTAAGCATCCTAAACAACGGTGACTGGAAAAATACCCCTGTACGTGCCAAACAAAGTTCATAATGACAATAGGGAAAATTTAACCTATATAGGAGACAACGGGTAAACCTACGCTGAACAAATTCCACTGCATCTAACAAATGAACAAAACGATGAAACCAAACCTGAAAACAGTCTTCAAGTATACTACGTACAAGTAATGCGAAAAGACGGATGCAAGGGGAGATACTAAGTTGTCAAAACGTACACCCTAGAACAAATTCTGCTATTCTTGAAACTTTATGTATCTTACGCGGAGGTCAAATTTTATCCGCGTATCGAAGAAGATATCAAGGTCTTTATTATGATCTACATGTAGGCACCGACTACCATAAAGTGTGCAGTCCTAGCAGGTATGTTGAGGTTTATTTGTAAAATACATGGCACATTTGAGAACATTGAGGGAAAGACAAGCCACAGTAAGACATTTAAGTCCGATTAAAATCGGACAGCCATTAGTAGATGCAATGCAGCTATAGAGCTTAAGGTCATCTAAGTAAAGGAGGGAAAATGAATTGGCGCAACTGGGAAGGTCATTAATGAATAAAATGAACAAGACAGGATCAAGAATGGAGCCTCGGGGAACACCAGATGAGAGATAAAAAAGTGAGGAAACACAAGCCTTGAAGAAGATACGAAAAGTACGATTAACAAAATAAGAAGAGATCCAACAATGTGGGACATCAGAAATGTCAAATTGGCGATGTTTATTCGGCAACACATCATGGTTGCTCCTGTCAAATGCCTTAGTAAAATCCGTGAAGATGACGTCAGCCTGTTGTCTATCATCCAACGAAGCGGCAACTTCATCAAGTTTGTAGATGTAAAGCGGCGTTTAATGAATCCATGCTCCTCGTTAGAGAGCGAATGGTTTATGGCATCATAGAGCTTATTGTGGATAATTCGTTCCAGCAATTTTGGAAAACATGGGAGAATAGATATAGGACAATCGTTGGAAACATTCTCAACACTTTGCTCTCCAATAGAGTTGAATAGAATTGAATGAAATAGAAAGTGAAACACATAAAGATGAGATTGGTGACTTAACAAACACATTTAGAATTCCGTTTGGGCCACTGCTGGCATTATGGTCTAAAAGGGATATTAAGGTTTCAACTTCATAAGATCTTGGGCATCACTGTTGGAACAAATGAAGGTGTCTGAAGATGTGAAAATAGAGGAAACACATACGGCAACAACTGAAGGTGTCTGACGATGTGAAAATAGAGGCAACCCATACGGCAACATCATCGTTTAAAGTGAAGTGAAACTGTTTACTGAAGTGAAGTGAAACTGTTTAGGGAAGTAGAACTGTTTTTAAAATGAAACTGTTTAGTTGTTCTCACTGAATAAATGTAGGGCCAGAAGAAATTAGGGATTATTAGGAAAGACAGAGGTCTCTTTGTGAGCAAAGTATCTATGGTTAGCTAATACGATAATTTTTTTCGCTTTCATTGGGATCTGCGGAAGTTTTAAAGCGATTGGTCAAATGAGTTCCGTAAATATGATGAGTTATGGGCACAACAATAGAGAACCAAGACGGACTAGATGTCAGAGCTGTGTCCATGTCTAGGTCATGAAAGAAGTAAGTCCAATTGATAGCGTTAAGTTCGCAAGCAATCCTCACATAATGTGAAAAACTTGAGACGCGTAGGAACAGAGCTCCTTTTCTGATTTGAGTTAAGGAGCTTGATATTTAAGATAGAGAAGGGTTGTGAGATTCAGGATTAACATGGAGATAAAGACATGAAGAGAGTAATGTATTATTGCAGGGAATATTTAGAAAAGCAAGGTCCAAAAGGCTATTATTAACGTTCGGCTTAAAATTACGTTGCGACAGAGCATAGTAGGGCAGATAAGAGGAAAAAGTAATGAACGCTTAGTTTCTAGACACAGTTGCCAATGATGTTAAATGCCAATAAATCATAATAAATTCCATTCCATTCAAGAGGAAAGGGTGCAGCAAAATCGTCGAATACAAACTGAAATGATTTACGAATGGCTATCAGGATCTCGGCACTATCTGATTTTTGGGTTAAGGCTCTAGTTCCGACTCTCCTAAACACATAGTGCATAAGTAGACTTACCTCATTAATACTTCATCAATATCAGTAGAGAGCCAAGTTTCCGTTACACAGATAAAATCATCAGCGGAAATTAAGGAAGAAAGCTTGAATTGTTCCAGATTTCGATGTTTTTACGGGTATTAACCCTTAAATTATTCATCGGATGAACACGGATTACACTGGGTTTGTTGGCTTAAATGCGAATCAAATGTAGTATAATTTTAGCTGTAGTGCTTGCAACGGGTTGTCAGCACCATGCATTCCAACAAATGCTACTAACTAATTTTTCATATGACTAGTTACAATGAGAAAGGAACCTATGCTTATACAAGCTTTGATAATTTAGTGGATGGCAGCTTCAAAAAATTTTATTTATTTTATCATCCAGACGCTCTGAGTAAACAGACAAAATAATAAGAACCACCGGCGGTGGCGGATTCCTCCAGAATATAGCCCGTATACAACGTGACTTGAAAGTGGATTGAGATTGAAACGGTGGAATCGAAACCTTTGAACAACCCGTTCACTTTCCAGTGTTTCAATCTCAATCCCTAAATCAGTTCACGTTGCATACTCGGCGTATGAAGTCCTGATTTTCTACGTGAGCTGAATACTTTACCTTCAATCGAATTTCAGCTTTTGTATCCATACATACAATAGTGTTTAGACCTCTTGTTTCTTTATGTTCTTTTCCAAGTTGAGTGCAGAACAACTAGTGGTTCGTTCGCTTTCGTTCATCCGCAAAATCCATCGCTTTGCAACCTGTTTTCATGTAAGCGTAATTTGTTGATTCAACGTACCGTTGATAAAACCGTTCGCTTGCGTCGTTTTTGGTAATATTCAAACTGATTTATCCTTTTTGTTGCTATCCTCGTTACAATGTACGCTAATGTTCAATCGCACTGCTTATTTTCGTTTTTGTCAAAGGCGAAAGAGTTGCCACTCTATTGGAACGCTTGTTGTCCTTACGTTACCTTTCTCCCTTTTCACCCATAATTAAACAGTCCTGTCCACGCATAGTATCCATGATTTTTCCAGAAACGTATTTTCCCTTCCTGCAAAGAATTTGGATGCTGATTATCGTCTGTAGTTCCCTTCGAAGCCATTATGAAAGATCAAAATAAATCCTCCAACAGTTAGTAAAAAAATTATGACTCCTCAGATTTATCTGAGAACACTTTAATGGACAGAACATTTTCTAGGAAAAATCTTACAATAAAAGCCAAAAAGTCCTTCAATTTCGCAGAATAATCGATTATAACTCCTATACTAAAAATCTACTTTCAAATGAGTTGAGCTAGTTTATTATTGTGACATCCAGAGTCGCATTCTAATAGTGTCCATGTGTCCTAAGGAATAGGCATATCATCACGTTTTGCTGGTAACTTATGTAGCGGATGATGTTGAACTGTCATTGAACCACATTTTCACTTTGTTATTGTTCGCTAGTGGCATCAACCGCAATTCGTTGCGGTTGGGCAATAAACCGCCTAATTCAGTCTCCACAAACAATAGGAAGCATCAATAATTATCCTTTAAATAATTATCTTCACTCATACCACCGTATCTATTCAAATATATATTTTCTAGAAAACCCACAATAACAGGTAGAATATGAACCTAGTAGTCTTAAGGCTAAAAGCTTGTATTCCGGGCACTGATACTAATCAAAATATTCTGATTGAAATAGTAATAATGAAAGTAGTCCAATCCTTATCAAGACAATCTGATTGTCATAAATCTAAATTAGTTTCGAAACCACATAAAACAGTGGACTATACATAAGTGGCTGCTTCACTTTTTCCTACTTACGATAATTGAATTTTCACATAGAGTCATCAACAAGGATATTCTTAATGCTTTTCAACGAACAACGACGTTTGCGTCGTGGCCACAAATACAATAATGGTGTAATTGAAGTTTATATTGAGAGAAGGAATTTCATGTTCTCAAGTGGATTTCATATCAACGTTGAACATTCAGTAAATGGAAACAAAACATAGCTTCAGTGTGGCGTCATATTTTCAGAGCTTTGACGTATTTAACTTAGTCTGCAAAAGCAAACATTTTCAAGAAGTTCACAAAGTTTAGAGCAAACGTGCTGCTAAAAGCAATTCTACAGTAAAACGACAAACATACACTGTTATTGTTTTGATTTAGTTTAATGTCGTTCAAGGTTCGTTAACGTCCCCCGCAATAAACATTAATGCAGATTGGCACTTGAAAATGCTGTTCCATCGATTTTAATTAAAATAGTTTAGTTGTTGCTTAGGAATTTCTTGGCAATTTCAATTTTCCTTCGGCTGGCAGTAAGCGAGCAAATGACAAAGTGTACGAAATCATGCTCTAAAGGATAATTAAGCTCATACATTATAGAACTGTTCTAGTGAAAAGATAATACCGATTCATGCTTTGTATATTAATTTAATTGAAAATGAAATGAAATCGAATAAAACTTATTGTTATCCATCAATCAATCTTTTACTGAGACTTTCAACCCATTTGTTGATATTTGCTCTGTTTCATGTACATTACGTTACAAAGCTCACTCCCATTCACCATTTCATTGGAGGTATGTTTACCGTTTCACTCTTCGAAATTGAACGAATTTATTATTAATCGAGACCCATTAAAATAATTGCTGTAATTCTTTTCGCTTGGTATTTTCGGGGTGTTTCAATATTACCACACAGGATCGTAATGAAAAGGTATGTCTGTTCATATCCAAGGAAGCATTGAGTAGTTAATGTGTTTCTTTCAAAATCCTAAATAAAAAAACATTAGGATGAAATGTTCGGAAAGGATTTCATTGTTACTTGAACATATGTACGATAATGTATAAGCATTTCTTTAAGGTTGCTTTTGATGATAATCCCTAGAAATAACGTGGCCATGCGTGCGTGCGTAAAGAAAATGTGGAGGATAACAAGAAACTATTATTGAATTCAGGTCAATACGTAATTCGAAGATACTGAAAAAAGATGACCTTTTGTTTTTATTATCCGAAAAAAATTAAACGATTTTTATAAATAGCCCCCCTTTTCTAATTGCATATAAATTATTCATGATCGATATGCATGATTCAATACTGAAAAACACGATTGTAGTTTTTTCGACTTCCAATCAAGGATTGTGGTTAACTGAATTTGTCTGCTGCATTCCCTTCCAAAACCTATCAGTCCTCTTAACGAGAACAATTTTTTTCATTCACTCTACGGATAATGAAATTTCGATTTTGTTGGCATTTAAACTACTACATTCACTCGCAACCACAACATGCTGAAGGAATTCCAACAGCTGCAACTACCGATCATTTTTATGGAGCGAAAAATGTGTCAGGACGCATAGAAACGTATTTTGCATTATTTCAATTGATTCGTTTTAAATGACAATTTCCAATTTAATCGAAACGTAATCGATACACATTTCCGTGTGCGACCAAATTAAACGCCTGCGATGTTAAAGGTCTTTCAAACATGGCATCGTCTGACCAAAAGCTAATGAATAAAAATGTGAAACCAGTTGTTATATAAGGGTGAGCAGCAAGGACGATCCGATTGGCCTTTTGTTTCCACTTCGCATGCACGCTTGCATGGCGGACAGAAAAACTGTTTGTGGCTTGGAAGTTAAATGTCATTGGGTGAATTACATCATGGTTGAATTGACTCGCATGATGTTGGATGGACAATAGACTATTAAAACGAATTACATAATTGTCTGTAGATTTTAGATGTTGTAGGTTTATGGCTAATACGTGCGATTGGTGTTTATAAATTTGTATAGACAATGCCTTTGGTAAATTATCCTGCAATAAACTAGACAGTATTGATTTTGTACATAGAATAATTTTACAGTTAAATATACGACAAAACAAATTACAAAATTTTTATTTACTTGAAATATATGTCATGCAGTATTATATCATGCTTACATATTATAATAATATGTACTAAAGTATATAAAAAAAATTAGTAAAAATAATACTGTTCCCCTCTATCTTGATACCATTTTGCTCATACTTATAGTGCAAAGTGTTCCGCCTTTTATCGCAAATACGGTTGCTACAGTATCTTTTGAATTGTTGAGATAAAATCTAGTGTAAGAGAGAGGTGAAATCACGAAGGAGTCTTAGTTATAACGAGCAAAGAAATTCGACTTGCGAAACTGTGAACCGCTGTGTTGAAGAAACGTCCATAATTTTTTACAGAGTTCCGAAGAAATCAAATTATTTGCAGTAGTGAACACGAAAATGTGTTTGAAGAAAGAAGTCTTGGCAACCACCTTGTTCTGATTTTTGGCAGATTTAAATAATTATGTAGAATCCGAAGCACTATAGCTTCTGATACACCAACGCATTGTGCAATTTCCTTCTTCTTTAACCTACCATCTTGCAGAACTTACTTTTTCAACAATATTTGATGTCGCTTCTTCTACAGAATTTCCAAGGCGACGGTCTATTTCTAACCCTGCCACCATTTTACTATTGCTAAAGATAGTACAATCTTCCCATAAACAGATTGCATTTCGGGAAAAGATAACTTGATTTTTTTTTTCTTATTTGTCGAAAATTTGTTCGGTGTTCAATCTTCTATAAATCAATCAGCTCTGCAAATAAATCTAAACAACAACTGATAAGTTAGCCAAATTTTGCATCTGGAAAGATTAAAACGACTATCATTATGGATCTCCCCTCGTACGATGGAAACAGTATTATAAATAAAATAATAGACAGAAATGATAAAATATTACAGTTTTTTTTTTTAACTTAAAAAAGAGGTTTGAGACCGTCAACCACAGTGTATCGATGCGAAAAATGCGGAATTTTGGGCTCACAGATTATATATATAGACTACTCCATTGTTATGTACATAGTCGTTAACAAAAAATTGAAATTGGTTTAAATATCAGCAATACTCTAAATGACACTTACGGGACTCCACAAGGAAGAGTGCTTGGCCCAGTTCTTTTCAACTTCTATTTAAATGATATTTGCAACTTATAGTGCAGTAATCCTAAATTCGACAGTAATATTAATATACTATCAGTAATATACTATTAATATTATTGCCGGAGCAGCACAAGTGTCTATTCTCAAGTCTCACTCTTGGAATGCTTCATACGCTGGTCTCCTGCAGCTTGAAATGGCCAAATATATGCTCTTGGTTGGTTATGCTGGCTTGGTAGGTTACTATCAAGTATCACATACGGAGCTATTTTATGGAATCAGACATCAAAGCAAAACAATAAGTTGATTGCGAGACTAATCTCGAAAGCAATTAAAATTATGTTTAGAATGCCGACTCTAACACCAACAGTTGCTGTGTACACCCAAGCAGGATTGTTAAATATCCATCAATTAATTAATTTTGAGAGGAGTAAAGTAGTCTTTAATATCCTGCACAACAATTCGAAATGGCCTAACACCCCCCGCACTGTATTGGAGATGACTAATCGAGAAACCAGGACTGCTAGAAATCTATCCCTTGCAGTTCCAAGAACCGATAGATTAAAAATGGACCCAATACATCAGGCTATCGCATTTTATAATTCATTGCCGAGCTCGGTAAAATCAGCAAAACACATAATAGAGTTTAAACGGACTTGAAATCACACGTCAAAAACAACAATTCTTAATGAAGAAGATACCGGAGTTTTTGTAGACTTTTCTCTGGACACATGTGAATGAGGATAAATATATAACAATATACGAACCGTAATTCGAATTGATAACTATTGTACTTTCCCTTATACCAATGCTTCAATTGTCTGGAAAGTACTTGGACGATTTGTTTGATGACGCAATGATGGACACGGACCGTGAATACTGATTGAGAGATGGAGAGAGCAAGGAAGGAAGAAGAAAAAAGTAGCGGCTTTCATCATTTCCATAAATCGCCCCATCGCTCAGCTCAAATTAAATCAAGTAATGAGAGGAGTTGGCGATCACTATAATTGAGATTATCATGCTGAAGAAAATAAGCACACTAACTGTCATACCAATAACGGTTGGCTGCTTCGTAGTATTCTACCCCAAAAATTTGCTAGATGGCTCGAAGTGAATCTTGGAAAGCACACCCGAAAAGCATGCAATAAGCCATTGTGGGACTGTAATTTCGCTGAGCAGGCTCATAGGAATGTTCGCGGTCCTAGTGCGAGTAAACGCGAACTACTTATGGCAGCGGATCATTCAATGCTGCGCTATAATGCGAAGATATGGGTCACCATCTTAAAAATGTGTAGTGTCTATCTTGGATTGCGGGTGTTCAACGCATAATAGCGCTACGGATTGCTAGCAGCTATCGTACGGTGTCATGAAACACAGTGCTGGTAATAAATAACAAAGGGTAATCCCAGTTGACTTACTGTTAAATTAGCGTATTGAGATGTTCCTGCATAGCTCAGAACTGGGAAAAAAGGCACCATCTACTCAAGTATGAACGCTAGGCATGGCTAATCCGCACCATAAAATCTTGACTTAGTCATAACCACGGTTAAATAAATTTTTACTTGAGCCAATTCCTATCAGGCCATGGCTACTTCAGGAAATATCTGCATAGAATGAGAAAAGTCAATGCAGAATACTGCAACAATTACATTAAGAAAATTGATTATGCATCGCACACTTTCCTCAACTGTCTCCGCTTCAAAAGAGAACCAGAAACGCTCTTCTCTTCAATCGGCCCTGCGACAAGAGCTACATTTAAATTTTTTAAATATTTTGAATTTAAATTTGTCATCTCAAAAAAGTTGTCTTCTTCTTCTTTTTCAATGCAAAAAGCGACTTTGTCAAGGGGATTATGTATTATATTAAGCAGCTCTACGTCATTAATGAATAAATGACCAAAGTTTGATGATCATTTAGCGATATGCTAAATGATTGATAATTAAATCATTTAGTGGTAATTAGTCCATATTACTACATAACACACATCACTTAAATTATCATTTATGACAAATGATCATTTAGGCAGTGCTGTCTGTCTAGGCTCTTAGCATAAAAAAAGTTTATTCTGCAATTGCTCAGATTGTCATCTAGTATGCAGATTACAAAAGTTACTGATCAAAATTGTTAAGATACAGTGGGTGATCAACGAATTATGATCACTTACATGTTTTCTAGAAAATATTAAAATTAATTGCTTTATAAGGTCAATAATCAGCTCTCGTCTTTGAAAGATATTTCAGCAGGAGTACCTCAAGGAGCAGTTTTGAATCCCACACTGTTCAATATATACACTGCAGACATCCCTATTGACTCACAATGTGAAGTGGCTATGTATGCAGATGATACTTGTTTATATACAAGCGAGCACTGCCCCCATAAGATCACGCACACTTTGCAAAATAAGCAATAGATTAATTCTTTAATAGCAACACTTTAACTTCTAATTAAATTATGTAAAGACTCTAGTAGACTGGGTCACTTGAGTTTCCATTCTTGTAAAGCAAAAGAAAAATGTTAAATAAAGGTCTTATCTATCTAATTGCTTGATGATGCTATTATAGTATAATTAGTAGTCAACACCGCCAGTATGGGATTCTGAAGATAAAAAAAACATATTCTTTAATGGCTTGTCAGCAAGTAGAAACTCTTATTTTTGATGAAAGAAGAGGTAATGCCCATCCCGCCTAAATTACTTTCTTAGGCAGAAGTACCGCCTACTTAAATAAGATGTAAATAAACAGAGGTATTCTAAACAAAATTATTATGGTATCGTTCGTGGATAAGTTCAAGTGAGTTTCTATGGCAAAAATAATTTGAAATGATGAAATTAATGTCTAAATTGAGTGTTTTTTTAAAAGCGTTAATAATGGGACGTGCAAAAGACATAAGTAACTTAAACAAACGCTGCTAAAACAGCACATACATTCCTATCTCGAAATTGCCCGAAAAGTGTGCGTTTCTTACGGAACAGTATCGAAAATTTCAAAAAATCTGGAATTAGGACTGTCGTCGAAAATGGAAGACAACACCCCGTATGGACAAACTATTAATACCGCTTTGCAACATTGTAATGCACCCATTAGAGCATTAAATTTAGCAATACGAGATGAAGGTATCAATTTACCTGCAGCTACAGTACGAAGAAGACTTTACGAAGCAAATATAAAATGAAGGCGTCCCGCTAAAAGACCGCGAATAACCGAAGCGATGAAGAAGAAAAATTCAGTTTGGACACAACGTGATTGGGATAAGGCACATTGTTTAGTATTTGACTTTTTGGTACTACGATTTTTTTAAATTTACACAGGTTATCTTTAGCGACAAGTGCCGTTGATGGAATCAACACAATTTGTCAGAAGACGACTACAAGAAAAATACCAGCAAGCATGCGTGATAACAAGGGTAAAACATACCCCTTCAGTGAGTGCTGATATGGGGTTGCATAACATCCGAAGGACCAGGATCATTGCGTTTTGTAGAAGGCAATCTGCGTCAAGAGCAGTATAAAACCATTTTATGGGATGAACGTATACCATTTGTGGACTCCTTATTTCTCGAAAGATCGGAATACACGTTCATGCAGGACGGGGCACCTTGTACTGCAGCGACATCCATAAGAAATTTCTTTGACGAGGAGGAAATCATGGTTGCAGGCAATTTACCGGATGTGAACTCCATAGAAAATTGTTGCGCATATCTGAAAAACTTAGTGTATAAACGGCAGAATATCAATATATTAGGTGTTTTTTTGCTCCCCCTATCTATAACAGGAGTTGTTGTTGTTTCCAATGCGTATGCACTGGTTAGCATTCTTCTGTTATGGATAGTTGGAGCAAAAAAATGCGCCTATTAATAGAAAACATTAAAGATGTTTGAGATAGTAACTAAGATTTTAAAAACTTAATGATAAAAAATATGACAAATAGAATTAAAGATCATTTGAAAAACTTTGCTAAATATTAGATAGAATGTCTCTTTTACTAAATTTACTGAAGTATAAGAATACATTCTTTATTTTGAATTTTAATAACACGTTTTTTCTTCATTTTTTTAAGTTTCCGAGATAATTAAAGCCGAAATCGTCAAAATTTTCAAAGTGATCGTAATTCGTTGATCATCCACTGTATGTTTGAAAAAATCAGTATTCTCATCAACAACCGTAGCAAACAAAAATTTTTGTGTTATGAGTATATTTCTATAGCTATATTTATATACGGCTTTAAAACTGATGTACCTGAACGCCAGCGAATTCTGTATCTCTACCAACGATAATTAATGGGATTTCTAGTACCAATTTTCTTCGAAAATCACTAAGAACTGCCAAAGGACAGATTCCAGTCTGAATTGTCTGATTGATATCCACTTGTTCCATTGTATCCCATGCTCACAAAGTGAAAAAACACATAGAGCTGTCACGATATTAGCAAATATTATACAAAGCCACACGGAAATATATATGTAACGAAAAATGTTTATAAAATAAAATACATTTTTTCAATAATTTCGGCAGATCTTATTTCAATTTTACCTTTTTTCCTTTACAGGTACGAAATTCCCCTTCATCATGAAACTCTGTTTCTCATCATCGAAAAGTATGAACGGAGCGTGGAACAATGCAACGGCGGAAGGCGGTATCGAAAAAGAGAATGATGTGGTGACAATAAAAGAAGAATGTGTTTATTGAAGTTTAATTCAAATTTTATAAATTTCGTTTATAGTTGTCTAAATGCAATATTTAATTTAATTACAAGTGTTCTCAAAACGTTACTTTTAAAAAACAGAAGCCGGAAAAGTGTTTTAAGGTGAAAACAAAACCGTATTGCCGAGTAATGCAACTGTGAAAAGCAACAATTTGAATAATTTTAAAACATTGTTTTATGTAATTTAACTTGGACGATATTGTATTAACGATTTTGCGTTTTATTTGTTTTAGTTCAAAAAAAAATACACTACGGATTGTATGTATTTATAAATATCACAATTGTACATTTCACTACTCTTAAAGCCAAAATGATAGCTACAATAATAACAATGGTGATTTGAAACACAGGCTAAGTTTGAAATCATCAAACATTTCTAGAGCAAGTTGAAAACACAAAAAATTTATTTTACGAGACATGAAAGAAGATTCTAAAGAAACCAACCACCAAATAATCGAAGCAAAATTGAAGAAAAAAAAATAATGCAAAGGAATATATGAAATTGATTAGCAAACAAACAAACAAACGAATATAGTGTGAGCATTTCCATGAAGCGAAATTCGTCTGGGCAGTTTAGTGTAATACCGCAAACTATTATAGAAACCGAATTTTACATTTAAGCAAACGTATGATTAAATTGTGGAAACTACAGCGATTCTACTTCGACGAAGTAGTAATGCAACAAGTGATGAGAACAGAAAACAGATCTTTAAAAACAAAAAACTTAACCTAATTACGAAAAGACAAGTGTTTCTCTAATAATATTATTAATTTAAATAAAACAAAATATTAACTTACTAAAATAAATCCAAAAAGTGAATTGCAAGTGAAATTCTGTTAGAATATTATCGATAATGCTGTAAAAAAAACATAAGAAACGAAAATGAACGAAGAAAAAAAATATTGAGAGAGAAAAAAAAACCACAAAAACATGATTACAAATCTTTTGAGATATTGTGTAAATTTACTTGTGGTCTACTATTAACATAATTTTATGGATAGTCTTTAAAGCAAGTAAATATTTCGTAGTTTAAAGTAATTTAATATTAAACAAATAGAAGATATCGTAATGTTACAAAGCAAAAAAGAAAACTGAAAATGAAAACCTACTTTTGAAGAGAATCATTGAAAGCAAATGCAGTACTATATCGACTATTTACCATATCAGACATTAATAATGGAAAACTAAGATGAAATCTATCTTGGGCATATTTGTTTGGCCGCAATCTTACGACTTTATTTTTCACATTCATCCCATTGAAAATTGATAGCAAATTAGTTTCGTATTAAATATGTTTCAATTATTTATTCCCTGTATCAGTTTTCATTATTTAATGTAATATATTTTGATGTTGAATGACGATCTAGTGTTTAGTGTTTTAGTATTAAAAAATATTGTAAAAGGATAGCAATCGAGAGCGGGCAGTGTACTTGAAATTGTGTTTTAAAGTATATTTCCATCATTTCGTTTTAATCATGACCATTTTATTTAAATCTGTTTTATCGCACGTATATCTTCATTTGCACACTTCACTACGAGTTTTTAATACTTGAATATAATTGTTTCTGCTAAATTATTACCGTAAACATGTTACAATGTATATAGTTTCATCCAGATATTTGATTATGTTGAAAACGTTTGATATTATTGTTTCGATCTGAGTTTTTTTTAGATAGTAGATATAGTTTTCATTGTTTTTAGTATGTATCGACAATTTTCTATAGTTTTGATTTATTTGTAGCCTAGACATAAATTGAATCGATTTTTCCTTAGTTTTAATTTAGTTGCCAAAATAAATTCCTTTGTTTCAATAAGCTTGTCAGTTTTTTATTTCATGCAGATTGGATAGTAGAAATTGTATTCTATTTTAAAGGATTTTCGCTTCTATTAAAATCTATGCATCGAAAACAACTAAATGAAAAATGATCAGCTCGAATTTCGTAGATTCGTTCAATAGTCGTCTTTCATATGCTTATTTTTATTTAATAGGCCGTGCTCATTAAATTTTCATCATTCGGTTCGAACAGAAACTAATATTTTATTTTAGGATAATGGCTTTTATAATTGATGACAATAATATTTGCAAAAAAAAAAAAGATGTCATTGCAGTGAATTTTGTAATCAAAATTCTTACTTGAAACCCACAGTTAATGCTTGCTGAAATCCTTCTCTAATGGAATTACAGATTGATTTTTGTAAGAAGCAATTTTTACTTCTTCCAGCACACATTCATAATGGCAAGTATATACAAAAAAAAAACATATGAAAAGAGAGAAATTGTAAATTTCATTTTTGAAATAGTTTCTCTGATATCGTCAAAATATATCTTGGAATTCAACATATCGCCATTATTGTACACAACACACCGTTTGTAAAAGGAAGATATACTTTCTAAATATCAAAGTAAAAATTTTGTAATGTAAAACAACAAAAAAAGAGCGTTTATTTTATTAAGTCAGTGTTTCAAGAATAGAAATAATGTATCAATCAAATAAGCAAATTATACAATTTATCGAAAACATCATCTCGACTATTTAAAATATTTACATCAATCTAATTAAAAATAATCGTTTTGATGTGGTCCAATGAATGAAAATGATTAAAAGCTAAAAATAATTGATTATTAACTGGGAATGATTAAATGAAATTGAAAATTATACTAAATTGAAAATTCATGCACATATCTATTTGATGCATATTACGTTGCAAAGAACAACAACAATTGAATGATAAGCTAATAGAGCTTTATTACTCAAAACACCGATGATTTTGAAAATGCGATATGCCTAATTTGTAATGTGTATAATGTAAATAGGTTTTGGTTTCAACGAATTCGAATTAAGCATTTTAAAATTGATATATAATTAATTCATATTCGATACGCTGCAAAACATATTGGAAAAAAACAGTGATAATTGCATACTAACTTAAATGTAGAATCTAGGTTTTAATGGAAATTAGCAAAAGCAAAGTGAAAGATAATTAAATTTTAATTTGCAAATTTTATGAAAGAAAGCGATAGCGATGCAGACGATGAATGAAATAGCTATCAAAATGTGCGTGAACACGTATATCTATTCGAAATGACATTTTCGTTTGGTTTGATGGTACAACAAAAGCTTTTCTCACTCTTCCAGCTGATATATAAAGCACAACCGCTGTCAAAATATACATTGTAGTCATGCGTATGGATTCAACAATTAAACAACAATGAAGTTGAAAGTCTCCAAATGTATCAATCTCAATTTCGCACGATACCGGCACATTTAATTGTCAATTATCCTGAAACCATTATATAGACAAGAGTCGCTTACCCTCTGCCAATAGTGTGAGGGTGTCTCTTTGATATTGGGAAAATAAATTTGCCATTTTCACAATATGTCACGTTCGTTAAACATTTGGTTTGTTTGCAATGAAATTTGCATACGAATGCATAGTCATGTGGGATTTTAATTATGTTTTTTACTGCCTGCAATTTAAATTATGTTTTTTGTCGATGTGAGTTCGGATATTCTGTGAGAGCAGATAAAAATATGTTATCGAGAGAATCATTTTATTTCTATATTAGCTCAATAAACAAAGTCAGAGAAAACGGCTGGAATATCGGTGATAATATACTTTTGTAGGTGCATCAGTAATTGAAATTCAACGATCATCTGCACTTTATTTGCTTTTCGTATATAAGCTTTGAAACAATATTCAATATTTTCGTCAGCAAGATAATTTTCACTTTGGATTGAGTATGTGCCCACACTGGGCGCTACAACTTAAATGTCATGTCTGCTACTATTCATAGTATAGCTTTGGCTTAAATTGGAAGAAATCAGTTTTCCTGATTGATTTGTCTTTTTTTTCAATCAATCCCTACAGTTTTTTTTGAATTGCCAACACAAAACTTCTGTGTGCATTCAGGAAGGACCTTCTAATGGTCGATTTTTTTTTGTAACATGATTGCCATATTTTAAATTGCATGTTCATAATTATAGAACATCTTACTAGCTTTTTTCTGCTAAACAGATTGTTTTGGGCTTTAAAGTTATCATTCTTCAATTTAAACTTTTATTCTTTATGTATACTGAATTGAAGAATTTAATGAGAATGGAGAAGAAACTGTACCGAAAGAAACTGTGTATGGGATTGAATTAACCTGATTCGATTTCTTCTAGCTTTTCAACTAACACATATTTTTTTTTTAAATGCAGATGTTGGTATTTGGAGGGTAATCTTCTCTCTTGTTCTATGTCTGTCTATTGGTCTCTTTAGAGAATGATGATCGGTCAAGAAAATGAAATATATCTAGCTTCTAATGGAAAAATTGGTATTTCAAAGAAAAACATGTATAGGAGTTCATGTTAAATTTAAGTGAGAATTTCTATTCAAACAATTTTAAAATGAATGCCCTCAGCTATTTACTTTGGTTCTGGACGCAAAAGCCCTAAATATGCAACTTCATTTTCCAACTAATACTCTTAAGTTTCCCTTATAAAAGCTAACACTTAATTTGTACTAACGAAATTTCTCAATCATATCTCCCATTATACATCATACCATATTCTATTTCTATTCAAAATTTAATTTCAGAAATTGTGGACTCCATCAACGAAACCAAAAGGGAAACTTAATGAAAGTCCACCAAAACAAAATACTTGACTTTCCCTACTCAAATCAAAGTAATTGAAATTGAAAAAAAAATCTACCCACTTTTTTTTAGCTCCTCATCCCCCAGCACAGAACACGATTATCAATTCAAACTCAACATTTTCTACCAATCGAGAAAATATTATTTTCCAACAGTCCTTTTCATAGTAAATACTGGCATTGAGTTCCCCAACCTATTGGCACGACGCCTCATTCTAGCCACAGAAAAAAAATACGATTCGGTCTGGATACGCTACGCAAACTTGCTAATAATTCCTTTCAAATTTGTTCGTTTCGAATTTCGATGGCTTGTTGTAACGCGAATAAAAGTTGTATTGTTGTTTTTGTTTGTCGGCACAAGTATACATAAATGGAATTGAAATTGAATAAAGGCAGAAAAGCAGAATCTAGATTTATTGGGAAATAAAGTCGAGGTTTTAGAGATTTATTACGATTTTAAGAAGGAAAGCAAAGAATGTGGTCAGCAGAACTAAGTTGGATTAATTTCGATTTTTAAATACTTAACAAAAGGATTTACAAAGTTTTGTTTTACAAACAAAGAAACAAAATAACTTGATATCTATATCTCAGAGTTTTAATCCTTGTATGCGATTTGAATTTTATTGTTTTTTTTTCAATCTTCTAATGAGCCTGCGCAAAAATTTCAACTATAAAGACCCGCTGGGAAAACCGATTCATTATTGCATACATTTTCGTAATGACTGTAATCCAATTAGAGTCCATCAGAATTGTAGTACATATCAAATTATGCACTAACGTCAATCTTTTTTCTATACTGTTTTTGGTGATACGATTTTTTCATTCAGTTTCCGTCACTACTGAAAGTCATCGCTACAGTTCGAAAAAATACGCTAGTAACTCAAGGACCCTTTATGCACTGTTGAGCTGGCTTATGTGTTTCAATAGAACGTATTTCGGTTGTCACTATCGGAAGCGATTCTCTGAATTGATATTCAACCTAAATGGTCATTCGGACGAATGAAATGCCAGTACATGTAAAATTGATTTTGTTAGCTTTGCATTCGAACGAAAGGCGTCGCGCTTCAAAAACGATTTTCCTAGTTGAAACGAAAGGTTTTTTTAGGTATCCGATGTTGATGTGTATTCCATCACGATTGCAAAGAATAATAGGATACATAGAAACCAAACCTGACTTGTCCGTATCTATCGACTTTCGTGATTCTTTCCTGCCTCGTGGATTTGTTCATCGGACCAGAATCCTTTAAACCTGAGTGATAGCGTAACAACTTAAGTATGCAATCGTGTAAAATAAAGGAGGCTTTAATATTCTCTTATTTGAAGACTTTTTTGGGAGCTTCTTTTTTTGACAATACGGAGATGGTGTCTAACTGGAAACTCTTATTTACTTTTTTTACTTTATTTGATGAGTTAAGAATAGACGTAGCAGACTTTGAAGCCTTAGGTGTCCTATGCAGTTGCCATGGTTTTTGTGGATATACATCGCTCAAAGTTCGATATACGTCATAAGTTATAAACAGCTCGTTTTAGGGAAACAAGTAAAAACAGCTAAGTTTGGCGTTGTTTGGACCACTTATAGGAGACCGGGGTTAGTTAGCATTGATGTTTTCCTTTCTATTTTTTCCTGCAGCACTTACGATAAATTCGCTTTTCTCTAATGACAGATTCATTCCTTGGCTATCAATTTGCACCGGAACAATTATTTAGGAGCCATTTACCCCCAAAAAAGTGTTTCTTGAAGATTTCCAACATTGCCAGCGAACCCCAGATATGAAGTAAGTTGAGATAGGAGGCTAGTTGGCTTAGCAAAACATAGTTCACGCAAAAAGTGTTTTCTTTGTAAAAACATTTTAAACGGGTCAAATGAATTAAGGTAAACTTTGGATATCATTAAAAAAAACAAAAGTTGATTGAATGAAGCGGCGAAAAAAAATTTCCTCTGGATTCATTTCAACAGTAAATAGTCAGCCATTATATGTCGATTCCATCGGCCTTGGTACCTTTCTTCCATAGTTTTTTTGGGGTTTGGTGGAACTGCTCCCCTTGTTCTTCTCTATAGGATCCAAGATTGTTTAGGAATTGGTCAAGATGACGGTGAGGGTAGTGCACTTTGATGGACATATTGCATCCTAAGTTTTTAAACTTCTCTTGCATGTCATTTACAATGTCAGACAAACACATTCCACTTTGCTGTCCCTAGTAAGAAGTTAACCAGCACAATACTCCATTGATGTTCGTTATATTTATTTTCGTCTAGCAGAAGTGAAATATTTTGATATTCTTCCTTTAATTTTATTGAAGGAGCAATCGGAGCTAAACCATTTTATTGTCTTTGTGTAAAAGGACTCATTTAAGGCTTCTCTTCGGCGGTGGGGAATCGCTATATTTCGATTTTTTTGGTTATTTTTTTGGTTTGTTTGGAGAATCCAGGTTTCGTCAATGGCTATAAATCTTCTCAAAAGTAGCTAGTATTCCTTCAAAACAACGTCACATTTTTTCTAGAGATTTCGTTCTTCGGTTAACAAATGCGGCATCCATCTTGCGGAAACCAATCAATCAATCTGAATTCGTCAATTAAAATATAGTAGAACCACTCGTCGAGATCCCTATAGTATCACTTACTTGCTGCGCTTTTAACCTTCGGTCTTTTACAACCGTTTTATGGATTCCATCGATGATTTTTCAAGTAGTGAACGTCAGTGTCCTGCCGCTCCTCAGATCATCTGCCATGTTTTAGCAAAGCTGCTCACTTTTTCACCGTGGAATACAAAGGCGCTAATTCTCCCAATTTGTTACCTAAGTCTTGTTTAATTTGACTTAGCGTTATATTCTTTTTGACAAAATATTTAGTCACGACTCTCATTTCAATTTTCGATTTTTCGAGATAAAAGCGGGTTCCTGCGAACTAAAAATAGTAGAAAAAAAATTATACTTAAAATAATAATCACCAAATGTAACGAAACTTGACACATAACCAGCTAAAATATCAAGCTATCGAAGAATATAAATTCATTTACATACTACCGTCAAATCTAGGCTAGGCCGAAAAATTTCCAAACAACTCTTGAACATGGTATTAAAAGCGTTCACTCCTCGCTTCCTTAAATTCTGTTGTTGTTTGGTTTGATGCGGTTTGTGGCGGTATCTATGTAGTGCAAAGACTCGTCATCGTTTTGAAGTTATTCACCTTCAGCCAGGTAAGAAGACCTATTACGAAGCAGATTATAGAATGATACATAGAAACAATCACAATTCCCCACTTAATCACTAACCGTTAGTGGAAACATCGCAGAGCATTCTACAAATTCACTTAGTTAAAAGCCCTTTTCGTGGAAAATTTTACTAACCTGGTAGAAAACAGAAAATCGATCGTCCCCAGTAGCCACTGACTTGAAAAACTTAAATAGTTGTGGATGACGCAACACAATGAACTTACCACAGCATTCAGACAACATCGCTCTGATGTAAAATTAGTAAAAAAAAGAGTAAAATTTAGAAGCTGAATGTCAACTAATCTTTCATGCCTACTAGCACTAGTCTCTCCAACTTTCTAGAAGGCAACCTGACGTCAATAACACAGCTTGCGTTATTTATGTTAGTACCACAGTATCAAAAACATCGAAGACTCATGAATAGTCAATAGTCATATCATATTCATAGTTCCAAGATAGAACAACAAACCACTTTTCTGCTGATTGCCAAAATACAACATAGTGCAAACCTAGGCGTTGTCTCAGCATAGCAGATATATATCAATGTTATCAAACTTGCTTCTTTAGCTCAAATATTGACTCTTCTCAAAATGAGTTTCTTTAGAGTTCTCTCGAGGCAATCAACACTTTAGGATCGATAGCTTAAAACTATAAAAGGACATAATTTTCGATTTATCCTTCAATCTGAATCGAGTTTTAATCAGTCGTATTGTTGAACTGAAATACTTGAATTATTTGTTTGTAAATGAGAAAGAGAAAGGTACGTACAAACCATATTGTTTTTTAAAATCACTTTTTTCGAAAGTCCTCTCTCTCAAGAAATCGAATTTCACTTAAAAATTTGATTTCATAGCCGTGCCCGTCATCCGACTGCAACATCATCTCTACGATTGTCGCTAAGTGTAGAGAAAAGAGTTTCTCGCTGCTTCCTAAAGGGTGCTCATAGTATTTCCATATACAATCGAGTAACATGGTTTCAACTGCCATTAGATTCACCTTGACTTCAATCATTGGAAACTGATTTGGAACATTTGGATTGTCGAAATCAATTGTTATATACGAGGATGGTCCGATAAGTACTTAGCCTACAAAAGAAAAACGAAAATTTTGGAAAAGTGGCGATTTTCTTTTCAACATTGTCTCATTTTAGCTCGATACACTTGACCCAGCGATGCTCCAACTTATTTAACCCACCTGAAAAATATGTTTTCTCGTGGTCTGCAAAGTAGGTCTCCGTCGCGGCAATGACCTCCTCACTCGACTCAAATTTCTGCCCGGCGAGTGACTTTTTCAAGTTTAGAAACAAAAAAAAGTCGCACGGGGCCAAATCTAGAGAATACGGTAGATGGCGCAGCAGTTCGTCGCGAAATTCGACGACGAAGGTGTGAGCCGGTGCGTTGTCATGGTGGAAGATCACATTTTTCTTCACAAAATGGTGCCATTTTTCTGCAATTCCGTGTCAAATCGGCCCAATAATTCGGCATAGTAAAGCCCTGTGACCGTTTTGTCCTTTTCTAAGTATTCAATGTAGATGACACCTTGTGAATCCCAGAAAACGGTGGCCATCACCTTACCGGCCCTATAGGACAGTCTTCGCCTTCTTCGAAGCACGATCGTCGGGTGAAGTCCACTGTTTCGACTGTTCTTTGGTCTCTGGTGTGTACCAGTGGATCCATATTTGGTCGACGGTCACGAAACGACGCAGAAACTCCTTCGGATTGCGCTTAAACAGTACCAAATACTGTTTTGAAGTGGTCTCTCGGTTGCGCTTGCTGTCCGGAGTGAGCAAACGCGGCACCCATCGCGCCGAGAACTTTCCCAAATTTTCATGCAGCCTTTTGAGATGGCTACTGTCTCAGCTATCTCGTGCACCTTCAATCGGCGGTCTGCCAATACGAGATCGTGGATTTTTGTCACGTTATCCTCCGTGGTAGCCGTTTTTGGGGCACCTGGGCGTGGCTCATCAAAAACCGACGTGCGACCATGTTGACACTCGTTAAGGGGGCAAGATGGTTTCCGAGGCCGAAGAAAAGCCGATTTTTGCGATTTTTTTTCTCAGCTTTGAGTGAAAATAATTACTAATTTTTTATAACACATTAAAGAACTATATTTTGAGAGTATGTAGGAATTATTGTAGAAAAAAATATTAATTATTTATCCCGTGGTGGCAGTAGATCAAAGGCGCTTCGAAAAAAAGGCGTCGTGCGGTGCGTAAAACCTGGCCTAACAGTGTTATCTGAAATCCAAAAATCGAAGTGATTTACTTAATATATTAGTTTTTTCGCGGGTGAACGAAATTATATTGAAAAATATGCGATTTCCGATTTTTAGTGCGGTTTTCAAATTGGAGGTACCATTTTCACATAAAAAATCAGCCTATGATTGCCTGTAAAAAATAGTAAAAAATTTTTTAAAAAAAAAACCATCGTTCATCCGCGAGTATATATCATATTAAAGATGTCCGGCAAAGTTCATTGAGATCGGTGCATTAATTTTTGAGTTATATTACGCACCGACTTCAAAAATGTAGTTCGGAGTTTCGAGCTAGACTATTTCGGTTTCTCGTTGAAATATACCTGGCAACACGATCATAAAATAGCCGGTATCTCTGCGAGTTTAAGTTCGATTGACTTGAAATTTTCAGAGGATATTCCTCAGATATTTTACTTTCATAAAAAAAAATAATTGAAAAAAATTTTTTGTTTAAGTTGGAAACCATCCTGCCCCCTTAAGTCAATTTTTGACGGTCGCCATCGATGGAGAAGAGTCACCGTACACAGCATCCAAGTGCTCTTTGATTTCGCTGCGCGATTTCCCTTCTAAAAACAAGAATCGAATCACCGACCAATATTGCTCTTATTCCATTTTTCTACAACCCGCAGACACGCCCGTTTCCACACGCGGTCAAAACAAAACTACGAGTTCAATTCGGCTGAAATTTTGACAGTAGTCGTCTACCAAAATGTACTACAAGATAGTAGTACATGCGATGGTGGCGCCATTGGGCGGTGAGGATAAGTACTTATCGGACCGCCCTCGTATATTTTTCTCGAAATTCCACTCAGCAAAGTAGACATGATGAGTCCTCATTAAGTCAATGAAGGATGATGTTTGAATGATCAATAGAATTAATTTATTGGCTTGTAAGCTAAGCTTCTTTATTGTCCCTAGCAATGTAATTTTCACAATACTTTTATTTGTATAGCGATTCTACATGCAGAAAAGTTTCAGTTTGATTAAATGGAACAATCATATTTGTTACCACCACAATATTTGTCAGTGATGTATTTATAAGTATTTGAGTTGAAATATTTGCTGAATTTTCTCATATATCACTTCAATATGCATTGACCTACATCCAGCGAACCTATTTGCAAAAAAACATGCAATCACAGCAACCAAAAACTTTAGACGCATTTTGTGATTATATGTAAATACTATTCACCACAAAAATGCTGACTAAAGTATCGAAACACCATTGGAAATGTGAAATATTTACTTATCATACGACAAACGTATTGTCCATTATCTCAACCATCGCCACCTTGACGTATTGATAAATGTACTTAACTTTACGTGCAATTCTGCAATTTATTCTCGTCATGGGCGATACTTCATTGATAATTCAAAGTCTAACTTTTCAAGTATTTTTGCAAAGAAATTTCAAAATCAGCTGAATCTGGCCAAACAGATATCCTGCAAAATAAAACCGTGAGTTGTAAGAACTCCTTAACAATCCGTTCTAGTTAAATAATCTATAGTTAGTGGATTTTAGTGGACTATTTTTAGGTGAAGATGGTTCCATCTACCATTAATCTATCGCCTCTAATACAGAATAACTATCCCACAATATTTGGAAGTATCAACTGCAGAATCCTTTAAATATGTCGTCAATTTCGATTTGATTTAGATGATTTGAAACTTACCTTTACATTCAGATATCTACTGAAAAAAATCTGAAACTTACCTTTACATTCAGATATCTACTGAATTTATGTATTTGCAATAAAAGGTGCAATGTAGGCCTGAAACGAATGGGAGATGAGTTTGCGAGACGACTTTAAGTCTAAATAAACATCGAAAGTCCAGGAAGAATTTGAATACTGTTTAGGCCTAACTGACTGCTGGAATAAGCAAAATACAAACGCAATGCCCCATGAGTAATTGAAGTCCTTTCCCCCCAATATCAATTTGAAAATATATGGCTACGTCAATTTGAAGTATTAGTTAATTAACTTTATCATATAATATTAACTTAATGGTTGTAACGAATACATATATAAAAACTAGTTTAAATTATTAGACCTTAGGAAGTGCATATTCACTTTGTACTCTCAGTGTAAGATAAGTCGATTGGAAATCGGCGTCATCAGAAAAATAACATTTCGTCAAGGATGCAAGTTGCTTTCATCAAATCGACCTTTCATAATATAAAATCAAAAAAGAATATCACATTTGACAATATACATTTTAGGCCCAACTAAGAGCGGTATAAAATTTTCTTAATCTAAATTATATACATATATCAAAGCATGCATACGCAAAATTATAAACATTCATTCAACACAATGAACTTGGTACACATCAAAGTGTCACTTTTCGAAAATACATACTATGGCCTAGACACGGGCTAAAATTCCTTAATTTTACTTGCATACACCTAAATACATGAATATACCCTTCTTACAAATATTAACCCTTCAATAATCCAAATGCCACAAATAGGCTTCATAGACGCTTTAGTCAAGTAGTTTGAAACAAAAAAAAAACATTGTCGATATTAAACAGAACATAAATACATTTGTACATGTGATACAAATACAGACTTTTTTCAAAAAATAAATTACAAACTATAAAATATTTGAAAATTTTGTAGATCACATACTAATACAGCACGCAATAAAAAAACATGAAATAGAAACCAAAAACTAAATAAAAATGAAATTCAAACGAAAATCGAAAGAAACGAAAATTTGTTCATTAAATTGAAATAACTTTTTTCGCAAAACAAATACATATTTAAGACATACAGAAAACATACATATTACATGAAAATTTACTAGCTGTGTAGAAAAAAAATTAGAGAAACAATAAGACAACAACTACTACTAAACATATTCTATTCAATGTGATAACGGCAAAATTAGATTGCAAGTTGAATTCAATAAATATATTCATGTGAAACAGAAAAAAAAACACAAACACTGTTTTATTTCATCACAATCACATCACAATGGATCTCATTTCACTGTTTCCGATTTTTTCCAAATTATTTCACTGCACCATACTTACCTTATAAACTGTTCTCTATCGAAACGAACCAGGAACATCATCAAACTACAACACTATTTCTAATTTATCATTTTTGCGGATACATGTTCAAAGATTGTGATATGTAGGATTTGTTGCATTCATCGAATTGGAAATTGTTCAAATTCAGGTATAGGTAATTGTTTTCAACGATGTTTGAGAATCGATTATGAATCTTTTCGCAGATATATAAATTTTACAGTTTTTGTTGACATCGGCACACCGTTTTTTTGAATAGTTTGAATTTATTTTGAGGACTGAGACTAGACAATTTGGTATAAAATACTGGTGAGTTTAGTGCGAGTATTAACAGAGAATCAGTTGAAGATAGATAGTTATACCGCAATTATGCAAAAAAAAAATAAATAGCTGCATAAAATATGATGAGAGGGAGAAGAATTCCAATAAAATATTTGTCTAATGCTCCCAGAATAGTGACAATATATTTTTACTAATTTTCGAAGAAAAGTAGTATTAAACTCGTTTCGCCGAAAATTCATATTTCTTTATATTTATATATATATATATATATATATATATATATATATATATATATATATATATATATATATATATATATATATATCATCATCAAAATGATTAAGGGAGATAATCTCTGGAGTGGCCGATCCGATTGAGCTGAAACTTTCGGAAAACGTAGATGTATTTAGTAGGTAGGTCCACGACTTGCTAAAATTCAGATATCCTAAACCTTTTGGCGGCGGCGAGCGTTTTAGTGAATTTTGAGGTACTCCTATATTTCCAAGCAGCGTGAATTTTTGTTCAAAAAAAGTATTGGGAATAAAAGCTTATTATGTTTTAAGCTTGTCTATGGCAGACAATTGGAAATTTTGAGCCGTGTGTGGGTGCTGCGTGCCTAAAAGTAGGCAAGGATTTTTTTTCAATTTTTGTTTTGTCATTACTTCTGACAAAAACATTGGATCATCGTGAAATTTGCAGAGCGTATTGATGTTGACTAAAGTTTAATACACGTGGATTTCCAAGGTAGTGCAAGTAAACCTGTAGCTGCGGCAGGCTCTTGAAAAAAAATCCTTCAAATCATTGAACCTCCTGAAAAATTTTTGATTTTTGACAAAAAATTCAAATCGTTGATAAATTTAAACGTTTGTGCATCATGTCAATTTGAAATTTTTAAAATTCCGATTTGCATAAGAACGGCAACCCATCACAAAATTACCTCTATTTTCAGCACTCGAAAGTTCTGTTCACGAGAACTGACGACCGGATTATCCGATCATAATGAAATTCACAGAACATGTTAGTATTAACTAGGACCAGGTCTGATAGAAGTGATTTTGAAATGCGGGCAACCCTGTGGCAGTGGTGCCATCTTGAAAAATCACTGAGAAAAAAAACAGCTTTTTGGCCTATAACTTTCGATTCAGCCATCAGATTTAAACCAAATTCACACAATATTTGAATCTTACTTAAGGTAACATTTGGTGAAAAAAAATTAGAATAGACTTGCCAGCTATGGTGATTTTTGTCTCCTAAATCTTGCAAATTTGCTCAGCAAAATAAAGCTTTTTTCCCTATAACTTCCGGTGCATTCATGATATCAAAATGAAGTTTATGCAGTAAATAGATTTAAATGTGAGGCAAATGTCATAAGAATTTTGCACAAAAATCTTGAAAGGGCTACCAGCTATGGCCATTTTTGTAATTTTTTGGAATTTCTTTACTGCGCGATTATGTCATTAGATTTGCAAATGAGAACGATCCTGCAATGAAAATTAACAACAAATATTAACGTTTTAAAAATTTGAAAAGTTTTGAGAGTGGTAACCCTAAAATTCTTTTCACCCGTATACCTTCCAGCGCAGTGATTCAATCGAAACGAAATTTACTGGTTGGGTTTAACTTAACGTGAAGCAGATTTGGTATATTTTTTGTCTTGCTGCTGACACAGGCTAACCAGCATTAGCCATTTTCGTAAATATTGCACCAACAGATGCTTCAAATTACGTACTCATATGCAAAGCATTTGCGATAAAAATAAGAAACCAATTTTTAAATTTTCCGAGTTTTGAACATTTTTTGGATGGCAGCCTCAAACAACATTAACCGTAAAGCTTTCGACGAAATCCTCCGATGAGAACGAAATTCAAAGGATAAGTTGATTTAAGTATGAGCTTGTGAAGGTAAACTTATTGCTGCTTCATTGGGAAAATGTTGCCAGCACTGAACATTTTCATCATTTGTGTTATAGTTGAGTTCTGTTGCTTTGAACAAGAAATGTTTGATATGATTCTACAAAAAAGTGTATTACGTCTTTCCACATTTTTTTGTCACTCAAAGACAATTTCTTCGAAAATTAGTTTTCTAGCGGTTCAGGTGCGCTAGAGTTTTTTTATTGTCGTATCTGAATCGCGAGGTGAACGTTATAAATATTCCAACAGCTCATCTTAAATTAGTTAATGAAACATAAATAATTAGCTCCCGTTGTTACTAATCGTATCATCTATTGAAAGTTTCGTCAATCAATTTACAGTCTTTGTATTTTTAATGCAAGTTATTCTGCTTATATTTTTATTTTGTTTGTCAAATCATTCCCCAAAATTAACATAAAACGATGCCTTTCTTTGTACTTACATATATTTTTCGATACTTTATATTATCTTGATTATCTCTAAGCATAATGCAAACTTGGAAATACTCTTAAAATTTTTCGCCAACAAACGGTTCTTTTGAAAACGTTATTAGAAATGATGCCCATATTTAAACTTTTTAAGAACCCATAAAGAACATTTTGTCGACATTTATTAGGTACCAAAGAATAAATTTGAGCATTATTTAAGAACAGTATGCATCTCAAAAGTATTTTTCTTAGGAATGGCTCATAAAATTACTATAAGATGGATTCAAGGTACTTTCAGATGAATTTGTTTGAAATTTCATAAATTCTAAACTTTCTCCTGTAAGGATTTGTTTTCACATGTTACATTTATAGCTTTTATACTTTTTCAAAATATTAGACTTAGTTTGGGTAAAACAACGATCCAAAAAAAAGTCAAATCGTTATTTACATGTCACAATATTAGTTCAAGCCTGCCTACGTACGCTAATCTTTCGTAGATGAATATAGTGTTCAACTCAGATGCTAAGTATTTTACAAAACTACTTTAGATTATATTCAACCTCCTTTCGATTCCTTTTTTGTCGTAAATAAACCGCAGAGATGCTTTCATTGCATGTACAACAAATGCCCACACTGGGCGCAAAAGTTGAGTATGATTTGTTCAGTTTATCTCGAAACTAAATAGCATTTTTTTTACAATTTTTAACTTATACTAGTTGATGGGTCATCTGTTTAAGCTACTGTCAAGTATTTTCAGAGGAGTTGGTGTTTCTGAGGCAAAAAAGCATCTCCTATCGTTGGTTTCCAGTAGGAACACCTCCTTCAAATTAAACGGAAGGTCAGAAGAAATTTTAAGTGGTTCAGTATTTTGAGTATACTGTTGCTAATTCAATTAACACATCTCAGTTGCTTCTCATCAAAAAAAGATTATGGGTTTCAGATAAATAAATATGATATAAAACGCAGAATCGAATAACATTTTCTTACAACACTAAGAAGAAAATGTAACACCAAAGTCTCCATTGAAGATCAAAAGAGAAGTTTTTCTACTAGACTCAAAAGTGCGAACTGATCTTACATGATTTGTTGTTTTGGTCTCACTTTGAACCAGGAAAACTTTATGAGAAAATTACTTTTAGGAAAATCTTTGACAGAATTGTTTATGAAATTGTGTCCCTACTACCAATTATTTGAAAAAAAGTTAGAAAAATGTTCAAAGTTTATTTGTCATTTTATATTCCCCGCATTTCATTATTCTTTCATAATTATTGATATCAAAACTGAAGATCGCGGTAACCTATAAGTGACTAGAATAATCTGCTGCCTGTATATAATATGGTTCAGGTTCGGAAATTATAGGTTCGTGTTCGCATGCTTTGATAAAAGGCCGCCTGCCTGTGACTCTGTAGTTAAGTGAAAATAGTCAGAAAATGAGTGGTTCTAACCATTTCACCATTTCGAATTACTTTTAAATTGACTGGTGATACAGGAATAAGGTGTTTCTACCATGAAACAATACGAAAATACTTTTGTCAAAATTTTTGTTTCAAAATTATTTCAAATATTCAAATAGCATGTTGAAGTTGATATTATATAATTTTTTTAAAGTAATTTTTTATTTTAATCATCAATAATTTGAAACGAGTTTTTCTTCTATTTCAACCGATTTTTTCTTCTTTTCATTTTTGGAAATCTATTCTAAAGACAGTACGTTCAATTGAATGGCGACAATAAAATGGAGAGTTTCAGGATTTCAGCTTCCAATGCTGAGAATTCAACGGATATTTAAATTTGAAGTAAAATCTCCTGATTCTATCGTGAGCTTTGATTTGATCTAAAGTCAATCAGCTACTCTTGCAGTTGAGGTCTTTATTGTGTACTGGAAATCTAAAAATCAATTAGGAATCAACATAATGACATTTTCAACTCTGATTAAAAATATCTCAGGTGGCAAAAGTTCAAACGTCCGTAATCATCATGATATATTTTAATTGAGGAAATAAAATTTAGAAAGGATATTTTAAATGTTGTTTCTAAATCACTTATATTTATTATCATTTATATATATTTTTTCTGAAACCAACAATAGAAGTTCTGAAGATAGGGCTACTTAAAAATATTGAAATATATTTTCTTCAATGTGAAAATAATCTTTAATTTTCTTAACCAATTTTTTTTGCAATGGTCGCTGTTCTAGGACTTCCATCTTTTTCATCGTTATTTCATGTTGTATAGTTGTTTTAGGGTAGTGACATACTTACTAATTACAACTATACTATATTATCGCACAGAGATTCGGCTGGGAGTTTCGAATTTGTTTCATTTAAATCTTAACCCTATTGTTTTTATATTAAGACGAAGTTTTAACACGATAACGTTTTTTACAAACATAGCTTATATTTAAACTTGCGGCAGCTGTTTTATGAAGTTTTTGAAGAGCAGTCATGAAACTCGTAAGAGTAATTATGTACATATTGTACTTTTGTAAAAAAAAAAGATAGCCAAATATAAATTCTCCTCAAAACTGGTGTAAGACAAGTTCTGCCATCACGTTTACTTTCGATATTCTTCCGCTCATAGGGAAGCACATAGAACTGGTATTCATATAGAAAAATTATATTTCTTGACACACTTAGCAGCTGATTTTTTTCGAAATTTGCTCTTTGATAATCAAGAAAAAATTTATGGATTCCATAAATTTTGGTGCTTAGAAATGTTACTTGTTTGGCTTTTATCGATGTCAATTTTATAGCCATGCTTTGAGTGTTTAATAATTTATAACAATTAATAATAAAATGCATTATAGTTATGAGCACCATCAGTGAATATGCATCAAAATTTCTCAGCACACACGACCCTTTTCAACAAACAAACAAAAACGGGCTAAAATATCAAACCAGTAGGTGAACATACTTATGTAAGTACGATACCTGTATCATTTAGGTCACATCTGTCTTCTTCAAATAGTTTCAATTTACTTTCGGAATGGAAGCAGAATAAAAATTGAAACAAAACTGATTACAGGTGTAGGGACAAATACAGAGAGAAGTGCCATTATAACTAATTTACGCTTGATTTTGGAATATTTTTTTGGGAAATTTATGTTACAAAGCAAAGTATTTGATTGCTGATCAAAAATCGAATTCATGCAAATAATTCTTTTATACTTTTTGGGAAATAATAGTTTACAAAACCATAAATACCGCAGACCCAGTGCTATCTAGCTAAAGAGAGTGGAATCCTTCTTTTAAATATGAAACTATAAGCAAAGATTATAAATAAATTGTATTCTTATTCTATTTACGAAAAATATTTTTAGGAACTTTCGCTTTGCCAAACATTTTGCATCTCATGATGTCATTTGAAATTGAACTATCGTTAAAGTGGTAAACTTCTTTGTCTATTGTCCCTTATTTCAAACTTCATTTTTTATTATGTTTGAAAACGGCTTAATTGAGTCATCTGAGCATCTTTTTCCGAGTCGATAAACTTCCAGGTTCTTCTGTTAATCCATTAAATAAAAAGAAAAAAAACATCGTTGCTCAATACTTTCTAGGGAGTGTTTAGACTTGTTGGGGAGTCTTGTGGCATGGTACTCATAGACTATTTAGCACAAGGGAAAATTATGTCTGGGTAGTATTATGCTTGACTGCTCAACCAATTGATGCATGCAATGCACACTTGGCTGGGGTTGTTACTGTAAAACATCGTAGCCTTTGCCTCGTAGCTCTACTATAAGCCCCCAATTCAACATATTTGGCTCTCAGCAATAATTACTCATATCCTTACTTGAAAACAAGGCTGACTAGATGGAAATTTGCCTCTTAGATTGAGGTGACCAGCTAATGAAAGAAAATCCTTATTTTGCAGAATCAGACAATTAACATTTAATAAGAAATAATACAACTATCACAAAAAAAAACTCTTGTTTGTTAGGCTGAGAATTTTTTGAATTACCCTCCAACGCGCTTGAATTTCAATAGCCAACCATACCAGCTAAGTGCTAATACATACTCTAGAAATTATTTTTCCGACAACAGTGACTTGCCCGGTAGGGATGAGATTCGATACGTCCTTTATCGCTAATGTTATATATTTATCTGTATTGTACTATCGCCACTACAACTTTCAACTGATTATTCAAATGTATGCTGAAATTATCGTCTTAGAAACGTTAGCTAATTTGTTGAAAGTTTTATTGAATACGCTTAATGTAAATACTTGAAATAGAATTAACAATTTATGTTTTTAAAATATGTACAACAAAAACGTATCACTTTTCTATATATTTTTTTTCTTCTTAAATGAGTAGTTTCTGACCACTTTTGTGGAAACTGGTTTCTATAGGCTTTCAAATAAAACATTCTTACTCAACTTTTGTTGGAATAGAATGCCGATGATGGCGGAAAACTAAACAATAATTGGCAATGAGCTCTCGATCACATTTTAAGTTTTCACTAATAAACTACCTTAAAAGTTTTTCAGCCTGTGAATTCAGTATCTTAATTCAATTTAAGGATACATTCTGCTTTTGTGGATTTTCTGGCTCCCATGGCTTGTGTGGTGACACTTGTAGTGTCCCAGCATACCATGTAGCGAAGGTATTGCCAAAAACGAATGCAGGCGACCCTTTTTTTCTTCACTTCTAGTGAACATCCAAACGGGAAAAATAATGCTTACGGGTATATTCGGTAAGCATTTCGCGTAATGCGTGTAAGCATTACCGGACCATTACGCGTTGTTTCTTTTTAACATTGCATGTCCTAGGCTGGGAAGATTTATACAAGGGGAAACTCATGCTTTTAGCTCTATAGCTTTATGTATAAGAGCTTTTTGGAAAGTACGACATCGTATTCTCGCATTTATACGCCTCAATATGAATGAAAGCTTTGGCCGGCGGCCGATCGTATCTCTGCATGTGTGGTTTTTGCATGATGACGCTCATTGGAAATTCCAATAGCGCATGCTCTATGCTACTAGGAGGAATTGTCTTCATACATTTTACTTACCCGTGCGTGATGATTTGAAATGCTTCGAAATTTTCATCTTTCCGCTTTATATAGCAGACTACTCATAACCGATGTATGCTTGCAAGTTCTTTTCCCCTTGTTTCTGCGAGTGAATTTCATTGGCCAGTCTTGGACTTATAACATATGAGCTTTCTCCCTTGCAGCATTTTCCATGCTCGAAGTCATGTTTACGAGTATATCTTATGTAGCAAATAGATATTGGCCGAGACCAGGCGAGCCGAAGTCAGACGAGGCCCTCAACATGTGGACGGCATTTGACAGCTCGTCACGAATCGCCTTGGCTCGTGCTCAACATCCATTCCGATCGGATGTGGCACGAGCGCCTCTGACACCTGTCAAAGTCGCTTGTCTGGACCGTCCACACACTCGGCTCGCCTGGGCTCGGCCAATATCTATTTGGCACATTATAATTGCTGGAAAATAGCTTTGGTAGTCGGAAATGTGCATTACCAGCATTGTTTGATTCATGCATTACGCCAGCATACATTACCGCGATTCCCGTTGGGATAGTGCAGATTCAAAGCATTTTTCGCTTATATTCACTTTAAGCAAACCTGAAATGAGGGCTTGGGAATATGGGAGCAAGCTTTTATGTTCGCTTGTCTTCACTTGAGATTCACTTAAAGTGAATATGACAACATTCGCTTTTGGCGATACTTTGACATGCTGAACGGCTCACTTTCGTTTACCTAAAGTAAAAAGTGATTCTTGGAACCGATATTATTCGCTTTTTGTGAGCTATGTACATTGACTCTATGTGACATTTACTGGGAGTAACTGCAACGAGTTAGACCATGTTTGAAGAGTTCAAGAGTGAATAACTTTAAAAAAAAAACCTACTTAAGGAAAATTGTACTGTGCGGATATCGGAATTCGAGCAACCAACTCTTAGTTTTATCAAATCAGTATTATTTGGGATTATATTTTTATTTAGCTGGCAATTTTTTTATGCTCATAATAACTCGCAACGAGTCGTATATCATATGCCACTAGAGTCACTAAGATTCACCTAAGGCGAATGTATATAACCCTCAGCATATTCGTTTCTGACGAAGCTTATCGATTCGCCAGAGTTTCTGAAAAAGGTGATTCGTCACGAATGAAAATTTTTGCTGCCTGGTTAATCATGAGCGAACCGTAGATTAATTCGTTCACGAATGAAATATTGGCTAAAGTGACTCGCTAATGACTCGATAGCGAATCGCTTGGTATCAGTGTTGTGAGGCTTCCGTGGCCGAAATTCCCTCGCAAATGATCGTTTTTCCCACATAGCAGGTCGCGAATTCCCACGGTTTTCCCACGGACAATATGTGAGCTATTCACCACACTTATATATTTATCAATATCGCGCAAATGTCAATACTTATAAGAAAAAAAATAGCAGTTTCATATATTTTATACACATGTATATTTGATTTATTACAGCGAAGAAAAAAAACATACATTCATTTCGTGAAAAAATCATTTCATTACAACGCAATATATTTAAACTAATCAAATAGATTTTGTGCAGTGAAATGTTTGTCAGAAGGCTCAAAATCAATGCAGGTAGCAGGTCTAGACTGGAAATTTGAGCGAATGCAACAAACTGCGTTCAGTGAATCTTCACTTAATCTCTTTCGCTTTAAAGGTTTGATGTCGGTTACAATGGAGAATATTGTTTCTGACTCAGCATTTGAATGTGGCAAATCTAGAGCATACTTTGAAATCTTAGTTAAATTTGGAAACATGCATGCATCCTCAAAATTTTTTGCTTTTTCTATTTCTTTCGAAAACTATTTTACTGTTAGCTGCAATAATCTTTGCTTTTCATCACTTGAAAAAGTTACTGCTAGATCTCTCCATTCGATATTTACAATAGATTCTTCAAAGCCATTTTTGTTTGCCAAATTTTTGAACTGCAGTGAATTCGTTCGCTTTCAACTATCAAGAGCTATTTAGGGGCTTAACAATTCAATTTTTTTAAAGATAACATAATTAAATGGTAATCTCTCTTTAAGCTCTTTACATGTCCTAACGTAAAACTCTTTTCCTATTTTGTTGGTGTCTAATTTTACAGCTTCTTCAAAAGACGCTATGTATTCTTCACATTTTGATCCCAAATAAGTATCCATATCTGGAACTAAATGCTCTTCATTCAATTCGATATTTTCCAGTAAGTCAATGTGATCAGGTTTCAAAAAATTTAAGCAAATCCTTCTCGAAATTCCACTGCACTCAGCATACAATTTGTGAATCAGTAGTTGCTTTGACTGAAACGGTGCATTAAATTTATTGAAATAGCTTAAACTATGTTCTACAAAGCTGAAAAATGCCTTCACACGATTATTCTGCATTATTTCGTAGCAATATTTTGCTTTTGGCCGTTTTGACTTAAACTTTTTGTTGAAAATCGCTAACCTGATGTCTTGAAAAGCGATTCTTGTTCATTTCATCCCAGGTTTTAGCTGAAATGTAAGAATACGAGAAGAAATGTCAATTTTGCCTGAATTGTTTAAATTCTTTTTCCAATATATTTCGTGAAAATTTTACGAAAATGTTTGATTTCATTTAAACCATTTCTTCCACGATTTTGTTCTACGAGCAGTACTTTTTCCCTTTTTTAAGTTTAGAGGGCGAAAATTCCCATAAAAAGGGAAAATTCCCACAATATCACAACACTGCTTGGTATGCTGGGGTGTTAGTATCTGCCATATTCCTTAGATACCAACACGTGCAAACATCAGTGAATGATGTTGCCAATTAACCAACTCAGATTAAATGGTACAGAAAAAAACGCTCGACAAAACAGAAAAATAAATTAGCGATAAAGCACTTTATTTCTAGAAAATACATTCAGTAAGATAAACGAACTTACGGACCTCTGTCTTCTTTTGTTGAGTTTGGCTAAAATTGAACTCATTCTATCGAGGTTTGAAAAAAATGCTGATGTTTTCAAGCTTATTTAAAACACGAGAAACGTTAAGTTTTCCAATTTTAAAACTTCGGTTTGTGTAATTAGCCTTCTAAAGTATTAACTTAAAACTGATGCAAACGGGTTCCATAATAAAATGAATTCCAAATAACACCGGATACATCAGTTTTGTTTCAAAATGAAATGCTAAACTATCATGTCATGGCAATACAATTTTTAAAATACGAACTAAAATGTGTTTCTTCTCAGGAAACAAAAAAAACTCTCAAACTCAATGACAATGTTCTCGAAAAAATGAAAATTAATACTCCTAGCTCGAAATAGAATAAAAACTCGTGTAAAATTAAATATATCAATATCTTAGTTGACAGGCAGATATTTCGAATTTCCCAAATTTATCATCGAGACACCGCCATTTGTACGAGGGCATGTACTCTGTACTCTAATACCGAATGACTGACTACATTTCACGCAGCTAGCCGAATAGAAACGCTACTTGTTCGCCCACTTTTTCTAACAACGAATCGAATGTGCTCAAATTTATTGTTTCATTGAAAAGCACAGAAATTCGAAGCTTGCATAAATTTTACTATCGAACAGAGAATCAAAATTTGCCGAAACGATATTTCACGCTTGATTGTAAATAGAATATACCTACACATTTAAAAAAAAAACAAAAAGAGTGCCTCAAACGGCCTTAAAATCATGTTTTTTGCGTATAAAATCTTATTCAAATCAAAATTATTTCAAAGCCTAGGCAAATTCATGTAAAAAGGCTAACCGCCATAAGCTCAATTCCAAATATGAATTGTTAGTGTGTTGAATTTCGGCTTCAGCGCCACTTTTTTGACTTTTTGAAATTATTCAAAATCAATGTTAATTAATTCTATATGTTGCTTGTTATTCATGCTCAAATAATTTCCGATTTAGCAGCTTCATACTGACTGGTCGGATTAGAAAACAGTCACCAAAGATTTTCGTTAATTTAATTGTAATTGAAAATGCTTAGATTAGGTCTGAAATTAGTAAGGTATAGTGACATAAACGCTTTAATGAAACATATTTAGAATTTAAGGCTTTGTATATATTATGAATCTAATAGAAATTTATTGAACATGTTAAAGTAAATATTTAATGGAGTAGGTAAGATCTGTAAGTAAATATATTCCAATTATCAAGCAAATTTAATTTCAAAGTATTTCGTCATCGATGCTGTGAACTACATTTTTGTGCATTGTTTGATTGCTTTTCAAATAATAGGTAATTTAAATAATGTTAATTGTTACTTCTTTTTTTTCGGAATATATAGCATTGTACAAAAATTACTGAAGTAAACTATGGCCAAAAAGTGTTTTCGTTAGTGAATACAATAGAAACTACCCAGACCGCTAGTAAAAACTAGAAGAAATATTTTAGCACACATGGATAAGCTTACTCCGATACATACAGCTAGTGCATAGTAAATATATACATTAATTATTTTCGAAAATTCGTCAATTAGAATTGAAATTAGTTTTGTTTTTCAAAAATCTAGATTTTTACATATTCAAGTTTTCTTAATAATATAATAATCGTAGTTTAAGTCATCAAAATGAAAAATAGGGAATTAATATTAATGGAACAACAAATTAACATGTAGGCGCGGTGATATGTATACAAGTTTTGTCAGATTACTTCATACTAAAGTTATTTTGATAGTTGCCTCTTCTCCGAGGTCGAAAGAGATTGCTTCATCGCAATAAATGTATGATGATTAAAGTGATGCATAAACCGTCATGTCAATTTACGATTAACCGGAGCATTTCATAACCAAAAGACAACATACATACACGCGAATCATAAACACACATATATTAGTTCAATAACAAACTAATACCACAATTTGAATTTAAAATGAATAGAATACATATTATCGACGATCATTGACTATTTTACATTATCCCTGCACTAAATTATAGCGAAAAATACCCTTGTACTACGACACAATTAAATATAAAATAACCATGATATATTAACACTGAAATGCAGCATTTGCGATATTTAGTTCTACCAGATTAACTTCCCACCCGAAATACCACAATGAATCAATTGATTTGTCTACTTGATTGCAATCAGAATAAATACAATATACGCAATAGCATAGACTGTCAAACTTAAAGTTAGTCGCACATCCACTTAACAAAGTACCAGATAGCGCAAAATCAATACACAACTAACTTTCCGATCTAAGCGGATCAATATAGTACATCTATTGAAAAATTGATATTTTAGTGTAGATAAAGAAATACAATAACTAGTGAATGATTAGTTCTTGATTTTAGTTAATAAAAATAATCTACTGTAACTTTGAACCACCTAAGCACACAAAAGACACCTTCGAGCATACAAACGGAAAGGAGCCAAGATGAGAACGTCTTCATCAATACAAACGAATCGACTTGGAACTTGAGCTAAGCCAGTGTAAGAAAATGAAATGCATAGACTCTGAAAAATTTACCAATTTCAAAACTACTTACAAACCTATGAGAATACTAGCTTCTTTAGACCTAGTAGTTTTCCAAGAAGAACGCTGACGAAACCAATTGAAATCCAAGTTGTAAAAGAATTTAGAGAATATTTACAAAAAAAAAAACAACCAACTACAAATTTATTGCTAATATATTTTAATAATTAAACTATTTGAAAATTTTCCTAGGACTGCAACAAAAAACATGCGGCATCTATGGAATTATACAATTAAACGTATTAAATCATGAGCCAATTATTATACATATGTACATTTAAGACGATAGAAATAAAACACACATTTAATTATTTGATCTCTTGAAATTCACGGAAAAGTCGCCGAGTAAATACATACATGCACAATTAGATTCATTGATTTTACATAATAAAATATATATACATAAATATCCAATCTTACCTTAAAATTGTTTCCAAGTCCCACACAAATTACTAATTTATTGCGAATAATACTGCTACAAATTTGTAAATATATTCCTTTGATGAGACGACGACATTCAGATTTATCTTAACTAGAAATATGAATTTAATTTAAATGCTGTATTTCGATGTAAATGTCCTTTTTGCTGTATATTTTTTTTATATGTTTGCTATTCAAGAATGGTTGGGATATGAATCTACCCGAAAGAGTAATTACACAATAGCTATTAAGTAAATGAAATTGAAAATTATCAACACACGAAAAAAGGTATTGCAACTATCATACAAAGTAAAATGGAAATCAAGTGAAATTCATACCAGCGATAAATATGTATTATTATATTATGGAAAGTATATATCTATATCTGATGAATGATGAATAAAGCAATTAATAACAAATAAAATATGGAATGGTTTTTTTTTGTGTAAATGCTACAGGGGTTTAAGTTATATCCTAGCAGATAATATTTATTTCAGCAAACAGCGCGTGTCAAGCTGTAATATAGCACAGAGTGTTGTCGAGTTCGAAAATACACTCTGACAAAAAAAGTATCCGGAAATTCTCATTTAAATTGCCCGCGTTGAGTATTTTTAAGTATTTGAACTGTATGTTGGTAGGACTGTTCGTAATGACTATACCAAACATGAGCGCGGTCTGTCAACTAGTTTGTTTACGACAGCTGTTGAAACCAGTCGATCTCAGTGGTAGTCTGCGAATTTTACAATGGAAAAAAATATTGAACAAAGAGTTTGTCTCAAATTTTGTGTTTTGAACGAAATTTCGTGTGCTGACTCGTTGCGAATGCTGTAAAAGGCTTATGCAGACTCTGTTTTATCGAAAACCCAAGTGTACGAATGGTACAAAGCCTTTAAAAACAGTCGGGAGATCGTCGAAGATTTACCTCGTTCAGGACGACCGTCGGCCTCTTCAACCAACGATAACGTCGAAAAAATCAAGGAAATTGTGCTCGAAAATCGTCATGTCAGTGATAGAGAGATAGCTCGTGATCTCAACATCTTTCGTGAAACCACTCGTTTGATTTTGGTGAACCAATTGGGCGTGCAGCGCATCGCCGCTCGGCTCGTTCCGTTAGAGCTGAATTTTCTTCAAAAACAGTACCGGATGCAGTTAGCTGCAGACATGCTGGATCGTGCGAATTCTGATCCCACGTTCATGGGACGGATCATAACTGGTAACGAGACATGGGTCTATGAATACGACACACAAACGAGCCAACAATCATCGGAATGGGTGGGAAAAAATGAGCCGAAACCGAAACAACCTCGCAAAAGTCGTTCAAAAATCAAGACGATGCTAATTGTTTTCTTCGATATTCGTGGTGTGGTTCATCATGAATTCGTTCCGCAAGGTCAAACAGTCAATAAGGACTTCTATTTAACTGTTTTGAGACGTTTGCTTGAAAATATTCGCCGTAAACGGCCGGATTTGTGGCAAAACAATTCGTGGATTTTCCATGACGATAACGCACCATCTCATCGAGCCACGATTATTAACGGGGAAGGGGAAGAAAAAGGGGAAGGAAATGCATAGTATGTCGTATTTTTTTAAGTTACAGCAGGCTATACGCCGCAACAGAAGCAGAAATATGTAAGCTACCCACGAAACTATATGTGTCCAAGGCTTGCAGATTGACGTACGATTTTTTGGAGGCAAAATTGTGAATAAAAAAAACTCTAACGCACCTGAACCGCTAGAAATACTAATGTTCGATGAACAGCAGAAGCATCGTGCAGATTTAGAGTGCATCCAGACTGTTTCGAGTGCAAAACCACTTTGATCTTAACAATGCATTAAAACTCATAGGGTAGAAAATATTTCAGGAATTTCAAGATTTAGGAAAGCCAAACACTGCAAAACTTTGAAAGCAGCATAACATAACATTAACAATGAAAATGCTTAGTGCTTGAAACACTTTACCCGCACTGCAACTAAAAGTCTCCCACAATTGCCTCACATCAAAATCAAATAGCACTATCGATTTCGATTTTATCCAATGATTCCGTCAAAAGTTACAGAGATAGAAAGATGTTAAGGGTCAAAAAACGACAGATGTTCGGAACCAACAAATTTCTAGAACTTAGGAAATTTCAGCATTGGTCACTTGTTTTCATTGTATATGTTCGCGATTTGAATACTTAAAAATAGCAAAAAACGTCTCACGCTGGACACCCGTTTCTAACAACAAAACCAAAAATATATCACACCTGCCCCACATTGAAATCAATTTCCGTTTAGATCCGATGATTGCATTGAAAGTTATAGCAGTGCAAAGAAATTTAGGGTTACCAGTCGCAAAAGTTTTCAAATTTTCGAAAACTTTATATTTGCTGTCTACTGTCACTACAAAATCATTAACGTTTGAAAATTTCACGATAAAATCGCTTAGTAAAGATATTGCAAATAAATATAAAACCAACAATAGCTGGCAACCCGTTAATGGTTTTTTTTTATCAGATTCTTTGTGAGTAATGCCTATATTAAGTTCCATTTATCATATCAAATTCGTTTTGATTTCATGACTGCACTGGAAGCTATACGGCAAAAAGCTTTATTTTCCTGAGCAAATTTTCAAAACGCAAGACACCAGAATTACCATAGCTGGCAGCACTAAACGAACTTTTCAGCCAAATTCCTATTAAACACGGCTTAGAGTAAGGTTCAGCTACGGTGTGAATCTGGTAAATCGGGAAAATCTGGTAAGTGAATCATAATTAATAGGGCAAAAAGTAGTTTTTTTTTTCTTTATTATTTTTCAAGATGGCACCACTGGCACATAGCTGCTCATATTTCCAAATCACTTCTATCAGACCTGGTCCTATACAACACCAATACATTCTGGCAATTTCATTTGTATCTGATAATTGGGTCGTGAGTTCTCGTGAACAGAAGTTTTTGATGCTTAAAATATTGGTAAATTGGAAGAGGGTTAACGTTCCTGTCCGATATAAAATTTCAAAAGTTCTTGCTTGGTTGTATCGACAAAGCATAAGATTTCTATATGAGTTGGTTTTCACTGTAAAAGACGAAAATTTTTCAAGAGAGTCGATGGTTTGAAGGTTTTCACCTTCAATGCCTGCCGTAGCTGCAGAGTTGCCAGCACGTTTATAAAAAAACTACACTACAACTTAGAAACGAAAATCTGTCCTGTGAGTTTCATAATGATCTGATTGATAATCGAGTCAAAAGTTATCGAAGTTCAAACATTTTCAAATTTTCCCAATCCCACTTTAGGCGCCTAGTGCACACATAGGGTTAAAAATTACAAAAAAAAATATATTATTCACATTTGGAACACGTTCAAATGTGGAAATATGTAAAATGTGTAAAAATGTGGAAGATCAAATACGCCCATCTAAGGTTTTTTCCCCTAGATGCAGGAAAATTTCACATCCACCAGGGGAATCGAGGGAACCTTTTTCGAAGCATGTGCTTATTCATAACATTGGCTAAATATGCTTGAAGCCCCAATGTTCAGAATTTTGATTATACTTCCTAGACTACGAAGATGTTCGGATTTTAGGTTGAACCCAAATGATTGCGTTTTAGCAAAATTCATTAAGCCTATATATGAGTATCTAGAAGAAAAATGTGTGTGTCGTAGGAAAAATTGAAATTTTGGGAAATTTGATTTGAGTTTGATTGAGTATAGCACTTTTGAATGTTTCTTTCGATGGTATAGTTAACTGGCACAAATACCGCCAAAAATTTGTAGGGGAATTTTCACCGAAATCTGGGGAGTTTCTCTCTTCTCTGGCTATAAATATTGTCCGCAATACATATTGGTTAGCTACAGGGGAGCGCACATAGCTAGCGTTTACCGTTTCACGTTCAATTTTAACCATGGACGAAAAAACATGATCACTTGCCACACTTGGAACTAAGTTAACTATGAGCACCTAAGCCACCTGAGCCAAATTAGGAGTGAGTCGTTGAACAAATAAAAAAACCATTATAAACGTTGATTGGGAATGCAGTTACGAAAGTTATTAAAATTACTTTTACTGAAATAACAATAAAATATAAAAATCTATACATTAAAAAGAAAGGGAATAAATCATTTCACAAAACTTCAACAAGTACTAACTGAACGACAGTAGATTATCAGTGGAAAAAGCTAGATGGCAATTTTCAAATAAGTCTAATTTCACAAAAGAACGGCATACAACGTGAAAATAATGTATATTTTTTCACGTTGTAGCTTTACACCACCGACTTTAAGAAAATTATTTCATTCAAAAGCCGTAATCCATTTTTTGCATTTATCAGTTAAATTTCATTTTTTTAAATTTGGAAATGACAACCAAGTTTTAATTTTGCTAATAAATTAAGTTGGGCTATTTTTAGGCTTTTCTTATACGTTTATTCAATAAAAATAGAAAATTAAAAGCTAAACTATTTATTATTGATTTATTCCCTCGTAAGCGTCGGATTTTGAAGCGTTATTCTGAAGTTATATATGATGGGATGGGTCTTCAAATCAAGCAACTAGCACTATTTTACTTCTTTCTCCTAGTTTTTAAAAGTTTTTTTTTTTTTATTTTTGAGTGTTATTTTCCAATTACTTACTTTGACGTGATGGCTCGTTGCTCCCAGCATCTGATACTTAATGGAGACTTTATGGAGATAATATCTCTTATGCTCACCATAGCATACCGCATCAATCTTTCCAACATGACATTTTCCTAAAATGAAAATGACGCAGGAAAGACCGTCCTCTTGTCATTGACCGCTGCTGTCTGAACCTCGACAAAGTGAATTCGTTCAAGTTCGAGATTTCGCCAAACTCCTTTCAATAGGTTTTTACAAGGCTCTACTTAAACGAAATATAATACGAAAACTTCTTCTCAATTATCTCTTAAAGTTGATTTTAGCGTTTACACTCGTATTCATCATCAGTTTTGTGAGTACTTTGGAAATTGTCTGATATTTTTGATTATCAAAAGGATCCAGCAGCACAAAAATTGGCTGAAATTTTTACAAAATTATCCCAAAATACTCCAAAAATATCGCTCATTCAGAGCTTTGGACACAAAAGTTGATAGCACAAAATAAATGCTCAAAATAAATATTTCCTTCTTTTAGTTTTTATTTTTCGTTTCTTTCCTCTCATCGTTAGGAAAACTGGTGCAAAATGTTGAAGGACTGAAAGACCTCATTTAGGCTTGTCTGTTGTCTCCTCTATAACTTTGAATTCGTAGTAGCTTTGTCAAATAAAAAATTTTGAAGATAAATAAAATTTTTTTCAATTTTAATCATCCCGCAAAAACAATTCCAATCTCTTTTGAATATTTTTGGGTTTATTGTAATATTTCTGAATTGAACGCAAACAAGCTCCCTAAACTACTTTCGGTTTTCAAACGTAAAATAGTATTTAAAAAAAAATTTGCAGATCAAGGGCCGTTTAGGGTGGGTAGCGTTGAAAACAACAACAATCCCGCGTCAGTTGTTGCTGTTTTCAATGCTGCCTATCAGCTCTTGATCGAAACACAAAAACCGCATATAGGTTACAGAGTAAACTGGATTTTTCGATTTTATCAACTGACTTAGATTATGCTTGAATCTTTCCTTAAAAATCAGATAAACAACAATAATTTTTAGGTAATTATTTAGAAGTGGGGCTCCAGTCAAAACTCGCCCCAAAAAATTTTCCACCCTCTGGAGAGTATTCTATAGGTTAGAAATAGATGTTTTAAAGTGGGGGAAGACATTTTCAATGATAGTTTATAATAAAAAAAATTTTGTTATAAACGAAAAAAATTTTGATGGTTTGTGATCAAAATTATTAGTGAATTTCAATATCAGAGTAAAAAATGGAAATCGTTATTTATCGTGAAACCGTAAAAAAATTCTCCGAAAGAACAAAAAATTGGTCAAAATATGTCATTTAATAAAAATTAAAGTAATTAAAAAAAAAATTTTTTTTTGTTTATAATAATTTTTTTTATTATAAACAATCATTGAAAATGTCTTCCCCCACCTTAGAACATCTATTCCTACCCTATAGAATAGTCTCCAGGGGGTGAAAAATTTTTTGGGGCGAGTTTTGACTGGAGCCCCACTTCTAAATATTTACCAATTTTTAAAAATCATTCCAATATTCTTCCAAAAAATTCAGCTTAGAAAATAAATGAAATATTGTGTGCGCTACGTAACTCTTTGGTGATAGCACTTTTAAACAATTACATTCAATTACTATGATATATCCTCAATACACTCAAAGTGATGCTGACCTCGAAAGAATCCAAGGACGATCCACAATCCTTTTCGATTGATATTCATAATTTCCGAGCATGAAAATCCCCAAATCAAATAATACGGTATTCATCTTTGCATAACACACCAAAACAACAACGACTTAAAATAAAAATCATATACTGTATTTCACAATTGCAATTTTTTGCTAGATCTCATAATTCCTATCATAAAACACACAGTTTCCTTAATAAGAAAATGGAATTGGTCATATTTCGAAAGCTCATATGAGCCCAGTCAATCTTCTATTTATTTGGCTATTCGCATATAATCATTTACGATCGATAAACCAGACTCGGCTGTAACATTGTAAATGCAAAGCATTCGAATTGTTCGGCACGAATCTAACACATTCCCAAACAGTTCATGCTGCGCAATGAACACCTTAGCGTAAAGCAGAATAGATGCTAAGCTGAATAATTAAAGATAGTCAGAAGATGCATGGGTCCTTTGAGAAGATGTTTCGAAGATTGTCCTTAATTGAGTTTCATAGCTTGAGGGCTGCTTGGAGAAGATAACAGAAATAATGAGTGCTATCAGAAACAGATCATACTTTGGTTGCTCCCATTAGTACCACCTGGTCATTTTGTTCAGTATTTCCCATCAATCGCAAATGAAAAATGGTGTGCGTAACAAGCGCAAAAAACTTTTTTGTTTATTACTGGAGTAAACAATATTGTATTGGAGCAAAATCAACAATATGGTTTTTTTTCACATGGACCAAAGGCCCACATTGGACGCTACAAAATCAAGAAGGGAAAATTAATAATATTAATAAGTAATAAATTGTAATATGGCTTTTCGGATTTGTTTCACCCAATAGAGTTTTAAGAGGAACATTCATATATCCAGTTCCATCGGATGAGAATTGTGTGTGTGTGGTAGTTTTATGGAATTTTGTGGAGCTAGGTAATATTCCCATCAAAAATTTGCAACATGCATTTGAAATTTATTTATTCCGCTAAGCACGACAAAGTCAAATTAAAATTTGTTATTTTGCTATAGAAAATTTGCAGGGAAATGAAGCAAATAAATTCAAATTGTTCGTATGCAGTCTAAACTAACGTTGCTTCTTCAACACACTGTACACTGAAGCTTACTATAGACACTATGCAAATAGATGGTTCTTCGAATTTTGTGTCTTTTGCGGTTACTAACATTTTATGATTATTTAATGAGAGAACAATGCTTTCGACAGCCAAATGGCACTGTAACTAGTTGTCAGATGTACAGTGACAAGGCATACTTCGAATTCAAGGCATTCTCAAGAGGGAGTATTGTAGTTCAGGCATTTTGAGTGCATATGCATCCTCGGAAAATCTTGAAAGTCTAAACGAAATTCGAAGGACAGACATGTGGAATTACTACATTCACTTAGATCTCACTTTTATATTCTTATACTCTGCACGTTTCATGGTAAAATTTTTTCAACTGTACTTTAAAGGGAGTAAAAATTGTCTTTAGTTAAATGTGTTTTTTATAATTTTTTCAAAATAGATGGCATGCTTATCTTTGATAGCATTACTTATGAAGGAATTTAAGATAGAAATTGTGAGATGGCATTTTGAACAGTGGAACAAGAAATGCTGAACAACACATTTTTAATTCCTTACGATTCAACCTTACCTCTTTGTCAGCTATAGGTGATTCGTCTTATAGAGTAGGGGCTGTTTAAAGTCATATATACACAACTGGGTCGGAAAGACTCATGCAATTGGCATCGCAAACTTTGAATGAAATGCAGAAAAAATATTCACAAATAGATAAAGAAACGTATGCTATAATTTTTGTTACAATAAAATTTTATCAATGCTTGTATAGAAATAATTTCATTTTATGTGTAGACCATGCAATGCTGGTTTTGAAGTAGATCAGGCTGAATTTAAAAGGATATATTTTTAGTGGGCAAAGGATGTTAATTCCAATTTCATCGTGGCATGGTGGAAACGATGAGCTTTGCAAGGAGCTATTGTTTATAGAAAAATATAAACATCGAAAATTGGTATGTAAAAAATCTGCTAGAAATGGGCCAGATCATAAATATCAATTTCAATTTTTAATTTATTTAATTAAATCCATCTTTTACAATAAACCTTAGAGGTTTTTATGTTGTGAAAGCTTGTAACCAGTCAAGTATGCACTGTGTGCTGGTGTCTGATGAGAATCAGTGCATGCTTTCGAAACCACTTTGTCAAATAAAATTTTCAAGAAAAATAAAAAAAATTTTCAATTTTAATCATCACGCAAAAACAATTCCAACTTGTAAATAGGTTAGGATTTCATTTATTGCAGTACTAGAAACAAACCAACAATAGTAATAGAAAAGTGCAAAAATTCACAAGGCCAGAAAATAAAGAGCTGAAAAAGGAGAAAAGAAAAGTACGAACACAGATACTTATAAAAATTTAAATTATTAATTCATTAATCAATAACCAGTAACCAGGCTTACTAGGATAGATCAATAATGATAATAATAATAATAAAAAAATGAGGAAAAGCTGCTGTTTTAGGTTTAGTGGTAAAGTGTTAGTGGTAAAGTGTGAGATTAAAAAAAAATCTAGCGGATCAGAACCACTAGGAAATTGGTTTTCGAAAAAAAGGAAAAAAGACCAAAAACTGTGGAAAGACTTAATACTCTTTCCTTTTTATCCGACGATATCATCGAAAGTTTCAGCAATTAAACAATGTTTGAGGCTGCCATCCGAAAAATTTTCAAAACTCGGAAGAGTTAAACACTGGTTCCTTATTTTGATAGCAAATGCTTTGCATATGAATATATACTCGTGATGGAAGTATCTGTTGGTGCAATATTTACCAAAATGTCTGGTGCTGGCAACCCTGTCTTTGGGACATAGCCAAAAATATGTCAAATCTGCATCAGGTTAAGTTAAACCCACTCTGTGAAATTCGTTTCAATTGAATGACTGCGCTGGAAGTTATAAGGGTGAAAAGAATTTTAGGGCTACCACCCGCAATTTTTTTTCAAATTTTCGAAACCTCAATATTTGTTGTTAGTTGTCATTGCAGGATCCTTCCATAGCCCGGATGAACAAATAATATCTCAGATCGAGCTTTTTTTTTATAAATTATGAGACATTTAGAATTAACGCTTAAGGAATTGGCATAAGCTCAATAAACGATGCGCTGCAGATTATCATTCAACTTATCAGCACCATCTTTAATTAACCGCAAACTACAGCTAAGAAATCGTTGTACAAATCGGCAAGGAAATAAATGGAAGAGTCTTGGATAATACTTGGTAAATCATTAATGCACAAAAAAGTAAAGGACCAAGAAAAGAGCTTTCTTGTACTCCAGATAGAACTTGTACAAAAGTAGATAATTCTCGGTTATTAACTACTGCCTGTTCTCACCCTATCTCTCTCTTGTGAGTTAGAGCAAATTAAGTTTACTGCACTGTATAAAAAGTTGAAACTATTTTTCAATTTAAGGATGAGCTGTGAGTTATTAATGAGGGTCTATTGTCTTCAGTTACTTTAAAAAGGCTGGTAAAACAACTATGACCATACCTAAATCCCGATTTTTTTATTGGAAAAATTTTAGTTTTCTGTGAATAATTATTAATTTGTTGATGAAAATCTGCGATGGTTAAGACAGAATAGAAATAAGTCTGCTTATTTGGAGGAGATTTTTGAGATGTGACTTTTTGTAGTGGAACATTTCAGCTTTCTTGTAAGGATAATATGAATAGAAACATGAGTAAAGGCAGGGAGAAAATATGGAACAAAAATCTTTGTAAAAAGTTGATGAATGCCATCAAAACCAGCGGCCTTGGATTTAATTTTACAGATGACCATATGTACATCTTCAGCAGTGACTTTCTCAAAATAAAAAAATTAAAATATAATTTGTGCGAATCCGTGCGGATTTTGCAGGGTCATCTAATGATGGATACTATTTTGTTCTGGTAGACGCTTATGCACATGGGTCCAAAGTATATTTCATGAAATATCCAGCAAGTGAAAAAACTGAAGAAGTTTGCTGGAAAATATTCTGTACATTTGGACTACCAAAAGTATTTTTTTCCGACAATGGTCTTCAATTTGTATCACATAAATTTCGAAATTTCCTCAAACAAAGTGGCAGGATCGACACGATCTCAGCGCAAATCATGCATTAACAAATGGTTTGCCGGAAAGGTTTATTTAAACGATAAAAACTATGTGGTTAGAAGTGATATGTAAATAGATCAGTCTGTGTAATAATTCAATATAGATAGATCAGGGATTTCTCCGTTAGCGAGACTAGATTTACCAAAGCAAAAAAAAAATCCTGTTCATCGAATACCAGCAAGAAACTACAAACAAGACATATGGAGATTCGATTAAATAGCCCAAAGGTACGCCAAGTTTCACTTATAAGTTTGTAAAATTAGATGATGGTAGAGAATGGCGTGGGCACGTTGATCGGCTTCGATCAACAGGCTTTTAGCTTTTTGTTACATAGGATTTTAGCTTTTTATATATGGGATCCCTGGTTCGAATCCATGTTCATTCGTGAGACCGTGTTCACCTAGTAAGCGGTAAAGTGAGTCGTGGAACTAATCACCACACAATCGTTTCCACGATGATTGTAAATTTGTGATGAAGCTCTTTATCAGCTTCAACTCCTAGACCCGTACGAAGGTTGTCTTGGAATTACTTTACTTCAGATAGACTCATTAATTAATTCACTTTGTAAATAACTAATGAATTTCAATACTTGCTCTATTAATTGATGTGAATTTAAATAGCACTGTAAAATAAAACTATGATCAATATCATAAACTAAATTGTGGTCATAAATTGTACTATAATAATAATATCCTATGATATAATGTCCTCTTAATTAAACAGCATAATTGACGTTCACTTACATTGTGATTGTAGACCTCACTAGGAGTTTGTCTCCCCGTGCCAAAGTTTCTAATTATAGCTATAAATATAATGAAGTGAAATAAAAATGTAAACCAATTAATGTTTTAAACAAAAGACGAGACACGACAGTATCTTAAACGAGAAAATGTAACTTTCATTCGCTGTGATTCACAGCAATAGCCCAGTATCTATTTATATCATTTCTTTGGACTGGCTTGATCAATCATGCCGATTTATTAAGAAAATTGTATTTCCCAGTAGTGTTATATCCTATAACATCTCTTTAGATGTTGGGAAATTTTTAATATTCTACTTGCTCGTGCAGAATTATAATTTCTTTCTTCTCTCTTACGCATGCTACGATGTCATAATGAGCACCAGCTCAATTAAATTTCCAAAAATTTGTTATCTTACAATAGACGCATTTTAGATATTTTAACGTCAAAATAAAATTCAGAGTTTTACCTTTCTTATAAATTAAGCTTTCAATTTTATAATTGGATTGATGTTTGTAAAATTGATATATACGAAATAAATAAATTAGCAATATTCAACCTGTGTACTGGCTGTAGGTTCATTGACCTATCAAAGCGAAATCCTAACAGACATGTTAACAAATAAAAAATCCCACATCCAATGTTATTCTTTATTTCGATACTTTGATTAACTTTCAAACTTATGCTGAAATTGCGTCCTCTTGCTTTTAGTATCAACGCACAGCTTCCAAATCCAACCATAAGACATACCATTCACATATTTTCGGGATAATTTGTTTAGATTCCATAGCAAATGTTTTCCCTTGAATGATAACATTGAAAGGCATATTTTCTTTTCGACCAAATGCTAGTGAATGTCCGGAGGCTTTTTTCGCAATTTCTACCGTTTCTTTCAATATCCATTAGAGTGGAAATTCTGTATCTATTATAAATAACAACAAAAAAGATATCGTCTTGAAAAGGGTTCGTGGAGAAATTAAGGGCGAAAGACGAATGATGTGATCGATATCAATATTTTGAGCTTCTAGACGGGAGGGGCTGAAAAGGTCAGAGGAATTACTCATAGAGCGGACAAGCTATAGGATAAATCAATCAACGCAAAAAAGAAATGAAAAGAAACGCATGGGAAAATCTTATTAGATACTTGCTAAAGATTTTCGTTGATTTAATATTGGAATGTAGGTTGGCAGATGACTGAAGCATTCAATATATTTGTATAAGTAGATGGTTACTTTCAATTTCCTCGAGAATATCAATTTAGTATGTTTTAAGGCTTTGGACGTATCAGCTTATGGAAGTAAGTGATTGCTGGTAAAATATTACATTCATTTAGGATGGAGAATTGTGCATGACAGATGTTGAATGTATTGATTAGAGAAAATTGAAAAAGACATTGAAATACATCAACAACAATATTGTGCGCAATTGAAGAAAGCGCTCGAGGAAAGATAGTGCTTTAATTGTGACAGACAAAGAGAGGATATAATTTGATTCGTGGACCCCAAAAGAGGAGCCAACTTTACTATTTTTCGCTTCCCCCAATAAGCAACATTTTCTTCCAAGAGAAGTTTCACAAACATTATTCTTCTCATTAGTGACTTTCATCTTTGCATTATAAATCAAGAAATAGTTCAAACAAATTAACTATAATGACAGACACACGACAATTTTAAATCGTAGTACCAGCATTTGTGTCAAACTTAAAAATAGTGCACCAGACTTTCGTATTCAACGAACCAAGCACATTTCGATACCTTGTTTGATAACTCCAAGTCTCGGAGCCCATTTTCAATACATTATGCAAATACTCACTCCATAGTTGCCGAAAACGTACTTTCTCAACTTTCAAATTTCAATTTCGTCTCCCACGAAAAACTACTTTTCATTGAAACTCGTCGGTGATTCAAACTGAAATCGTCCTGAGACATTTGCTCGCCTTCGCACTTTTCTGCAACAAGGACATGTATTCTTGTATGTAGCAGCTTGCACTACCGGTGGCATGCCAGGCTGTTTGTTAAGTTTTAAGTTTTTCCTTTTAACATTTTATCGGATTATTCGAGTAACAGAACTTTCAAAAAGAACAGAATAGTGAAGCAGTTGCTTCTCTATCTAAATTGTAGTATTCTCTCACGAAATTTCATCTGAGCCGTCATAGGAACATCATTTCTTCGAGCACGTGAAATTACGAAAATGCAAAGTTCCTGAGTAAGTGGTGCAAGTTTTCGAAAGGATAAACACGACCGGGAGAAATAGTTGGTAAGAGAAAAAGTTTGTTTTCGAACTTAATTTGAGATTTGAAGTGAAACATGTACTTCTTTTGGTTAATTTTTGATTGTATCCGCTGACAGTGACAAGTAAAATGTTCTGAAGCGAGTAATTAAGATAGAAAAGAGCATGGCTGTCAATTACCAAAATGATGCTTTTTTCGTACACTTCTTGAGAGCACTTGCGAGCTGGCAAGAACTTACAGAAGACAATTTTGTGTTGTCAAAGCTCTAAGAAATTTCAGGAAAACTATTAGCCCAGTGAAATCCGACATAAATAAGGGCGAAACTTCGGAAAAAGGGGAAAGCTGAATTTTGGTGTGAGCCTTGGTACTGGCGTGTTGAACAAAATGTCAAAAGTCCCCATCGATCCGAGTGCTGCGTCACTTTTTATACGGGGTCAAAGGTCACCAAAAGTGACCTTTCCTAATTATCTCAGTAACGGTTACGTCTTTAGAAAAACAATGTATGACGACTTTGTAGCCTTAAAAATTTTCAACAAAAAAGATTATATAGCTTTTTCCTGTAACCCTAACCGTTTCTGAGATATATTGATCTAAACATTTGCTACTAACAGCATCCTCTTTCTCACGGCATGTTAATATTATCTGATTTTGATTACGACTTGGCATGTTTGTGAGTTTGTTATTCTATGTTTAAGAGGCGCATAAAAAAAACATGTGATCGAACTTATCTACCAGACTCCAGGGTAGGTGGAAAAGTGTGCTCCGAAAAGTTCCCACCACCCCCCGCCCCCCTTTGCCATCAAACTTGTAGGGACATCTGCTCGCTACTCTCTTCTCGCAAATAAACTGTATTGCTGCATCATTGGTCTGGGATAGTCCACGAAGAAGCAGAACAAGACAACAACATTGCAGGTGAAAATAGGTTTTGTAGCATATCATGGCCCTAGGAGTATAAAAAGCATGATAATATCATGGTATAATTCTGTAAACGCTCATTCTTGACATTACAGGAGCTCAACCCGCTGCTGATTATCCCCGAAAAATCAGTTTTTTACCAATCCTGTGATGACTGCATAGCGCCAAAGGGACATGACACGTCTCGGAACCAATTTGCACCTGAAATTACGTGACCTTGCCCTGATCGTTCATGGGATAAGATGGTATGGAAAAAAAACTAAAAAATTTGTTATTTCGGGATGGCTCGTTTGCGGGGGTGGGTAGGGTGTGTGTACGGTGTGGGTGTAGGGCTGGTCTTGCGATGTCAATAATAGGCAATTAACAGGATAAAAAGTGATCCTATCTTGTTTAACAGTGGGCAAAGAGTAGGCAACGAGCTCATTTTTGAAGATTTTGGATGGATGCTCAGGGATACCATTTTATGGCAAAGGGGGAGGGGGGAACTTTTCGAAGCACACTTTTCCATCTACCCTGGAGTGTGGTAGATAAGTTTATTTACATTTTTTTTCATGCGCCTCATAAACATAGAAAAACAAACTCACAGACATGCCAAGTCGTAATCAAAATCAGATAATATCAACATGCCGTGAGAAAGAGGATGCTGTTAGTAGCAAATGTTTAGATCAATATATCTCAAAAATGGTTATAGTTACAGGAAAAAGTTATATAATCTTTTTTGTTGAAAATTATTTAAGCTACAAATTTGTCATACATTGTTTTTCTAAAGACGTAACCGTTACTGAGATAATTAGGAAAGGTCACTTTTGGTGACCTTTGACCCCGTATAAAAAGTGACGCAGCACTCGGATCGATGGGGACTTTTGACATTTTGTTCAACACGCCAGTACCAAGGCTCACACCAAAATTCAGCTTTCCCCTAATTTTTCCGAAGCACTATGTTAGATTTCCCCGGACTAAAAATGAGGTTCGCAAATATTATGGTATGTGAAAATCAAATACAGCTTCATTTTACTGGAAAATGCTCATATTTTCAAAACCAATAATTTTATTAAGTTCAGCCGTCACTTTACCCTCTTTGTTACGTAAAAACCGCATTCTTTTCGAGGGCCTGTAAAAATATTCCTAGCTTCGTTTTTGAAATCTACAGGAAGCTCAACTGCTGATGTACGATGTAAAACTGCTAATTAAAAAGAAGTGCAACATATCAACGGTTTTTTCCAAAACTCTTTCCCGTAAATTTGAAGAGAAAAAACCAGAGCTCTTTTGATTTTGCTGATATGCCAGGATCCGAGAATCGATGCACTTACTTTCATTTATACTTACGTACGTATACGTTTCTTCATTTTTGCGTCTTATACGCCACAGAATTGCGCCTTTAAGTTTTCGTTAAATTCATTCTTATGCATGCAGTCATTTCATTTCTGGTGTAGCTCTGTCACATGATAAAGCCGTGAGTCATTTATTTGCACAAAATGAGTCCGAAACGAAATTCAACAGTATCTGACACCAAAAAGGTGGAAAAAGCACTGGCTACTTGAACTAAAGTTAAGATCCCAAAGTATTTTAAGGATGGTACCAAGGCCATTAAAACTACTTTTTTCTTAAGTTTAATCTGCAAAATAAATTTTCCTGAAGTCATGAAAAAGCATCTGGAAAATTTAATTACAACTAATTAAATCAATAAATTATTTAGTGACTTTATATCCGCTCTTTTTGGAATAAATGCCTACGATGACATTTACTTAATTAGAGCAAGAGAAAAAAAGCCAGGAAATAATACATTGAAAGAATGTTTTACAAATTTAAGAATAATTTAAATTTCTTGATTCTTTATTCTATGTTACTCAAATCTTAAAAACTGTACACTTACAAACTTATCGGCTTGCTCTGGGAACTGTTACATTTTTGGAGCTAGTACCAGTTGCACTTTGAGTCCCTTCCTCGCAGTAAGCGTTCATGCGCTCTCCTTTCTCTCTCTAGATAGTTAATTCTCTTGTTCCCACCTTCGTATGTCTGCTACTTTAGGATCCTAATGTTCGTAGGTTTAACTAGATTTAATTTTCTCCCTGTCTTTTGTTCGTCCCGTGTGTTTGGTAAAAGATTGTGCTTCCATAGATGATGGTTGGTCTGATGAACTGCTTGTAAAAGAGCACTCTGTTCTTAAGATTTAGCCTATTTGATACAACTAATGGGAACAGCTGGTTCAGTATTCCGCTGACAGCTATTCGGTTGATTTTTTTAAGGGCGTCTTCCGAGAGAGTCTTCTGTCAAAAAGGTAGTCCTTTGTATTTGGCTGCCGTTTTCCATTCTATGGGTTCGTTGTCTACTGTTAATTGGCTTGAGTTTTGACTTTGTCGTCTCGTCACAAAAGTTGCTTGCATTTTTTCCGCGTTGATACGAATCTTCTACTTCTGGAACTGTTTCATCAGAGTGTCTATGCATTTTTGTAAATTGATGGTTATATCCAACTCAGCCTGTCGAGTTGTGTAGTAGATGTAGATGTTGTCTGCAAAAAGTGATATTTTTGTTGTGGCATTATCGGGCTGTCTGCATTGCATAAGGTATACAACTGTGAGAGAGCTCACCTTGCGGGACGCCGACCTCTATTCGTCGTGTACTAGAGAATTGGTCGTTAATTCGAACGGAAAAAGTTCTGCATAAGTGGTTTTGGAATGTGAAAATCGTACATTTTAACAACAAGGCGAACATACCACACCTTATCAAATGCCTTGTCAACGTAAACATGACAAGACCTGTTGACTTCTTTTGGTTGAATTCAATTATAATGTGCTGAGACCAGTGAACGAAAAAATACCGTACCTTAAGCGTACTGTACGCGAAAAGTACACATACCCTACCTCAGTCTATAATGTTTGTGTACATGTACACAACCGATATACCGAACGAAACAGACACGATGCAAAAGTACGCTACGATTGAATACTGTACTGTACAAAGTACACAAACCTTATCCTCTACAATACGGAATGTGTACTCGTACACAACCCGTACACAAACAATATACACTAAACGTACCGTACGTTTAGTGTACTTTTGCGGTTCATTTATATGAAAAGGAAAAACACTTTGGAAGTGAAAGCACTGAGTCAAAAATATTGAACTTCACAGGAGAGCATAATCAATTCATTTCGGCTACGGCATTATCACTTTTATCAGTAATTTTTTCCCAATTCATATAAATGAACCGCAAAAGTACACTAAACGTACGGTACGTTTAGTGTATATCGTTTGTGTACGGGTTGTGTAGGTGTACACATTCCGTATTGTAGAGGATAAGGTTTGTGTACTTTGTACAGTACAGTATTCAATCGTAGCGTACTTTTGCATCGTGTCTGTTTCGTTCGGTATATCGGTTGTGTACATGTACGCAAACATTATAGGCTGAGGTAGGGTATGTGTACTTTTTGTAGTGAATGTGTTTGCGTACGGGCATCAATAATGTACGGTACAGTACACTAAGGTACGGTACCATAAGGTTTTTTTTCGTTCACTGGCTGAGACACTGTAGCCAGTTGCAGCTCGGTGGAGTAGTGGGCTTGGAACCCAATCGCTCTTTTGCGACAGTGGATTTGTCGGCGACTACTTTCTCGAGTCGCGAAAGTATTAAGCGTTCTACTAGTTTTTCGATCGAGGATACTAGGCTGATTGGTGTCCAGTTTGACGGAAACGGGAGGTCTTTGTATGGTTTCAGAACCACAGTAATGGTAGCTTTTTCCAGTGATTCAGAAAGTTTATTGTACGAAAAATTGCGTAACTGTTATCTTTTGGATTTTGTTGTCTGGTAAGTGTCTGAGGCATGTATTCGTTATTATGTCAAGTCCTAGTAATTTGCGTTTGTTGAGCCGAGCTACCAGTTGTTTGATCCCTCATGTGTCTGTGGGACGAATTTCTTCATCATTTTTGGCCGCCGTCACTAGATTTATTATGTTAGTGGCTCTTTCATCAATTTATTCTTCCTGGTCATTAGGCCATTGCTGGTATACCAACATTTTCTGCCAAAAGCATTCCAATTCAATTCCCGTTTTGAGCTAGCGTCTCCTGTGCATCCAGCTCTTCTCGTAACTCAGTTTCTTTTTTGGATCGGCTCTTTAATGTCCTTGGGAGCTGATAGGGGTTAGAGTACTCTATAGGGGTCCTTGTGGTGAAGGCTTCCTCCACCTGAGCTATTTTATCCAAGAGGTTTTCAATAGCTCTATCGACCTCGCTCGCGTTTTCAATTGATTCCTGGGAGAGCTCGGTTACCATTACGCTCTGAAAAGCCTGCAAGTTGATTTTTAAATTCCAGGCAATCGTCAATGTAGACATCTTCTATTAGAAAGACAACTGGCTTATGGTCGGATGAAAGCTCATCAAGTACTGTGGTTTGCACATTGTCCTCGAAATCCAAAGAAAGACCTATGTCCAGTGAATGGCTGGTGGTCATTTCGAAGTGGGTAGATTCACTTGGGATGTGTAGGCTAACCTGTGTATCCATGAAAAACTTTTTCAGCACTGTCCCCGCTTTGTTGCGACTCCTGACTCCAGAGAGTCTCCTCTACTAAATCTAACGTTCGAACTACAATAAATTTCATTTTTTACTAGATATAGTAGATTATCCATTAAAAACTGAAGTACGATTAAAAGGATTTAGCGTATTGAATTCTCCGCATCTTACCTGCTTACATTCTGACATAGAGCTTTGACTGGCATTCGATCATTTTGGCAATCCAATTTTACGTCACCTAAAGTCATACCTGGATAATTTGTTTCATAAAAAATAGTTTATCTAAATCTTTTTGGCTAGTAATCTTTTCATATAAAGATTCCACTTGGAGCGGATGAATCTAATTCCATTCTATCAGTGAGATACAGTGAATTTCTCTACCGCTTCTTGCTTGGCTCACGCCGAAATTTTAAACTCTACGTCTATTGCTGCCATTGTTTAAACAGCCAGTGTCAAATATGTATTAAAATAGCAAAAGGAAAGCGCTTACTGCCTTTGGTAAATAAAGCATCACTTTCCAATGCAATATGCTAGCATAGATACAAACGCTGTATTATATTTGTTATATTTTTGCTAATCGATAATATATAATATTATCATCTATATATAAACGGTCTCTTTAACTCCTCGTAAATTCTTCAAACGCCGCATTTATACCAAAATCCAACACATTACTGCGTATTATTTTCATTTTCCTTTTTATGGTAGTTTTAATTTATTGCAGTAATTTTTAATAATCCCCAATATCTTTTTCTTGCTGTCAAATACAATAATGTCAAACTTTATACGATATTTGCATATGTGCTTGGAAAGTATTCAAAATAAGAAAACTTTGACAAGCGCAAAAATCTAATCAGATTCGTTGTCCGTTCAAGATTAAAGCGTGTCCATCAAACTCACAAAGGCCATTGTTATCACCACATTCTCATAAGTATCACTTTCGGTCGGTATGATATACTGTATTATATAATTTTTTCATGATACAAAATTACATCCCCTTTCGCGAAATTTATTCTCCTTGTAATTTTCAAACGCAAGATGTAAATACGTAAAAATGAAAAACGCCCTTAAACCACATAAATCATTTCAAGGAAACTTTTCGGGAGCTAAGTAACAGGATACGCCTCGAAATTGCGTGCATACAATTTTGAGAGCCTAATTTTCTTCATTCATCATAAAATACTGGTATTAAATGGTAGCGTGCATTTCTCTTAAAAATGAAAAGTGAAGCACTTTTATGCGAGAAGCATCCGAATGGGAAAAAATATGGAGCAACACTTGCGGGAAAATCCTACGAGACAAAAGATAACCTCAAGGCAGCCATAAGATTCGTTGGTAGGTAGGCAACGAAGCTTCCCGAAGAATACTGTCATAGCCATTTTAAGAGTTCTGAAATGGCCTCCAAATAAGCCGTAGCGCATAAAGCCACAGTGTCACTGCCAGTGTTATTGGTCATAAATGTGTGATGAATCGGCATCACTAAGTAAGCGTATTTACAATTGGCTCGAATTAGGGAAACGTAACTACAAGTACAGAAAAATTATTTAAGAAAATTGTTGCTATTTATGTTACCAACAATTTGTTTAATTAATTAGCTACTTTCCAAGAAACAATTTCAGCTAAATAATTTGAAAGCTTTTTCGTCGTGAAAGCCTACAATGACAACACTAGGTGCCTACTTCCCACGACAGATACAACTAAGATACGCGCACGTGAAATGGTACTTTAGTTATGAGCATGCAAAGCATCCAAAGTACTTGCTATAAACGCTGTTAAAATGAGAGCAGAAAAAATGTAAAAATGTGACAAACACCTGAAACAACCCTTAGTGCTTGTAATTACACGTACAAGTACTTTATTAAGTGCCTGTTAAGGCTTTGAGTCTCGTGTGCATATCAAAGAAATATGACGCTGAGAGAATAATCAGTTGCTTATGGAAAATTCTACAACAGAGAAATTACCGTGTATTTTCTATTTAGATTGTACTTAGCAATCCATATTAGGCCTTGTAGAGTTTGATGACGATTTATGAGACTGCGAAACAAATAAACTTTGTGATATAAAATAGTCAAAGAGATCGATCGGTTTTTAATATTAATTGACTCGGTTCTGATGCAGGTTACTTTCTCCACATAATCAATCTGTGGCAGTATTATTGATAGTAAGCTGCCATCGGTTATATAGTAGAATAGTGAACACCCCGATAAAACAACTGCAGAATAAAATTCACTCTAAATTTTAAGAATTTTTAAAAAAGCCGTTAGATTGTCCAGTCTACTTCAAGCAAAAATAAAGAATAGCACTACCTGAATGAAGAGATTCTAGAAAGCAAGAAAAGTTTAAACAGGAGTAAAGAAAATGGCAAAGTTAAAAAAGTAGCGACGAAATATAAATAAGTAGCAGACAACTCAAGAAAAACTATGTCAGAACACTAATAGTCCATAAAGAAATTTTGAAAAATCGAACAAAAAACTTGATGAAATTAATAAACTTAAATGTCCTGGATGTAATGAACTTTGGTTGAAATATCCTGATTGTTATAATTTTTTATATGAAAACATTTGAATTGGTCCTGTTAAGGTGAAAAAGAAAATTATTTTTTTACAATGGCTTAATTTAAATTATAATTCACGTGCTAGCCTTACAATTTAAACGAAACTAAAAACTGAACTAAAGAATTGATAGAACGAACAAATGTGACTCATACAGAGTGTCAGAAGTAGGAATAAATTGACATAAAAATCCATAAAAATTCACAATCAGGGATTGTTGCTGAATGCAATCCGACTGAAATACAGCTTTCCATAAATATCGATGGTATGTAGTCTTTTATGCAAACATTTCACAGCGAATTTTTAAATAAACATTTCACAGCGAATTTTTCCAATTATGCCGCACGCGCCGCATTAATTTGTATTTTAGCTGTTCACTAGCACTGTTCCGCATACACCACTTTGTTTTCATTTCCCTCACTTTAACACAACCCGTACAATTAACATTTTCCCGCGGACGTCCCATAAGACTACGTGTGTTTTTCGCGACATTTTGTCCTATTGCTGTGACGTCATCATTCTGCATTAGGTACGGCCCGTACTTCTAGCAGGCATTGACATAACTATCACATACACACAAAAACACAATGATATATAGTGCAAGCTCAACAAATTGGGTATACTCAAAACCCTAATTTGGGATCTCGTGTAAAAAAGCTCATAGGCTACTTATGCAATGTGATTTAAAAGAGGAGTATGATCGATCAATCCCTATTCTATACACATATGGGATTGATTTGGATTAGTTGATCCGATCAGGGAATTTTTGCCGAATCAGATTGTCTTCGGTATTAAAAGACCCGGATCGAGGGATTGAAAAATTCGAAGTCCACTTAATATCTGTTCATGTATGTGACTTTCCAAAGTGGCCCACTTCACCATTGTAGAACTGGCTCAATTGTATTCGTTGGTTCCAGTCACATCGAAAACTTATTTTTACTTTTGAGACGTTTTGAATTCAGTCCAAGTCAGTTCAAGTCCATCCGGTTTGTATGCTATACAATAGAGTAGTTTTTCAGTGACTTAATTTTGTTTTATGGAAATACAGTGTGCATAATTTATTTGGCATCATTATGTTTTTTCTTCTTTGAAGTGTTTTAGCAAATAGATGAAATTATTATTTTAACTCAAAAAAAAAAGCATGAACAATTTATCCATTTTTGAAAAAGGAAACAAAAGACAATTTTGTTTTTGCAATAATAACAAAAAATCAATTTTATACGTGCAGAAAAGTTTATTATTAAAAATGTTTCGAATTCTTCCAAACTAACCAGTCATAAATATTTTAACTTTTTTTCTTGCAATTTGAACATTGAATTTTTCATTGAAGATGCAATTTGACATTGAATAATTTAGAATTTTCAAGGTCTTTTTCAAAGGCATCCCAGGTTTCATGTATTACATCTCTTAGAGGATTATACGCGGTCACTAGACTGTTAAAAAAACATTTTTTTTTAATAATTTTTACTGCAAAAATTTTTTGACTGATTAACATAAAAATTTATACATGTATTGAAATAATCTTTAACTTTATTTTGATTTTTGTTTTTGCAAAAATAATGATTTCTAAAGCCACTACAGCTGACCTCCGGGAGCTTCTCTAAAACAGACTCTTTCTTTGAGCAATATATCTCTGGACTGGATCATCTAAAATAAAAAAGGTTTCGTTAATATAAAGTATTATTTAGTGGTCAATTGAAGGAATAAGCAAACTATGAATTTTTAACAAATAGGCATCTGCTCAAAAAAAATTTAAATTATCGAAATAATTTAGGTCTTAAATTGTTTATAAAATAGAAAATATTTACTGGGGGAAAAAACTTCCAATCAATCACAATAAAATATATTTATGATGCTTGTTTAAATTGGAGAATGATCGATTGAGCCTTTTCTAAGAAATCTTCCTGACCAACGCAAAATAAAAGTTTTGAGGAAAACATAAGAAATGTTGCAGAAAATTCTTCATCATTTTCTAAGGCTATAACCATTCAAATCTAATTTTTTGATGGTATGCAGGTATTCATAAATTACTCCTCGGTTTATTGAAGCTTGAGCAGCCTAGTGGGTAGAGTACTGGCTTCTTGTATGTGCGGTCCCTAGTTTGAATCCAGGTTCAAACGAGGATCCGCGCACCAAGCTTTAAGTTCACCTAGCTCTGAATAGGTACCTGAACTAATCAGTGGTAAAGGGAATTGTGGAACTAATCACTCGACACACCTATTCACATTGATTGCAAATTTTTGATGAAGCTCTCTATTAGCTTCAACACTTAGACCCGATCAAGGGATGTCGTGGGGTTACTTTACGCTTTTAAAAAACATATAAAACGGGCTGGAATTCAAATGATTTATTTAGTTGTAAAAATTCGTAAGCAAAAGAAGAAGTTCGTGAAAAGATTTTGCGCATTTGAACACAAAGCAAGGATCAGTCACCTTCTTTGATTGCAAAGATAGCAGGCGCCTCAAAATGGATGTTGCAAAGGGCCATAAAAAAGGTATTGCAAAGTGAAAGATTGAATAGCAAGTCGAGATCAAGCGGAAGGAAGAAGAAAACTGGAGCAATTTACAATTGAAAATATCTACGAATAAAGGTGTAAACCAAGATATTACTAAAAAAAAACTATATCAAAGAGCATTGTCTAGAGGATTAAGAAAAAAATAATATCAAGATCCACAAAAAACAAAAGGTGCAAAAAAAAAAATTATGAACAATACAAAGTCGGAATTTCCAGGACAAGGAAATTTTACGAGAATATTTTAATCAAAAATGAATGCTGTATAGTGACAGATGATGGAGTCGTATTTTAAATATAACTTTTCAACGTTGCCTGGAGCACAGTATTACTCAAATAAAGAGATAAAGAGAATGTCTGTGATTCAGAGAAAACCATTGCCGTGGAAATATTCGGGCCCAAGATGTTAGTTTGGCAAGCCATATGTCAATGTGGAAAGGGGACTTAGCCGTTTTTCACAGGAGGGAAACCATTGCCGAAGTGTACGTATTCAGGACGTATTCAAAGTTTCAGAAACACTTTACACATAGCAAAATTTTTTTCAACTTCCAACTAAATAGCTTTATTATATGAACTAAATAGCTTTATTATATGGACATGAAATAGACAATATCCTTCGGCAGCATCTTATATTTTGTACCTTCGAATATATTTGTTAGATTGATATAAAGTTGTCTGGGTATTTATTTGAATATGTTTACATTATGAAAAAGATTTAATATTTATATACATCTTGATTGCATATAACACCTTTAAAAGGGATAGCCACTATGAATGAGCCACTGTGTTATAGTCACTTTAGTCAGAGCAGGTATTTCATGAGATACGTGATTTTTAAAACTTTAAACGCGTTTTTCTCAAAACGACGTTTGTTAAACTGTTCGCATCAATAACAAAAAACAAATATCAGCCGATTTTCAAAACTTTGTTTTTGTTTTATTTGATTTTATTTATTTATTATTTATTTATTTATTTATTCAAATCCATTTTAACAGGCTGCTGCCCAATTATAAAAATAGAAATATTAGACAAAGCCAAAAAGATATTAAAAAAGAAAAAAGAAAAATTAACAAATAATTGAAAATATTAAATAAACACATATTTGAAACTACAAAAAATTATTGCCAATATGCAAGTTAATATGAAAAAAAGTGCGAAAAGGTAAAAAAAATTTAAAAGAAAATCAAACATTACAAGGAACTTTAAGAATTAAATCTTTAATTTGTGATTTAAATTGTGCGAACGTTAGCGGAAAGGGACCAAGCTGAAGATCGTTGTGCTTCCTGGGCATACGCACTAGCGGCGAGTTAAAATAAACATCAGATCGCGCGAAGGGAAGAGAGAACATTAATTGAAATCTATCCGATCGATTGACGTTCCGCATACACAGCATACAACCGAGATCGGAGAGGAACACTCGTCGGGAATCTAGTGAAGGAATTTGGAATAAGGATAGACGATCACTATACCCACAGTAAGGGATATGGAATTTAAACAACAGGGAGCGAGTAAACTATGGTGACTAAGGTGTTTTAAGGCTGTTTCAATCCAAAAAAGGCAAAATTAAGGGAAAAAAATCAATCAGTCGCAATTTTTTTTTCAAATCAAAATGAAAATAAATCGGCTAGGTATTACAGATCATAAAGCACTTTGAACTTTTTTTTCAGATGACTCGTTAATGAGAAATCGATGCGACCATGGAAGTGGAATTTTTTGGGGTTCGACAAAAAAGCCAATAACTTTGTAACGATTTGATATTTTTTCATAAAAATTTAGGATAATAATCTTCAATGTACACTTAACAAAACAAAAAAAAACCTGATCCCGAAATTTCTTTATTTTCCCGGTGACGAAAATTCCCAAAAATCACATATTATTCCGGCCGTCACAGTGCCTATCTCCCTTAAGTATTAAAGTAATAATAATATTAAAATAACTAGCACAAATATTTTCAAAGCACTTTCCACATTTTCAAATACCTATAAACTTAAATCTCAGCGACTACGTTATGAGTCATAACTTGCTTTTTTTAAACTGTTCGCATTAATAACAAAAAACAAATATCAGCCAACTTTCAAAATTTTGTTTTTGTTTTATTTGATTTTATGAGTTATAACTTGCTGATAAAAAAATACTAACGTTAAATGAAAACGACGGCCTCCCTCCATTCTTCGTAAAGAATTGTGCACGAGCTTTGGCAGTTACCCTTCTACGATGTATTTAATAAATCTTTAACACTAGGATATTTTCTAGCAATTTGGAAAAACTCTCATGTTGCCTCAGGAGAAGAATCGAATATAGGCATCCTATTTGCATACTTTCGATCATGCCAAAGGTATTCCAATATCTAGTTGCTGACTATTTAACGCCTTTGACTAGGCCTATAATAAGAATGTCTTTCAACAAACCATAACTATATATCCAACTCATAAAATTTATCGCTTCAAGTTCATGCTATCTACACCGACTTTAGCAAAACATTTGATAAAATCAATCTAAACATGTTATCACTTGTTTTTAGGTTATGTGATGCTTCGTGTCGATTTGCTGTCGCGATACAATAAATTGGTACAAAATGCAACTTATGACTAAATACTATTATTATAACGCGTCCACGCACAAAAAACTAACGTTTTATCCATATTTTAGCTAAAAAAACCGCAAGTGAAATCTCGGTGTGTATTGGCACTGCCTCGTGGAAATGTCGAAATTCCCTATCGCGATGACGTCACAGCGAGAACGATTACGTAGCCTGACGGCCCGTACTTCTAGGAGGCATTGGTTATGTGTACTCACAAGCAGGTTTACAATTAGCAGCTTCTGACGATCGCTATTCACTTCGTGTGAGCCTGTACATGCAAGTAAATTTCAAATATGGCTGCTTCTGACGATTGCTGTTCACTTCGTATGCGCGTTCGCACATGCAAGGAGAGCAGCGATTGTCATATTGAAAATAAATCTCAATCTATGTGTGTGTAAGCCAGACCGCCGCACAAATTTGAATGGTTACACGAAATATATGATTTCAAACCGGCTTAAATAAAAATTTCGGGTAGCCATGCACATTTATCCGGCTGTCTGGCTTACACACAAAGAAATACAGTACAAAACCGGTATTTTCAAGTCAAGTTCACGAGCAAATTCCCTGCATGTACACATTCTGTAAACAAAAACCTGTAAAATAGCTACAAGGTCACAAACTTGCGCTTAATCTAGATCCCAATTTGGGATCTCGTATAAAAAGACTCTATGTTCTCCTGAGTTTTAGTTTTAAAGCTTCATTTATTTTCAATACTCTTATCAATAAAATTCCTGGAGGCATAGCATTGACGCCAACTTGCTTGCATTGCGTTTATTTAAGTTTAGCTTGAGAAAAGTGAAATGAAAACTAGTTTCGCCACACTGTAAATCTTTAATTATGTTATAAATTTAACTCATTTTTTCACATGTATTGTATATTTATAAAAACAAATTATTTTCACGCTAAAATAAATAAAAGCTAACATTTTTTGATTTTTATTCCCAATTCTAGAATTCAACATTCTACACTTGGTACTAAAAATCAAAAACAATCACCTTCGACTACACAGCATTTCATTAATTATCAATATGCTCCTATCTTTGACAGTTTCAATGATCGATCTTCTTAATTATTTATGTAGCTACATTCGATACACATTCAATGTACAAACAACTTTTACAAAAGACAGATAAACTAATGAGTGGCAGAAAACAAATTTTATTTTAAGCACTTCGCATTGTTTGAGTTTTTCTCACTTGATTTGTAATAATTGGCAAAGCATATTGTAGCCAAATGCACCCCATGTGTGTGCTTCAAACTAAAAGCTTCAAAGCAATGAAAATTATTATTTTATTTTGACGGGTTTTCAACATTCGTTCTTGAAGAGTGTACTTCCGCGAACGTCGAAGGTAATGCATACTAATATATATACATCCATATATCAAAATTTTCTCTGCTACTATTTTCAATAAATATTGTTTTCGATATACTCTTTGCGTTCTATTCAGTTTATAATGAGATAATCGACTAGATGCAAAGATATGTAAATTAAATAGATTCATAGAAACAGCCATCACTTGTCGAATGAATCTCCTTCGGTGTCCGTAGAACAGAAATTGGCAAAATCATTCATCATCTTGGTTACTCACTCTATTGAACACCACCCTCCTTTTCATCCGCTCAACCATCGGTCTACGTTAACAACCATTCAACTTTACTTGGCAAGTCCGGCTGCCGCCATTACGCCATTGATCACATGCATAATGGAATTCCACTACACCGTTATCCTTGGAAAAGTCCAAATTATTTCATCAATTTGCACTTGAATGCAATCCACCAAGATCATCGGACGTCAATGCGCTTCAAAGTGGTGCATTCATGGTGAGCATCGGGAGCTCTATGATTGATAGTCTGCGAGTGCAGCAGGTACAGCAATCGGATGCTGATTTACATTTTCCAGAAATATGGAAATGACGGTGTCGGCATAGTGAAATATGAGGGCGAGAAAACAAGAGTGAAACATTCCGAATATTGGTAGTTGTGGCGATGCCAAGTTGTTCGATTCGGATTACAGTGATTTATATATTTCACGAATGATTTTGGGGTTTAAGTTGATTTGCTTTGTGTCTGCTGAATTGATTATGAAATTCCTAAGTGAGTTATTTGTGATTGATGAACGTGAGCAGAATAATTTTGGAACAAATTTTCAATATTAGCTTTTTCTTTCGTACCCACATTCGAGTGAATTAAGTTTTGCTAATTTACTGCATAGGCATACACTGGGGGAAATCTTCAATACATATGCTTTCGCTAAACAATTGCTTTTGTTTGAAGAGACTGAATAATTAAGCATTAAATATTTTCATATTCATGAAAATACAAAATAATCAAAAACACGCAAAATATTATATCAAAAGATTTTATCGACTCACTGGGAGTTAAGTGTAGCTGCTTTCTTGAAAGAAGGCCAAGATATCCTGTAAGTTTATGCTCTTGACACATTAATGAAAATGAAGTAGGACATAATAGCTTTCGGCGGCTATCAGTTTCTTATTTCTTTGATGTTGATTAGAAGCTCGTAGATATATAACCACAATATCTATATCGGTCTAACATTGATATATGTACAGGATAATGAACCAATATAACAGCTTCAATAGCAAATCGAATTTCGCTACCGCTCAAACTACTTAGACCAACCGACCAAGAGCTTCAATGGTCAGATGTCTATTGTTAATGCGCAACGACGTGGAATAGTCTGAGAATGAATGAAATTAGTTACTGCAATCGTACGTTAAAAACATAGACCTTGAAATGTTATCAAAGTAATCTCATTTTCAAAACCACCGAGGCTCATAAGAGCTTCTGTGGCTGGTGTTAGTCTTGTCCATTTTGCTATTACTTCGATTGGAATCGGATACTAATCAATAGGATAATGCATCTCCAGCTAATAAGGTTGAGTATTCGATGAAAACTTGACTGCAGTTGAGATGGTCATAGCAAAGTCCCCACATATTACTTGTCCGTATGCGCCTCTCAACTATTTTGAATATGTTGCAGACACTTTTCTTAATCGTGATGAGATCGTCGCAACTAGTGTCGTGGTGAAATGGTGTCCCAATTAGCTAAAATTAAACTATTATCAGCTTTCACCTCGACGAAATTTTAGCTCCACAGCACTTACTGCTAACGAAAGTTCCAGTTCTAAGATGATTGAAAGGATAAATTAAAATCAGTTTTTGTTCATTTATTATATATTTTTGTGATAGTGGAGATGAAAAAAATTGAACCAAACAAATTGAAACCGGGAAATCATGTTTCTTAAGCTCTCACATTAAACATTTCGACAAGATCTAAGCATATATTTTTTTCCTCCTTCATTCCACTCTCTCCATCACTCTATCAGCGTGCACAGTCCATGTGCACCATCTTTACCCTGCAGTAAGTTTTTCATAGTGCTTCCCAGACAACTAGTTTGTTGGTATAAGGGACAGCACAATTCTTATCAATATGATACTCACTTTTATTGACTTATGATTCTCTTCATTGACTTGTGTTCAAAGAAAAGTATACAAAAAACTCTAGTACTAATCGTCATTGTGCGTTGTTAATTTTTTATGTGTAATTTTAAGTTTTTTTTTGAATGTCACAATATTCCTATAGTTTTTTAACGGAGCTAACAATGTATTGTTGAAAGCTGTAGCCTGTTGTATTGGTTCCATTTTTAATCTATCCGTTCTTGGTTCACAAACTAACAGGTTGCTGGCTGATCTTGTTTCCCTGCTAGTTAACTCTCCAACCATCCGAGGAATATATGGCTATTTTAGCCCGTTGTTGATAATTTGGTATATTATTTTGCCTCTTTCGAGATTAATAATCTGTTGGATGTTCAAAAACCCTGATCGAGTGTGCACGGCGCCCGTTGGTCGGCAACCTAAATATAACTTTTATAGCTCGATGTTATGCTTAGTTGTTTGGCTCCATAAGACTGCTCCATATTTAACAGCAGATAGGATAAAAGCATTTAAGCTTAGGAGTTGAGTGTGTTTTTCCAAGAAATCATGCCTTCTCAGGGTTGCGATATATGGTGCGATTTTACTTCTCATGTAGTTAATGTGATAGATCCAGGACATCTTTATATCCAAAATCAATCCCAGGTATTTTATTCAATAGATACAACCGACCCAAAAGCTGACGTCATCAAATCATCATTTGTTGACATGGAGGGTCAACAAACTGAAATAAACAGCACTCAATTTTGGCCTTTTATAATTTATTTACTCTAGGTACCAAATAACATAATACAATAGAATTTAGTCACTTGATATATAACTGATCATCTTACAAAGAGCTTGGCTAGCACTATATAACTTTTTTTTGGAGTAATTTTATTTAAACTATTTAGGTACAATAGTGTTAGTGATCCTGGGTTTACCAATGGAGATAGCAATTGGCTTACTCTGGCAATCTGGAATACAAATAAATTATTAATAATCATTTAAAAATTATAAAATTGATACTTACTCTCGTCAAATCACTTTAAAACAGCTGTTATCTCGTTCTCACAAACTCGAGCACGCTGCATATTCGATCCACTCATGTCTGCTAATAGATTACGTTTTGTTATTGAATATGAAGGGGATTCTACTTCATTGACTTCGCCTTCGTACACAAGATTCAAACACTATAATTTTTTTCTATACAGTTTTTTTCTGGTTTTTGCAGAAAAAATACCTGGCTTCCTGACTAGCAGGCAACAGCCAACGTTTACTCGATTAGTTTTTTAAATATCAATTTTACACAAGATAATCACAAACACAAAACTCAAATGCATCTCAAACAACGCGACGACGTGAACACGCAGTTCAAGACACGATGATTCACGTCTTGTCAATTCTAGAGAAAGGCGGTCCTTCGGAGAAAAACAATCACTGCAGTTCTCCAGCTACAGCATCGCACCGCAAGAGACAACACGCCAATGTGTATAATTATTTACAACACTTTAACTTTATTGAAATACGCCTGTAAGTAACAATGTGTTTACAAATAACAAAGTTTTTACAAGTAACAATGTGACGCATGTAAGTAACAATGGGGCACGTCTGAGCTGATCAACTATGATCAGCTATTCAAAACAAAATGACGTCTTTGCGGGACGATGACGCCGTCGCCATAGCTTAAGAACTATATATAGCTCGGAAAGAACGTGAATTGCGATACAATTTGCAATATTTCCCCACTGATTGCGAGAAGTATATAGCAATATCCAAGTCCAAGTTGAAACAAGACAGAAAGTACCCCACCAACCAACGCCGCTACGATCAGATACGTGTCTCATTCCCACTAGGTAATGTGCATGTTCTTTGCCAAAGAGACTATTTTAACGAATGGCAATTTATGCAATATTGATTTTCTGAAAACCTATTCCGAGTATAAAAATGGTAAGTGATAAGATAGTTAACGCGGAATACTACTTTCGATACAATTTGGCGAGTAAAAGGAATATTTCCGACGCTTTTATGCAATCCACCAGAGAGAGTTTCGTTTGCCGCCAACAAATATTTGCTGCGCTTACTGTTTCTTGATGGGATTATACGCACGTCAACACATTCTCACCTATCAGCTAACACAGATATATACATTCTCACCTGTCGTTTGCGAGTATGCTTTTCTTACTTTTGCATATGATAAAATGAGCTTATTTTGGTTTTGTTTATTCTTAAGTGCCAGCTGATGGTAAATCCTTCACTCTCTGCCAATCTCTTCCATCAATCTATCACGTGCTTTCAGTGCTATTTATTAGTTCTTATACTATGCCGTCGTGGTGCGAGAACGTTTGATATCATTAGTATAGTATACAAACCGGATCGACTTTCTCTAACTTGGATTGAAATCGAAATGTCTGAGAAGTCAAAGTAAGTTTTAGATGTGGCTGGATTGACCGTATCCAATTTAGCCAGTTCTATGATGGTGAAATATGTCGCACTAGAAAATCACATAAATGAACAGAATTCAAATGGTCTTCGAATTTTTCGATCCGATCCGAAAAAATTCTCAATCTCAATCCGATCCGAAAAAATTCGGTTATCGGATCGAGTAATGCAAATCATCCCGTTACGGGAATACAACACGAATTGATCGATCTTAATCCACTTTCAAATCACATTGTATACGTAAACTTGTAGTCCTTACAAATACACAAAATACGGCAAATTCCAACATTAATGTTTTCCTCCATAGGGAGCTTTCCTACAAGAATTTATTGAAAATTATCTAAAGACAGTAACATTTTCACTTACCTAAAAAAGAAATGTGATCGAATTAAAAACTGAAAAAATTATTCCATCATAATTGAATTAAAAAAAAAATCATTAAAATCATTAAAAGAAATCGGTTTAGTAGCGCTAAAATGGAAAAAGAGAAGACATTGAAAATTTGGCATTCTAGCAAAACAAAGCGTAAATAAGCAAAAAAATCCTAACCTACTGATCGTTTTAAGGGGGTAGTACCGGTTATAATTTTGAAAAATCCAGTTTTTTGTTTTTTGCATTTTCAATTTATTATACCTTCAGAAATCACGTTTCAAAATTTGATTAAGATATTCCCAAAAATAAAGAAGTTACGGCAGTTTACGGCAGACCGCTGCTTAAAATTACTGCGAAAAAAAAGATGAAGAGCGCATAAGTCAGACAGAAAACGGGGCAAAGGAAGCGCGTTTGGCCAAAAAAACTGCCCGACTGCAAGAGCAACTGGCTTATGTGGACTCAACAATATTTATGTCTGGTCCAGGGATTGCAGACTGAGCAACTGTAGGTGATAAAAATATATTTTTTATATAATATTCAATAAATAAATGGAAAAAAAACTTTAAACGCGTTTTTCTCGAAATTACGTTTTTTTCAAACTGCGGACATTTATTTTCCGGATTGGCCGAACCGATTTACATAGCTCAAATTTGGTGCATTACTTTATTCAAGTATCTTGTGTGGTAATCTACCACAGTATAGGCCAAAAGTTAACCCAAAAAAATTTGGCAAGCGAAACAAAGTGAAAAAAATAACGATTTTTTGAAAAATATTTTCAAACAACCGCTATGTTTTTTATCATTTTTTCCAAAATATTGTGGTTGATTACCAAGTAAGAAACATTCCTCTTTAAAATGCGGTTTGGTTTTTTTGTTTCAGATTCTTCATTCCTGAGATTATCTGTCCGCAGTATGACGAGGCATTTTTCGAGACGTCAACTTTGGCGCCCTCTATAAATAAGTAGAAATTGAAAAAAATAATAAATATTTTTTTGTTATTTTCAAAACGTGTATTTTATCCATGCAAATTTTAAAATTTTTACAAAATAAAGGAGGTGAAAAAATTATTGAAAATTAGGCTTTTTTTTAACATTCTAACAGGTACTACCCCCTTAATCGATGAAATACACATACATATATTTTTGGCTTTTGCTCTATATTTACTAGAGCTGACTAGCGTAGATATTGTAGTGTCACCCTTAAACACTTTTCTAATCCTCACCGCTGCACAATGAATTATATTTATACCTTCCATTTTTTTCCATGTTTTTATTCCAATCTTATTATTCTTTTAAACTAAATTTTCATAGCAAGTTCTATTCCATTTCTTGAGTTATACATTTTATTTAAGAGTTAGACCTCGAGAATTTTCGACACAGTTTTCAATAGCTTTTTGGAAAACATGCTGAAATAGCTTTTTATTGCTCCTCAAGTCGCTGCAATCAAAAAGTCTTCAGCAGATGAAAAGATTACTAGTGAGTCACGCTCCAATCTTCCATAAGCATCCCACCTTCGACACGGCGTAAAGCCAATAACTAAGACTGGATCTCGGCAAAGTTTTTTCGACAATGTGGCAACGGCCATCTGAATGGTGTCAACGGAAGCTGCTTGTCAGTAAAGGTCTTGACAAAGATTTGCATGCCACGACGGAAAAGAGCATCGAGCTAGAAGTCGACTCATTTTGAATGCTTTCATCGATTAATGCATGCGTCCTCCTGCTGGTTTTTTTTTCCAAAAATTAAACATTGCTGTTCTGGGGAAACTCCATGCTTTTCCTCAATTTCAGCCTTCTTTTGGTCCAAAAATCAGCACCAGAGTCACCTTTTATGTTTGCTATCTTGAAAACCACACAATTATTTATGTTTGCACATTCCGTATTTCTATTCCAGCTTTATTATACTTTCAACTTAACTGCTTTCAAAGCTATGCACAAACATTTTACTTAGAGGTTAAATGGTTTCCAAATTTTGGTTTTGATGTAAAATATAATATTTGTGTGAGCTGTGGAATATGCGTTTTTAATGTATATTTATACTGCACTCAAAATATGTTTAGAAGTAAACGAAATGCAGACCCTTATAGTTAAGAAATTAGCATGAATATATATTCTGCAAAAGTGGAAACTTTTGGATTTTAATACTTTTTACATTGAATTCGTGTGATGTGCTCTGATCTTATCTTTTTGGGAAAATAATAAAAATCGTAATAAGTGGTAGCAAGCTTAAATAAATTAGGTAAGATCAAAACTCCGAAATGTTTACAAAAGCATAAAACAAGAGTCTTAATATAGCTTATAACAATTATTTTGAATAACATCCTTGTTTAATTGGAATTGTTTTTGCAGGATGATTAAAATTCAAAAAAAATTTATTTACATTGAAAATTTTTATTTGACAAAGTGGTTTCGAAAGTATGCACTGATTCTCATCAGACACCAGGACACAGTGCATACTTGACTGATGTGACCACTTGCAGTTGGAAATCATTAATTTTTATTTACGCTAGTTGCGACAAATTTTAATATCTCCGACTTATATCCATCGAAATAATTTACTTGCAAAGGTTATTTAATTGTGACAGAGAATTACTTAAAACTACAAAAGATGAATATGTGAATTAAAACTCCTGTCAAATTTAATGTATTTTTTCAGTTAAAGTATGAGTCTCACTCTGTTTTGTAAAGAAATAATTCTTATAATTCATGCGCCCAATGTGGGTGCAAAATATTAATGGATGTTTCAAACAATTTCAATTAATCTACCAGTTTTTTTCTCTCAAGTGATTAGAATATTAGACTCAACCATTTCGTTGTTTCGCGGAACGAATACACACATTTTTACAAATTTGCACAAGTCAAATATGCTACAAACCGGCTGAGTTTAAGTTCTTTTATAATAACAGCGGGAAATGGAGCACGAATTTAATTTTGCTGAAGTGAATTATTTAAACGATTCCATTCACAAAACACAAAATCACATCATTATCTTCATGCAAGAGCAAAACGAGCAATCCCATGGCTCCAGATTTCCATTTCTTCCTTTCATTTTCTCAAATTGGAGAAAGAATACACATTTCTTTTCGCCATTCGCAAATTATTAATAGCTACGAGTACGTACTAAGATGCTGTTTACTGCTTCAGATAAAATTATGGACCCTATAAAAAAAAAACAACTTGTACCTCGTTATAGAACAGTGAAATCATGTTCTTATGCTGTGTTATAAAACCGCTTATTTCCATTGTGTAATGTAGAAGGGAACGAATGAAATATCGTGTTTGTGTATGTTTTCAGCTTTCATAGGCTATTAACTGATTTTTAGACGGTACAAGCAGCACTAAACCAAACATCTCGCATCAGATAAATGATCTTACCGACTGTGGCCTTATTACAAATCTTGGTAATTCTCCTCCACTCAATATTTGCTACCCACATGAGGACCAAAAGGAAGAAAAAAGCCCGGGAAATATGAGTGGAGTGACCAGCAAAATAGCTTTTCCTCTAACGAAATTCGATCGTCTTTAATTTCCTCTTCGAGTACCAGACACTTTCGGCCATCCAAGAAGAGGTTTGTAGTCGGAACAAAAAAAATGGTAAATCGTAGACGGACGAGAGTGTCGAACATCCGACCTATCAAGGGCTACCATTTCGCTAGCACAACCAAACACCTCCAGCAATTTTTGTTCGTTCCATTCGTTTTCATCCCTGCATTCCAGCGGCGCTCCATTGAATACGTATACATTCATATTGAAGCAAGCTGACTTGCTTGATACTTTTTACGACCTCTCTGACATTAAAATTTTCTACTGGTTTAATATTTGAAAAGATGGCGAGTGGGGACACAGAAAAATTGAATGTAGGAAAATCGCCCTGATGGTAATAAAGGGAATATCATCGTCATGTAATTTTTATGTTAATGGGTTTTCGTTTTCTTGCGTTTATATCCATGCTACTGTGACGCCTTCGCCTTTTCGCGATATTGTATGGAAAATTGTATTGAACCGGGGGCATTAGTGGTGACCATTTGCAAGTCTTTATTGAAATGCAAAGAAGATTAAATTGTCGCAAAGTTATTTCCTTTCTTGCATTATGCTACATTGTTAGCGTTGTTGCGAAGGAAAGTGAACTTTGTTGTCTTTTGTCACTTTGGTTAGTATAATTTTACTTGATTTCAGTGCCAATTTAAGCTGGGAAAAAACTAAAATTTGCAATTTCAATCAAAATTCCAAACCACATCAGAGTTAACAAGTGTCAGAATCATAATTAAAGGGAGAAAAAGCCATTCAATGTTTTTATCAAAAGGAATTACGTTGAATTTTTGCAAAATATGCAAGCTGGCTTCTGGTAAAACTAAATACAGACCGTGCCCTTGAATTTCATTCATATATATTCTAGTATGCATAAACCGATTATGTTCGCAGTTGGTATAGTAAGCTCTAGAATCATATAAGTAGTAAGAAGGGACGTTTCTCATGAAAATTGGAGAATCGTTTAAAGCAGAAAAATGGAGACATTCAACTGGAACGACAAAAAAGAAAAAATATATTTCAAGTACTGATGACTCAAAAGCCTCAAGGTTGAATGTAAGGTGAATAAATAATACCCAGATCCGATGAATCGATTTTCAACAATCTATGTGAAACAGTATCTTCCTTTGTATCATCCCTAAAAGAAAACATTAAAATCATATTATTGGCCGATTTCAATTGTCCGAATCTATGTTTTATCTCCGAAGAAAATGATACATTTCTTCTCCCTCTAAACTTTTTGGATGCCAATGATTTCAACCTTGCAAGTATATTTTATGGCTATGATCTGCAGTATATTTTTTAACTAACAGCCAAACCAGGTTAGACATCAGTTGTACAATCGGTCGTTTTTACAAACTAGTGATAAGTTTAAGTAATGACGGATATAATAGCATTCACCATACTGCACTCATAGTCGAATTTTGCATTCCTGACTTCAATTACCTTAAAAACTACAATGATTCAATTGTATTCGACTTCTGCAATGCTGATTATGAGAGCATTAACCACATTCTTGATACCATCGCCTGGGCGAATACTTTCTCAACGTCAGATCTTGATGAGATTCTTCATTCATTTTACCAAATGGTACTTGACGCCGTTGAAAGATATGTCCCTAAAATTTATAAAAAGAAAAAGCTGTCCGAAACTTGGCTTGATAAAGACTTAGGACACAAACGATTCCACAGGAGTATACTTTACAAGGTCATAAAAGAAAAAGTTGACATTTATTCAGAAAGAGTATAACGTAATCGTTGAGCAATTTTTGGCGAAATCGGGAGAGGTCTATGATAGTTACCCCTAGACCCGTACGAGGGTTGTCGTGGGATTACTCTGCTTCTAAGAAAGTTAAGATGACGGGGAAAAAAAATTTACAATCCAAAAAGAAGTCCATGGCTTTGTAAATTTAAAGCGTAAAACCACCAGCTATCCATGGTCACTTGCTCCTGAACAAATTTACATCTTTTTTTCCTCAAAAGATCTGCGTTTTATTCCTACAAAGTTTCCACGAAGTCTTTAATGGCAGGTTGAAGTGGCTGCCGATCGACAGAAGGCTGCCGACAGACACACTTAGGCACAGGACAGGCCCGTTGTGATACCACAATAATTTATTACACTCTCCTACTCACTGAAATTAGGAAACCATCTGCTTCCTTTAAAGAACCGTACTATTCCAGATTTGAGAGAAAGGGTCACCAAGTTCCGTAAAGCCGGGCACTGACACATGAGATGGAGGACGGATTCCTCCTCGTCCTCAGAGCCACAACTCTGACAGAAGTCATTGAACCCTCAGCTCAATCCTTATGCATGCCGTATTATGAGGCAATGGCCCGTAAAAGTGCCCACAGTGCAATGCAGAGCGCTTCGAGTTAACCCTAATTGCTGCCTCGTGCGACGCGCATCCATAGATACCCAGGACTGCATTGTTATTCACATTCATCAAACATTTTTCCCTGATTCTGTTCCAACATTTTTTGTGAAACGTACAGCATATCACGTGACGATAAGCATTAACCTATTATGGAACTTGATTATAACAAAGTTCCCGGTTGTAATAATTTTCTCCAGCTTTCTTGCGTGAGTGTGTCATATTAGTATTATCACTAATAGGTTACTCATTAGGTCGCTCATTTCTAGGCTTTCCCATCCTAGCATAGCGTCGATCAGAATACCAAGGGAAACAAAATTAATACACAGGGTGTTTCGAAATTCACATCTTTGTCGTTATCTTCAGCTTATTATGACAGATTGTGGCGTCAGCAGAGTAGCTGAGCTATTCTAACAGTTTGAAGTAGACCATGAAGTGGTGTCCGAAATCTAATCCTTTGCTTCGTAACATTGTCTCAAAACACCATCAAGCCAATGAAAAGTCAAATCAGAACGTGATTTCATCAGCTGTTATACAGGAGAGCAATGCCAAGACGTAGATAACTGAATTCGAACAGATCGACTTGGTCTGACGTCACATTCCGTTATACTAAGCTGAAAGCGAAGGCGAAGATGTCAATTCAGAAAGGTTCAGATTTTACGAGTATATTTAATACACAGCTCTTTCTATAAATAAATTTATAAATTCTATAAATTTTAAGCCTTTAATTTCAGCATTTTACAACAAGGACTAAATAAGAAGAAAGAGAGCGTGTCACTTAAAACTAAATGGAACGGGAAGAATAAGGGCTTTGGCATCTCAAAGGCAAACTCAACCCTAGAAAAACTAAAAAAATACTTTGTGATAATCTTTCAAAACTGTTTGGCAGGGAACTAAGGTTTTTCTGCGGAAAATTAAGTGCAGTTTGGAAAATCGTGTCTTATAAAAGCCAAAAATCATTCATTTTTGCACAAAATGGGAAAACTAAAATTACTAGTGTTATTGTTAAAAATACTAGTGTTATTATATTACCAGTGATTTTTCATTCACCGTGAAAAACATCAGTGATAGATGTTTTTCACGGTGAATGAAAAATCACTGGTAACAGCAGTGACTACATATTCTTAATCACAGTAAACTAAATCACAGCGAGCGGAATGCTAGCCAACAAAATTTCAGCGAAGGAAATCACAAACAACGAGATCATAAAGCGAAAAATATCCGTAATAACCGCAAACGAAATCGCTGTTATTGGAGGCTAACGAAAGCTGTGATTCTGCCCACTGGTATTTTGTTCGCTATGATTTCAATCGCTGTGATTTCGATCGCAGTGATTTAAATTGTAGTTAGTTTCTTCGCTATCATTCCACTTGCTGTGATTTTCATCGCTGTGACTTTTTCCTGACCTATGAAATTGGAACTTGTGATCGGATCGAATTTTATGAGTGAGATTATCTATGGAGCGCGTGACCCGATGAAAATTAAATTTTCAGGAATTATTGATGTATGTAAGAAGTATGTAGGTGCGTGTCAAGTTGAAATACAGATACTTTTAACCCTTTTACGAACGTGGTCACTTTAGTGAACTTTCAGGCACTCCTATATTTCTATGGAAAGAAAAATTTCAAAAGAAGCAATCATGCGAAATGAAAGCTTATAATGTTCTATTTTTCGCTATGATAACGCTCTGGAATTTTTTTATCCAAGGTGGGCGCTGAGTGCCAAAAGAAAGCAAAGAATATTTGTATAATTTCAAGTTGTGATAACGTCTACCAGAAACATGAGATCATGATTTGATGAATGTCCAGGCAACTCTGTGGGTACGGCAGCTAAGAGAAAAATATCGTTCATATCATGGAGTCTCATGAAATATTTCCTAACAAAAATTTGATAAACCGAATGCTTTGTCTATGCCGTTAACTTAAAATTTAATAAATTTCTCAGCCCACAAGAAAGGTAATCCTTAACCAAAAAACCAATAAAACCAAAAGTAGTCTTCGCACGAGTTCGCCACCGGATCATCATATCAATTTGAAATTTGCAAGATATATTAGGCTTGATTAGGAGCAGTAATTAAAAAATGTGAACATATGTGGATGTGATGTCTTCTTGAAATATCATCGATTAAAAACAGCTTTTTTCCGAAAACGAAATTCCACTGTAGGTTGATTTTACTGCAAGTTAAATTTGACAAATTTTCGCTGGGAAAATTCGGGTAGAATTGGTAGCCATAGGTATAATTTTGGTCGTTCTTGCACCAAACGATCAATCATTTTTCAAATTGGAATGATGCTGCTATGAACATAGTTGAACTATGTGTTGATTTTGTAAATTGTTAATTTTTATGCGTGTGGTAATATTCCCTTGAATTCTTATGCTTGCAAAATTTTTCCATTCCTATTAACTTACGATGCAGGTATCAAATTGAAATGCAATTCACAGACTGACTTGATATGGACATACTCGTAAAACAAGATTGATTCATTTGATACTGATACTGATTCTTTTTTCTCAAATTTCGAAACTTTTTGGGCGGTAACCCACAAAATATTTTCATGCCCGTATTTTCCGATCCAGTTATCGGATCAAACCAAAATTCATAGAAGGACCCTACACGATCAATATGGATTGTGATATTTGGATCGCGATACAAAGTATTGACAGTGTAGGGTGCTGTATTGATGGATCACGATACGAATCGCGAAAATATCCGGATATTTTGAAATCCGTCAATCAATGTAGTTAGATTGCGATAAATATTGAACGTGTAGTCAACCGGTCAATACATTTTTGTCAGTATTTAGTTGATTGGCAATGGATGAAGAAATTTTAAGCGCCACAATATCATCATCGATTCCCAACAGGTCTTCAAATCTTTGGAGAAAACTGATGTTAATGTGAAGCTTCCAGAATTTTCACATAGTGATTGTTGCTCAGACTCTTTGCTTATTACCGGTTTTTCAAAAAACCATTTGAATTAAATTAAAATATGTGTAAAAATAATAAATAAAGTACAATTAACACAAAATAATTGTTTTTTAGCCTTTATGTAGGTTCCTAGCGCATGCACTATTGCAGTGCAGGTATCCATTATAGCTTGGCTAATCGACTGTGGGGACTTTGTAGTCGAAAATCGAAGATTTTGGAAAGATCTTCCAGACGCCAGATACTGTATTATCAAAGCTAGTTTTTCTTTAGCTGATATACAATTTCTCATTGTTGTGTACTGGTTCGAGATATATGCAGACAAAATTTCCAGTAAATGATCGAAACATTCCTCAAGCATTTTAAAGTAGTTTTCGAAGTCTTCAGTTTCTCTATGTAGACGTATCTCGTCCAACAAATTTAAATGATAATATTTTTCACGATTTCGAAGACACTCTTTCATCCATTGCTTTTCACCTTCTTTTTTAAACCGATTGCTAATATTGTTGCCACGCACGCTTTTGTTTTGTTTACATCACTCATTCGCAAACGTCTACACCAAAAGAGATTATCAGGCGTACTGACGTGTGATCCGATTGAACGTGTAGGCATTTGTGTTATTCCATCAATATTTACTTGAGTATCACGATCCAAATATCAAGATCCAAATATCACGATCCATATTGACCGTGTAGGGTCCCCCATAGAGTAAGTTCTGCTGTAGCCATTTGGTCCATATTGTACCAGGGAATGCTACCATTATGTTTATATTTTGAACAGCTTATAATCAAGCAATTGTTTGAATTTCTTATGCATTGAAGTTTTTAAGGGCAGTAATTCTCAAAGTTTTTCTGCTATTATAGCTTCCGATGCAGTCATCAACACCAGAACTTTGACCAATTGTGCACTAAAAATGCTACCATTCAATAATTACATGCTATATATGACCTGGCCGTGAGTAAAAGAATTTGAGTTGATAAAGATTTCAAATAAATTGAATATGGAACGAAATCTTCACATTTCCTCTGTTTTCTTCGAAAATCATTCTTTCTAGCGGCTCCTAAGCGCTAGAAATGTCTTTACATTATATATGATACATTGATCAGAAATTTCATACAAATCTGAAGTGAAAAATATTTACTTTTAATTTTTATTATGTTTGCCTGCTGAAAATAAAATAATTATTATTCTTCTATTTTGTACTTTTAAATTTAGCTCTGTGTATATCTTTTTCTCAAGTCACTGTAGTGATTAAAAATCACTGCTTAAAATAACAGTGTTTTGAAAATCATAATCACCGCTTCATTGGTAATTGAAAAATCACGATATTTCCCAACACTAAAACACACTAAATTATAGAATAAAGTTCATCCGTATTGATTTGAACTAAAACAAATTGCGGAGATACAGCTTTTTACGTTTACAGAAACAATAGCACAAATTTCTAGATACATCAATTTCTGAAACTAGATCGAAAATATTGAAACTTTTCCGAACTCTTAGATGAATCACAAAAACCTTATATTTCGAAACCAACTCATCGCGTACAACTTGGCAGCTTGCGGAGCAGTCCAATATTAAAAAGGTTCTTGACAATTTATGAAATGCTCCGTCACAGAAACATGCTACGACTTCAAATTTCAATTTGTTGAATCTGACAGCACGTCAGCTCAGTACAATATGGAATTTCCGATTTGGAATACAAAATGTTCTACTTTCACTGGCAATCGAATATGGATACATGATGAAAAGATATCTTTGATCTTATCTTGAAATGATTAAAGACAACATTCTCTGAAAATTCAAACAAAATTTGTATACATATTGTCGTGGAACTGTGCTTTCCATACGCACCGACACGACAGGTTGGAAGTTATTGGAAAAGTAACTAAGGTGCATGACCTCTAAATTTAAATTCATTGCCTCTAACTGTTTGATGCATTATTCATGGCGTTTTTAAACTCAGCCTGAAATAAATTATTTACCGAATCTCGTCAATCGGATTTGAATTATTTGGTTTTTGGCAATAGTTAACATAGAACAACTCAACAAATCAAAACAATATAGATCATGTGTTTTCCCTTTGCGAAATTTCACTCAATTATTGCATACTAAATTTTTCAGGAACATCCCGTGATTCCCAGTTGCCTCGTTTCAAAAGCTATTGGGACATGAAACGAGAAGGTTTGTATGATATCTACGACTGTAGTCAAACGATTGCTGTTGAGCTAGCGTCACATCGCCTTTTTTGTTATTTATTCACTGACAGGATATAACCCGTCAGTCACTATGGCATGCGGTTAAAATTTATTGGATTTTCCCGGGTGAGACTCGTTTTGTCTGATGAAAGGCTCGATCCTCTTGTTACAACATCGGCCAGTGAGACAGAGCGGCTTTGTTCACTAACATCCGATACTAACGTCGTAGACATACTATGCGATTGTCTCGTCATGGCTATGTGTCTGGTGTTGTAGAACGTCACGTCCCTAAAGTGGTAGAACAGTTTTGCAATTTATCACAATTATAAGGATTTCTAACGATGTGTTAAGTAAAGAATGGATACGAATGCGAACTATGTCGTGTGTGTGGTATATACTAAGAATGTCCTGAATTGCCCACTATTTCTGATGATAATACTTACGACGCGGTATTTTATGGGATGTAAGGGGTCTCTGGTGCGACTCCATATTCGAATGGGAAACCGCACACCAAGCTTTGAGTTAACCTATGCCTGGGTTAAATCAGGAGCAAGGTGAATCGTGAAACCAACCAGATCCAAGATCCTGTCGAGCCACCACGCATCACATAACAAATTGAAGAACAGATAATATTCGAAAAAATAATTCATTTTCCTAGTAACCAGTCAAATTCAATTGAAATTTTTAAGATCGAAATAAATAAATCAATTAACAACTCATCACCTTTATCAAACAAAAAATCTTTCAAGATGATTTCATGAAAAATATTATTTCACGTTTCCTCCTGACTGACCTAAAATAAATCGATTTGCTTAGAATAAAGAAACGTTATCGAGTCGATACGAAATCATTCTAAACGTAATGTTCGTAATTTCCTTCGAAACGTGTAAACAACAAATACAATTTGTCAATATTTCAGATTTCAGCAAGGGAACAATTAGAACAGACAACAACAAACGATTTAAAATGATTGAAAGGCTCTGGTCTTGGAATCAAATGCGGAAAAACTATCGACGCTTTGAGCACAAAAACAACCACCGGTCGTCAATGACTTATGCATGTATGGTTCCATGCATTGGGCTTCAAACACATGTGAAAAACATCATTTCTCTAGTTATCGTCCTTTTTAGTCTTCTATTTCATGAATCCCACGAGGCATCGAACCCTTGATTTACCGATATGCCAACTTTTTTTTTGTTGGTCTTTACTTTATTTCTCTCAAGGATTATCCCTACTATATCCGGCACATCGAGCTTTATTTTCAGAGAGAATTTCATTCGCACCACATGAATAGTTAACGAACATGTTTTTCGAATACGAATAATGCTTTCGCATGTATGTATATCATTTGCCTTGTCAACAAAATCGAATCTTGTCGCTGCATAACAAAAAGATTAGCATCTTTCGGATTTGGTTTATGTTGTAAATGTGACCGACCGAATTGTATAGAAATAAAAAGGAATCAGTTTTATTGATGATTGTGTATAACATAAAACACATAAGATATTCTTCAATTCGATGGCATTAGTCGAATGAAACGACCCATATTTTTGTATTTTGTTAGAAACCAACATATCTTTCTTGTTGAAGCTAACTATTTAAAATATAAAATGTTATCAAATGCATTGCTAGACTTTAAGTTTTTCTTTAATACTAAGCTGTCTGTTTAGAGGAGATAGTTTGTTATCCTCGCATAATCTCAGGACCTTTGGTTATATATATTTATCGTAAAAAATATAATGATATGGTAATAGTCGAACAATTCAACATTTCACCAGCAATATTCCATCATCGTTTAATTTTAATTCTTAGGAGAATACAAATCAACTTGAAATGGGCAAAAAAAAACAAGAAAATCATTATTTACGTCCTTATGAAATAAAACGATGAAATTCTTAGTGTAGTTTAACCGCTGGAATGCTGTTACTATTATTTATTCTGTTATAAGATATATAAAAGTTTGGTAAAAAGTAAGCTCTAGCTCATATATTGCACAGTACAAATAATATAGGAGTGAGAGTTCGGTTCTGCAATTCACAATTGTATAATAAGGCTACTTCAGCACATAACCTGATTGAATCTATTGAGAAGTGACTTTTCAGCAGATTTCAACCTCGCTAGTGTTTAACCAGCCGTTTAATGGTTCAATCAGATGTTTTTCGCAAGTGGTAGTGCTTTTTGAAACTGGTACTTCCTACAAAAGTTTGAAAAGAAGTGTTTGAAGTGTGCGCCCAACGTGGGCAGTTTTCCTGGTAGACGGATGTGTTCCAGTTAAAAACCGCAACTGAACAAATATACGCTAAGATTTGACTTGAAAACGCAAAGGCCTTTTAAATGAGGAATGAGATGCCTTCAGATCCTGTAGGCTCTAACTCATCGAGCCTTGCTAATATTTTTTCGTGGTATAAAAAATTAATCCGAATTTTAGATATTTTGCACTGAGTTTAAAAAAATGGATTAGGTTCTTGCCAATAGAGGCTTAATGACTTATTTTATTTTTCATTACGTTTTAATGGCAAACTGTTGCCAAGCATGAGGATATAAGTTCCTCTCCAAGTACGTAACAGATATATAGCATATAATTTTTCATAATACTTGATCTCGTTTTTGACTTGTTCGGAAAAGTAATTGTTTTCAACATGTTCGCTTTTGTTCTTGGAGAGCATTCATTTATAAACTGCAGAATCTTTTCGTTGCGTTGTTTTATTTAATATTTAGTTTGAATTTTTTTAAATTAAAAAAAATACTCTGTATTCTGCCATCTAAATACCTCGTAATATGTCTAAGGATCTCTGCAAAGGGATCCAAAGAAATCAGTTCCTTACATTTCTATGCCTGAAAGTATAAGATTTGCTCAGATCAACTTCTAGCATGGCAGGGCTTCGTCCTATCTTTTGAGCGAAAAATTGACAAAACTCGAGGCAGCAGGATCTACGGACACAGTTCAATCACGAAGGCAAAGATCTTTTATGATGAAAGATCAACACGGCTGTGGACTTGAGTTCTTCTTTCCAATCTACTTAATGCCATCACGCTTATACAGTTTTTGAGCCGGGAGCTGTCAGCGGTCGTCGTGCAGTAATGGAGAAATTGCTGGCTGGAACGCACGATTTTCGCCTCAGCTTACTTTCCTTTTGACTCTTCACTCCCGCCGCTAATACAGGAGTTGAAGAACCTGGTCCAGTGCACTAATTCGGAGAAACTAGAACTCTGGTAGGTTGCGATGCTCACTCCGAGCTGGGACAGCAAGAAACGTATCGCCAGAGAAGACAGACGCTTTGAATTTAACGACTTTAAATACTGAGATTTCTCCCAGATTTTTCACCCCAAACAGAAGGGCGGTTATTGTGTATCACTATGTTCGTCTAGAATAGTTAAATCAGTAATTGAATGGCATATGTTAGATGAGCTTTTACACTCTGATCATCGCTACTTGGTTTTTTCTTTAGCCACGAATCCAACACTCTTGGTGAAAAGAAGAAACCCAAAAAAACACTGATTGGGCTAAGTGTAATCGACTTCTTGCCACTGAGTGTATCCTACTGGTAGAATAAAATCGCTAAAATCAATAGAATCGCGGTTGAGCACTCTGAGTAGAGACATTATAAGTAGCTATGAAGAGGCCTGCTCGATCAATAACAATAGATGAGGCAAGACGGATCCCTGGTTGAACCGAAAACTAAAGATGCTCAGGAAAAGTATCAGGAAACTTCTCAATCGAGCTTAAAAGAGCAACACTGAGGATGACTGGATTGTCTACAGAGCCTCGCAGAGAACATGTAAGAATCTGGTGTGGATCTCCAAAAGGGAATCATTTAGATCGTACTGTGAGGAACTGGAAGGTGCACAGGAGACATCCAGGCTTTGCAAAGTACTAGAGAAGAATCAATTAGCTTAGCTAGACTCTCTGAAACAATCGTATGGTAACTTTACCAAGTCCAAAAAGGAGTCTCTACAGACTTTACTTTTGAATCACTTTCCAGGCGCTTCGGTGATTAAAACGCAGAAGGTATCTGTACTTCTGACAAAACCTCCTGCTCTTTGCAACAGTAGGAAATGCTGGTACACAGCTAGATCTGTGGTCACTAGGGACGCGTTCATGTTCTTTGAAAATTTCAAATCACCGGGCCTGGGCGGTATCTATCCGCTCATGCTAAGGGAGGGCTTGTGCGTCTTGGCTATCAATGCTTTATCTGGGATGTAGCGCGTATTAAGCACGTATTTCCCCTAGTTCATTGATTCTAAGTTTTGTTAAGAGGTGTGGGAAGCTATGTTAGGCGAGGGTATGAACACAATGGGTCTTTTGGCCCGAGTGCTTAGAGGTACCAGCCCTTATCCTTCTACCGACACACGCATTGGTGCAATTTTTGTCATCACAAGCGTAAATCGATTTCATGCAAATATGCTCGGCAGTCAAATCTAATATTTAGTGGTGAGAACATTGCTGTAATTTGATTATGACATAATATATTTTTTATCTTGCATATTTATAGATCATGCCTAAAATATATAAAAGGCAGGCAATATCAAGACGCCACATTCAAGCACCTACAAGAATATCTCGAAAAAATACAGAATGAAAACATTTCTCAATGATAAAGTATAATACGATAATATTTCATTTCCCTCAATAAATGCGGTTTTCCCAGAAGAAGCATTGATATTCGCCATATTATAAATTCATATTTAAATATAGTAGGCAGCAGTATAAAAGTCTTCAAGGAGGATTGGCGGGATATGAATGGATGCAGAAATTTCTTCAGAGGTGTGTTGAATTAACTGATGGATTCGCCAGCAATATCAAACAAAATAGATGCGTTTACGTAAAAATCGTTCCTCCATCAAACACTTTTCATTTAGCTTTAAACATGATACAAAGCACAAAATCTTTACTGCGAGAGCCAAACTTCAAATGAACCATAATGCCATTCAAGCGAAAAGGACAAACAACCCCCAGTAATAAAAGTGAGGCTGAGATTGAAGGACTTCAATTGTCATAAGCAGAACATGAACGGGAAGGCGATTATAAAAACAAAAATGAAGAAGAGTGCATACATTTATTACTAATTCACAAAATGACAGGTGAGTATTGGTTTCCACCCACAAAGGAGAAACGTTTCCCGGGAAAATTTTTGAAACCGAAACGAGAATGGCGCTAAAATTTCGTCGATGGAAAAATTCAGCTCTAATTGCAAGTAGAATATGTTTATAAATAGCTATATAAAAAAGTAGCTATCAAGCATCAAACCTACACTCCGATTTTTATAACGGTAAATTATTTGAAGCTAAATATTATACACTGCGATATTTGTCCCTTTAATATGTGAATTGAAAATTTAAGTTGGTGCAAAGTGCAATCAAAATCAATTTGTTTTCCCTTGTAGTTTCATTAATGATTTTACGCTAATAACTGTCGATATTCCAATCGTTGTTTGTTCCCCGAATTTTTTTTTTTATGCTTTTACAAAGATGTAAAGTAGACATATTTTACGATACCTAATTACTGAAACATTAAATTATCAAAAACAATCAGCGAATAATTTAGGATTTATAGTCAATCAAATTATTATTTAAACATACGACTAGCACTTTAAAGCAAATAAATACTCGAGTTGAACTAATAATCCGAATTTAATCGGAAACAACGCTGCAAATGGCACTTGCATTTTTATATTTTTTCTACAAAACGACAAGTTTTTATGAAATTGAAACTGCTAGTCAAGTTGATTTCACATAAAAATCTTAAACCATTGTTGCATAATCTTGTCTGGCTATGCAAATATCTTTTTCTACCAACTAAATCCCGACGAGATAAAACGCCAAGAACACTTGTTCGAAACCGTTACGCAATTCCACAACACATTGAAACAAATATCGAAATAAAACGGACTATACGATTCTTCCATTAAGTTTATCCAACACATTATTTCCCCCATTGACATTCTATCAATGCTAACCATAATTAAATGGCTGACCAGATTCAATCGATTCGGAGAACAAATCGCCAACTAATTTGGAAATCAATGACCAAAAAAGTCGATTTAGTTACGAATCGGTGTACTTGATATGCGTAATAAATCTGAGCATTATCCCGGGCAAAAGTGATGGTCGACTGGATCAAATCCGAAAATGTGCCCCAAAGTTTTCCGAGCACGTTGCAGAAAAGCTGATACTCGGCAAATGTGCTAGGGTTGCAAATCCTTAGCATTAGATCTAGATATTAACAAAAACTTACCGTAATAACGCACATTAAATGCACTAATTGACTGATTTTCAGCGAGTATCATCGAGCAAAATTCAAAGACGATTAAAAAAAAATCATGTTCTTGTGGTTTTCAATTTTCATATTTCAATCACTGTCTCCAGTTTTCCGATAAAAAAAAAATCCAATTAAAACTTTTCTGGATATGAGTGAAGCACGAATTATGTTCCCTTTGCTTTTGCATAATTCAGCAGTTTTTTTATAGTGCTCGAAAACTCCAATAATTAGACGAAGGACATGTTTTTACCAGTGCAAAAAATATCCGGAGAGGTAAATGATGTGTCCATTGAAAATTTCGTTTTCGGTGCAAATGTGCAATTTATTATAAAGTTTATGACACTTCATCTAAAATTTCTCCAAAGCAGTATGAATATGAAACATGCGCTAACAAGCTGAAATATATCATTAAATTAGAGTATCAAAAAAGAGTGAAAAGCATGAGAATTAAAATGCTCAATCATTGGATATATTTATGTGAAGACCGAAATAAAAGTCAACCAGTTCACAAATTATAAATAATTGGCAGAAACAAGTGGCAATCAATTTTTAAAATTTAAATGTAAAATAAAACTCTAGCGTATCAGAACAGCTAGAAAACTAGAAAGCTTTTTTTCGGTCGAATTTGCTTTTGATTACTTTTCCTCTCTGAATTTCATTTAATTTTAATTTTTCTTATCTTTTTTTGATTACATTTTTCTCTTTTTAACTTTAATGTTACTGTGCCTTTTTCTTTATATATATATATATATATATATATATATATATATATATATATATATATATAAATATATATATATATATATATGTATATATTTGTTTTCTTTTTTTGTTATGTCTAATCTATAATTGGATTTGTTCTGTTGATTTGGACATTAATAAATAAATAAATAAATAACCAACTGATTTTCGAAGAAATTGTTCTTGAGTGACCAAAATGTGTGGAAAGACGTAATACGCTTTTTCGTAGTATCATTTCAACCATTTTTCACCCAAAGCCACAAAAACCATTTCCCGACAGCATCTCCTATAACATAAATGATGAAAATGTTCAGTGCTGGAAACACTTTTCCAACGAAGCAGCAATAAGTATACCATAACAGGCTCATGCTATAATCAACCTATCCTTTGAATTTCGTTTTCATCCGAGGATTTTAGCGAAAATCTCAGCAGTATAACGATGTTTGAAGCTGCCGTCTGAAAAATTTTCAAAACTCGGAAAATTTAAACATTTATTTCTTATTTTTATTGTAAACGATTTGCATATGAATACATAATGGAAGTATCTGCAATATTAACGAAAATGACTGGTGCTGGCAACCCTGTGTTAGCAGCATAACCAAAACTATACCAAATCTGCTTCACGTTAAGTTAAACCCACCCTGTGAATTTCGTTTCGATTGAATGACTGCGCTGGAAGCTATAAGGGTGAAAAGAATTTTAGGGCTACTACCCGCAATTTTTGGTTTCAAATTTTTCAAACCTTAATAATTGTTGTTACTTGTCATTGCAGGATTGTTCATACTTGCAAATTTAATTACGAAATAGCTTAGTAAAGAAATGCCAGAAAACTACAAAAATTACCATGGCTGGCTGCCCTTGCATGATTTTCCTAGGAAATTTGGCTTATAATAAGGTGCACTTACGACATGAATTTCGTTTTGATTTTATGACTGGATCGGAAGCGGTAGAGAAAAAAGCTTTATTTTAGTGAGCAAATTTACAAGATTTAGGTCACAAAAAATACCATAGCTGGCAGCTTTATCCTAATTTTTCAACCGTGTGGTTTTGAGGAAGGTTCAAATACTGAACTACTGTACTACCAAATGTGGCTTAGAGCAAAGTTTAAGCTATAAGCCAAAAAGCAGGTTTTTTTCGTAGTGATTTTTCAAGATGGCGCCACTGCCTTGTGGCTACCCGCATTTCAAAATCACTTCTATCAGACTTGATCCTAGTTAATACCAATATATCCTGTAAATTTCATAATGATCGAATAATCTAGCCGTCAGTTCTCGTGAGCAGAAATTTCGAGAGCAGAAAATAGAGGTAATTTGGTGATGAGTTGCCGTTCTTGTGCAACTCAGAATTTTGTAAATTTTAAATTGACATGGTAGAGAAAGCTTAAAATTTATCAATAATTTGAATTTTTTATCAGAAACCAAAAAAAAATCAAGGGGCGTTCACGTTTTTTCACGGGCCTGCTGTAGTTAGAGGGTTCCCCGCACAGTCTTGTAACACCATAGCTTTAGTCAACTCCAGTACGTTCTGATCGAATGTTTCTATAAAAAGTTATGACAAATCGAAATTTTGAAAAAAAATCCTTGCCTACTTTTAAACACTTAGCGCCCACATAGGGTTCATAATTTCCAATTTTTTATCATAAGTAAGTATAAAACATTACTAGTTTTCACTTCCAGTACTAATTTTTAACAAAAATGTACTCTGCATAGAAATATAGGGGAATCTGAGAATTCACTAAAATGCCCGCCGCCACCAAAGGGTTAAAGATATTGTAATTTTCATTAGCCACTGCACTAGACCTTATATACATCTATGTCCTCTGAAAATTTCAGCTCAATCGAAGCGGCCAATCCAGAGATGATCTCTCTTAATCTTTTTATTGATGTATATATATATATATATATATATATATATATATATATATATACATGCATATATATATATATATATATATATATATATATATATATATATATATATATATGCATATATATATGCATATATATATATATATATATATATATATATATATATATATATATATATATATATATATATATATATATATATATATATATATATATATGTATATATATATATGAATTTTCAGCAAAACGCATCTAATACTTATTTTCTTCGAAAATCAGTAAAAATACTGGGAAATAGACAGTTCAATTTCTTAGCAAATATTGATATTCTGAAAGTTATAAGCTCTTTTCTTCAATTTCAAATCTTAACTGATCGTAAATTATTTAACAGAAATGTTATCTAAAATATTGGTTTAGTTTAAAAACTCATGATGCTCGCCTCCTGCAGAGTCAGTTTCCCCAGGAAACTTAAAATCTAAAATCATAGTATGTATTTACTTTTTCATAAATTTTCATTTACTTATGTCTGATTTCACAATCGAAGCAGCTTGGCCAACCGTACTGCTTAATTAGAGTATGAAATTTACTAGTTGCATTCGCGCCTGCTAGAAATAATTGAAATTTTTTTCGTTTTCTTTCAAATATGTTTTCGTATAATATTTTATACAATTTTATTTCTGTTTAAATTGAATTTGGTATTCCTTAGTTTTGAATATGTTATTATAAGTTCTCTTGAGCTGGTTCTTGAAGTAAATATTTTTCCTAGTATAAAAACACAAACTTTCATGATCAGGACTCACTTAGTTGTAGGTTACAAATTGAATTTTCTTTACTACATATGAATAAGTATTGGTTTTTGGCTAATAATTTTTTACAATTTTTTGGCATATTTTCGACAAACCAGCAACATGACAACAGCTCAACCACATGTTTACGAAAATGCTTTAGCCACAAAATCATCAACACAGCTACGTACTACACACAACTACATCAATCTTCTCCCACGATTCCAAATCTAGACACTCCCTTCATGTATCCAGAGAACCAGTGGAGCTACTGTACTTTTTACATAAATCACTTGTGTTTTTTCTCCTTTTCCCACTAAACATTATCCGAAATTAATTGGTTTTCTGTAACTTGATGTGACTTTAACCTACTAATTCTTGTAAGCTCTTGGATTAATAAAACTACAGCACTCTCGTGGGTGCAGTTTTTTTTATATTCAAATGATCTACTAAATATTAGAGTGAAACCAGAAAACCAGAGCTTCCGCTTCCGGTAACCATTTCTGGCCAAAAGAAATTTCCTGCATTTTGCTCGTACAAGCTGAATGATAACGAAGTGATAAATTTTTAATGACCTCCGGCAGCATAAAAATTTAAGCATTCTCTCTATTTATAGCCTAATAGATACGAATGTACCAAGCACTTCAGATAATCAGATACATAGCCATAAGTTAAAACGAAGATAGTACATTGAACAGAATTGAGGGTCATCCATGATAATTGAAGTCAAATACAAGGATTTCAAGCACTTGTTTTTGTTAATTAAGACCACTTTATAGTCGTCTTTATTTATATTTTCTTCACTCCAGCACCGTTTAAGCTCTAATGCAATCCACCATTCTACTTTTATTCATCATCTCAAGTCATTAATTTCTAATCATAGCAAAACCTAACTAGCATACCAGAAGCAATGAAAATGAAAATGATGCGATGCCTTTCTAAACTTTTCACTACTCATTCAATCTACATGTGGAATATCACAATGCGTCTAGATAGTTAAGGTATCCATATTTCACAACAAAGCCAAACCATTTTCTCACAAAGCCATACTACCGCTTCCTGCCGAAAAATTTCCCTCGAAATTTAGGAATCCTGAGAGTCATCCATGAAATCAGCGGCACTGTGAGAAAGGACGCCACATAGCACACCACATTCATTTCATATTCAAAATGCTGTGCGAACTTAATTTTCATTAGACACCGTCAGCATCTCTCTATCGTCCTGATCGTAGCTGTGAAAGTTTTCGAAAACACGATTTCACTAATTATAGTCATAATTAATTATCACTACGTAATTAAAACTACGAAGTGAATTGTTTGGAATGCTTCTTCGACACACTTCAAGGATACGTACAAGGTATGACACGGAGGTGAGTGTGGTGTGCAGCCGTCGTTCAGCAACAATTACGGGCGGCCATCACCCTACCAAGCCATAGAAACAGCTTCAGCAGTTTCCTAGATTGCAATAAATTTTCGTGATTTACGGGCTATCAGAGAGTGAATGGAATTTCGTAGCGAATAGAAACAGTGCCTAGCATTTACGGTGAAATGAAAAGATTAACCTGAGAAAGAAATGTAGAAATGTCATTGTATTGCTACGCAAAACCGAAATAATGGAAGAGCAGTTGATCAGGGATAAGAGATTTTATCAACTTGTTCGAACCTATAGACTTGCAAAAATGCCAACATCAAAATAAAGTAATAAGGGTAATTTTTCTTACTTATTTATGTAAGGTGTGACTTTCAAGAGAACTGGACTTGAAACTACAAATGATTATTTTTGATTCTGCGTGGTATGTGTGTAATAGTACAGTTATAGAATTTTTGTCTGATTTCTAAAATTAAGTTTGAATTTAATATGTAATACTAAACATTTTCAAATCGCCTTAATTATGAGGCGTATATTTCGTTGAACGAAGAACAAATCATGGAAATGACACATGAGTTTTAAAATAAAAAAAAAACTCTAGCGCACCTGAACCGCTAGAAATACTAATGTTCGAAGAACAGTAGAAGAATCGTGCAGGTTTTGAGTGCATATTCCACCACATGAGCTGCTTATTACGGCCAAACTGTTTCAAACGCCACGTTTTACTTTGGTCTCAAGAATGCATTATAACTCATATGGTGGAAGGTTTCAGATATTACCACTGGAATGAATTTCAACGTTTATGAGAGCAAAACACTTGTTAATTATATTCGTCATCAGTTGCTTATTTCACAAAATTTTGAAAGCAGCATCTCATATAACATCAATGAAGAAAATGCTCAGTGCCTGCAGCACTGTAACTGAAGTTGGTGTTTGGGGATGCAATCCGAAAAATTTGCAGAACTTTGAGAATTGAAAAATCGGTTATTTATTTTCATTGTAAATGTTTCCGGTATGTATACTAACTGTAAGCATTTATTAATACAAAAGTAGCACAACCGACTCGTGCTGGCAACCTTTCGCCAGTATCAAAGCCAAGAATATATCACATCTGCTTCACGTTGTTATATTACATTCGAAGTTATAGGAGAATAAAGAAATTTAGGGTTACCTGCAGCAAGTTTTTTCAAATAATCGAAAGCTTAATATTTGCTGTTTATTGTCACTACAATATTGAAAATTCTACGATTAAACCGCTTAATAAAGATATTGCAAACAAACACAAAACCAACAATATCTGGCAACCCTATCGTGGCTTTTCAATCAAATTTGGCCTGAAGTATGCTTAAAATAGGTTCCATTAATTGTATGAAATTCGTATTGATTGCATGACTGCACTGGAAGTTATAGGGCAAAAAGTTTCATTTTCCTGAGCGAATTTTCAAAATCAAAGACACAAAAATTACCATAGCTGGCAGCACCAATCGAATTTTTCGACCGAATTTCTATCAAACAGAGTTTAAAGTAAGGTTCAGCTACTGTGTCAATTTCATGAAAATCTGGTAACTTACTCACATTTCATAGGGCAAAAAGCAGTTTTTTTTCTTTGTAATTTTTCAAGATGGCACCACTGGCACAGAGTTGCCTACAATTCGAAATCGCTTCTATCAGACCTGGTCCTACTTAAATCCAATGCATTCTCTAAATTTCAATTGTATCTGATTATTGATTCGTGAGTTCCCGTGAACAGAAGTTTTTGATGCTAAAAATATAGGTTAACTGGGAAAGGGTTACCGTTCTGGTCTGACATTAAATTTCCAAATTTTTACTTTGAACGTGTAGATAAAGCATAAAATTTGTATACAGATTGGTTTTATTATAAGAAACGGACATTTTTTAGGATATTCGATGGTTTGAATGTTTTCACTTTCATATTTTTATTTTTCAAATTTAAGACACCAAAATTATCATAGCTAGCAGCTCCGACCGAATTTTTCAACCAAATTCCTATCAAACGTAGTTTAAAGTAAGGTTCAGCCACTGTGTGAATTTCGTCAAAATCGAACGATTGAATCAGAATTTATAGGGCTACAAGCAGTTATCCTTTTTAGTGATTTTTCAAGATGGCACCACTGGCACAGAATCGCTTGCATTTCAAAATCACTTCTATCAGACCTGGTCCTATTTAAGACCAATACATTCTGCAAATTTCAATTAATTTTGCTTATTGGATCGTGAGTTTCCGTGAACAGAAGCTTTTGATGTTAAAAATATAGGTAAATTGGGTAAGGGTTACCAGGCGTGCCCGTTATACCATATCAAATTTAATTTTTTTTCTATGTAAACAAAGCACAAGATTTACATATGAGTGGCTTTTCTTTGAAGAAACGGCATTTTTTCAAGAGAGACGATGATTTGGAGGTTTTCATTTTCAGTGCCTGCTTTAGTTACAGGGTTGCCAGCACGCTCATTAAAAGCTACATAAATCTACAACTAACTAATATCAATATGTCTTGAAAATTTCGTGATGATTGATTAGCTCTGTCAAAAGTTATCGCAATTTAAAAATTTTCAAGTTTTCCCGTTCTCTTTTTAGGCACCCAGCGCACACATGGGGTTAAAAAATTGCAAAACATTATCTGATTCACATGTAAAACACGTTCGAAATTTATTTCGTCAACTTTATATTTGCAAAAATTATTTGTGTACGGAATAATAGGTATATTAAAAATATCACTAAAATGGCCACCGGCGCCAAAGAGTTAAAGATTATTAACTTTTTGTGAGATCTGGCACTATTCTGCATATACACCAATGTGTCCTGAAAGATTCAGTTCAATCGGATGGCGCGTTCCTGAAATTTTTTCACTGAAATTTTTTGATGATATATATATATATATATATATATATATATATATATATATATATATATATATATATATATATATATATATATATATATATATATATATATATATATATATATATATATATATATATATATAGAAATATGAATTTTTGGCCAAAGTGATTTTAATACTAATGTTCTTCTTCGAACATTAGTAAAAACTCAAATGAATATACTAGATTTGACTTATTATTATTAACGTTCCTGTTTCAGCCATAGACAGGTGGAAGTTGCATCCACTTAATTTTAAGGGGGGAAGTCCATGTAAACGCATCATAAGTAGTTATAGTATAAAAATGTTTTAGAATGTGATAAAATAATTTTATGGTTTTAAATTTTTCATATATTTTTACTAAACCTTTTTAAAGTATAATAATAAATAAAAAATGTTCCTTCAAAAATGGCGGCTCAGGATAATTTTTCAAGTGTCGTCTCCGACGCGAGGTCCACAAGTGCTCCATTTATCACACATTAACCATTGATTCGAAATAAAAAAAATTAATTGTTTTCTTTTTATAACATATCAACAGGAAGGATAAACCAATAACACTAACAAAAAAGCATAAAATTCAATATAAAATAAGCTTTTGAAAAATATTTTCGAATTTCGGGCTATTTGTTTTTTTTTAATTTTTACATGGACTTCTCCTCTTAACTTTATTATTTATCTTTTAGTTGCCACTTTTGGGAAGTTGATTCTTTTGATGGCTGTTGGTATCATGGGGTTGATCCTTTAGACGGTTGTTGCCATCGGTGCCGACACCATATATTTCGCTTTCCCTTCATTTAGGCCCAGTTTTATGTTTTACTGCGATTTATAGAAAAACAGGGCTGCTTAGCAGGCATTCCAACTGAACCGAAGTTTAGAAAAGAGCTTGCCAACAGGTGTGATCAAAATAGAAGTTGTTTGGCCCAAGAGCAGGACATTCTGGAAATGGCTAAAAAGCAGTCGTCTCTAACCCACACCCGACGGATGCAGTTTGGCCGCTTTGCTAGTTCTACGCAATTGGGGTGGTTTATTAAACATGAGGTGGTTCTGTACCAAGAAGAGAAGAGAACGCTACTGATTTTCCGCCGTCATGGAACCAAACACGAGGGGAAGATATAGCTATCTATTTCACATAAGGCTTAGTCGATTTTTCTTATTTAGGTGGGAAGTTTGGTGAAAAATACAAACACAATTGTGAGAAAGAATTATTTGCTTTGTTTTTATATTTATTGCAGCTAAAATTTCTGCTCCTTCTGATAATATTGTTTAACTTGGGACTCTATCAGATTTGTTTGAATGAAGTGGATTGGCGATTTCTGCATAACTATCTATTCAAGCAACTAGACCATGGGCAATGAAATTTCATTGATTTCCAGAAATATCCTGCTATTAATAATCACTTTCAATTTCGAAATGTTTCCGTAAAACGTTTATGCAAAAATGATGTCAAAATCTATTATGACCCATAAACATTTCTATACATTCAATTACGTTAAATCGCTTCTTTTTCCATAAATATCCATTAAACTTTCAAAGCAACTTTCCAAAACTTGTTCATTGCATATACGAAAACCGGTCGTTTTGCGCAGAGATGCATTTTTATTCTTCCCGAAAGCGAGCCCAATCATGCAAACGATTCCCTTAATACTTCCACAAACAAATCTTTTTCTGAAAACATGAAGCTTGAAATCCTCTTTTACTCCATTCAATTTTATCATCTCAAGACTGAACATTGCATCTAGCTAGCAAGTGGAACATCTCAGATGGCAAATGGAGTAAAACTTAACATATTTTTCAGGCTTTGGCTGTCATGTCTGAAGTCGATATTCATAGTCGATTATGATATTTTTCAATATCTATTACCTTATTTTATGATGCTTACATGGTACTTTTAGCTGTTTTTTGCGCTTTAAACTTTTTTCCACCGACTTTCAAAATAAGTACATATTTCCTATTCCATATTAACAGTAGTGTTGTAGCAGTAGTCGTGTGATCGGATCAGCAGGTCTAAAATTAGTTTATTATATCAGAGTAAAGTGAAAATAAAACAAACAAAATTAGGTAAAAGAACAACCCTATTTACTCAACTACAGCCCTGCCGTGCTTATCATAATCGTTCTATCCGACATTATTTAATTTTTGATTTTACACTGGATTTGAAAACTACCTACTTTATTGCATCATTCTTCAAAATATGAAAAACATATCTTTTGTGGAAGTATGCTAAAATCAATAATGAAAAATGCTCTTCCCATATACAGTGGCTCACAGCTTATTTGATACAGTGATTCTTTAAAAAATTAAGTTGCAATAACTCAAAAAATAATAACAATATCAAAAAAATTTGAACACTATTTTGAAGGCAATTGTTTGTTGTTTATTAAACAAGCTTATATTTGTTACAAAGTTGCTGTTTTACAACTTAAAAAACAAAAAAACTAAAAATAATAACAAATTTCATGTCACAGCTTATTTGATACAGTTTGATTAAACATTAAAATTGTTGTGAATTATGAGGTTTCCAGTTGATTTCAATACTTTGTATGATAGTCCTTAGACTTAAGCAGAGCCTGAAGCCTATTCGGCATTGAATCAATGAGTTTTTTTGTGATGTCAGGAGTAATTTTTTGCCATACCTCTAGCAGTGCTTTCTTCAGGTCTTGTTTATTAGAAATCTTGTGTTTTCTAATGTTATTATCCAACAAAGTCCACAGATTCTCAATGACGTTCATATCTGGTGACTGTGCCGGCGGAGACATTAAATGAGGGCAATCCCAAATTGGCCAGGATTGCACAATTCCCGACTTGTGCCTTGGATCATTGTCTTGGTACAACCGAAATTGGTTGCTAACACCCAGTTTTTCAGTGCTTTGCAGCAAATTGTTTTTGAGTACATCAAGGTACTTTGTTTGGTCCATTGTTTCCTCAATAAACTTTAAATTTCTGACTCCGGCTGCAGACATGCAGGCCCAAACTATCACATTACCACCACCATGCTTCACAGTAGCTTTGAGGTTCTCCTTGTTTTGCTCAGTGGTTGCCTTGCGCCAGACATATGACATTCCGTCGGAGCCAAAAATGTTAAACTTGGACTCGTCCGCAAAAATAACCGTATTCCAGAACGCGGATGGCTTTCCCACATGCTCTTTGGCAAAGGCAAATCGGCTTATTGTATTTTTTTTGGAAATGAAAGGCTTCCTACGAGCTACTCGGACCCTGAAATCATGGTCGCGAAGCACTCGTCGGACGGATTCAGCACTACATGACTTCCTTAATTCACGATGAACCTCAGTAACCAATTTTGGAGCGGAAATCTTTGCGTTTGCTTTCACTTTCCTTACAATGAATCGTTCGTCGGATAGGGTGAAAATATTGTTTGGCGCATTTCTCCTCTTATTTTCTACCCGATTTTCGTGTACGAAGCGCTCAATTATGTGCTGCACTGTAGAGACACTCAAATTCACACTTTCAGCAATTTTTCGAACACTTTGTCCTTTTTTAAAGTGGTTTAATACCAATTCGCGCTGTTCAATTGTGGTGCGATGACCCATTTTACCAATTTGGCTCATTTTGGCACTTCACCATACAAGATCTTGCTAAAACTTACTTAAGCCAATGTCTAAACACAATCAAAAATTCAAGAAACAAAAACAACACAGATTAACTCCGCGAGAAATAGAAGTTTATTCGCATTGAAGTGTCTGTATCAAATAAGCTGTGAGCTGCAATTTTACTGCGCCAGTGGTATTTCTCTTTTAAGGGACGCCGAGGAATATTGCTGGAACATTTTTGGTTTGCATTGTATTCGTTGAACATGCATCTAGTCAAATACGTTTAAATTTTTTGAATAGGGTTCTTTATTTCAAAGTTACAGTGATTTGCATTTTTAAAAAGTCCCTGTATCAAATAAGCTGTGAGCCACTGTACATATATGAATGCTGCAAAAAAACACAAACCATTGGAATATCTCTAAAGTTACTAAAATATAGATTGGGCGTTTATGCTAAGGACGGTAAAGCGAATTAATATCTATGTATCTAAAATTTCAACCATTTGTTCCAGTGAATTATTTTCTAAGGATAAATCATACCCAAAACTTAATGCCGATCATCTCCGATTCTTATCATGTCTTTTATTTCCGACGAAACTTTTCAAAAGAAAATTAAGAAGCGGATTTCTCGCCGCAGTTTTACTACGAAGAGTAATGATCAAGAGACGAAGGAAGTCGACGAGCAGACAAAAATTTACATACTGGTTCAGACAAAATGAGAGTATGAAAGGCTAAAATCGTAAAATCCTTTTAAATTTGAAAAGAAAAGGGCAGAGCATACGGAAGAGTCTTGTAATTGTGAGATATGAAATGAAAATTTGATGGATTTCCTTACACAACCGGCACTGAAAACTTTTCTCATCTGAGCGATAAGAAGCTGACTGAGAAGAAAAGATTCATTTTCTGGAATGAAAAGTTTTGAACAGAGTTGAAAGGATATTGAAGTTTAATTTTTTGGATGATTAACTTTCACCGATGTTCAGAGGTAAAGTGATGCGAAACATCGAAGAGTTTCTTGATCGACGCATTCAATATTTCAAATAAAATTTAATATCATGGTACAAACTTTATGTGTCCTTTTTGCATCTCAGCCACTAATAGCACAGAAGATGAAACCAGATTTAAATTTTGACTCTTAAAAAAGGAAAACTAGAATTCTACTGCATACTGCTGTTTTAGTAGGTTGCGTGTTGGATATCAGCAAACACTCTATTATACATTCCATCTCCATTTACCCTTAGTAAGAAAAATGAAATTTTTATTCGATCTTTTGGGCGATGCAGGCAAGCAAAAAGGATAAGAAGCCGATTCCACCCATCCGCATACCATATCTTGGAATACTAGCTTCGGAATATTTACTTTCGGCGGGTGTTCGGATTTTGAGCTATCTATGTGCTTAAAGTTTCTCGAGAGTAGTAGCTTTGCACGAGTCTCGGTTTCTTTGCTGTAGTCTTAATGTGGAGACAGATTACAAATGAATCTCGTTTCGCGGATCTTTCCGAGCTTTTACCCTAGTGTGTCAAACAAGGAAAATTTAAAAGCTCAAAGCTCATTGGAGATTCGCGAAACCAGATTCGACTGTTCTGTAACCAGCATTACCTTGTCGCTAATATTAAGTTCTGATGCCACTGATGCGCCTCAGTCGAAATAATGTTTTTGTTGACTGCAAAACCTTCTCAATTCCGCTGAAATATTTTCCGTGACTTTTATACAGGTGCAGATAATAATACAGGTACAGATAACAAAATCTTTAAAAGCTTCTTCTTGTGCTGTATCCCAAATCCAAGCGTTATTCGCTCGCAGAAGCTGATGTAATGTAAATTGCGATATATTATTAACAAGTTTATGGAGAGAGGTTACTATTCCCAAAAGCCATTGCAGGTTTTTGATATTATTTGAAGTTTTTAGATTTTAGATTGCGGTAATCTTTTCGAGATCTATAGGAATTCTTTCCTCATTAAATTCATGTCCCTAAAACTTGTCCGATTTCGTTTTGAACATACATTTTTCTTTTTTCAGTGTTAGTCTGCCGTCCACTTGCAAAAATATGTTCCAAATGGTGCTGACAACGTCAAATATTTGTTCGTAAGCTGACTTAATGATTTTAACCCAAACCTTTTATTACAATTACCTAATGCAAACAGTTTTGCTTCTGTCACTATCTATGCAATCTCTTCAACAGTCGGTAGATGGATATATCTTCTTAGAATTTGTTTTCTGAGCTAAATCGGGTCCATTCAAAGACGAATACCTTAAGTTTCTATTACGAGCCGGCGCGTTGGTGTTGTTGGAACAATCTTTTTATCTAGCTCACTTTTTACTTGGCCGAACAACTCATGTAGTATTCCACGTGGTAGGTCAACTTTTAATTTATGGATTGTTCACAAGCTCAATGCCGTATTTAAATCCTTTCAAGAGCCCAAGTTCCGCGAAGAAATTAAATTTATCAGCTTGATTTTTGGTTGATGTAGGGCTTATCACAGAAACCCTTTCGATAAGACCTAAGTCTACGCACGACCACTTTCATAGAATGAGCGCAAAATAATCTTGTGCTACTCATCAAAATAGATTGACGTCCGCATTTTGTTACCCGCCAGTTCAAAATGTATGCGTATCTCGCCAAATTCTTTCATAGTGTGATTACTAAACGAAATGAAACGCTTGTTTTTTTACTTTTGGATGGTGGTGCCTAGAATCTTGGCTTGCCTCTTGAAACTATATTCTTCATAGCACCTGCATCTAACTTCACTCCGGATGCTATTCATCCAACAATAAGTGTTTCAATTAAATCAGTGTTCACTGAGTCGATGTACTGTTCTTCTTCCCTATCACTGTCAACCACGCTCACTTTCCTATTGTGACTGTGACGTTTAGGTCTTTGTCTGCACACTTTCGCGATATGCTCCAATTTGTTGCAAATGGTGCAATTTTTTTATGAGTGGGACAACTTTTCACGCCATTTACTATTCAACAATGATCGTGGGGACGAGCCACCCCAGGAGAAGCGTCTAATCAACAAAAGACAATCCAAATAGATTAATTTTTATCGGATGCCTTTGGCATGATACACCTCAATCGAGTATCTCAAGACCTTGTTGACAACAAACCTTAGCACAAACAAAACTCGGGTCAAACTTGACCACAAAACGCTCCACTAGACTGTTACGGCCTTTTATTTTTTGCTTGCGAAATCTTCGCCGGTTTGTTGTTCAATTCTATTGACCCTGATAAGAATCTATTGATTTTTGGCGTGAAATATTCTTCAAATTTGTACAAAATCAGCGGGTCATCTTTTTGTTCTGCATCAGTTGCCCAAATGTGTTAAATATGCGTATAGCATCCTGTCCAATGCTCGCCATAAAAGTCACCGCTCTAACTTCTGCTGATTTTCTCTTCATTGAGTGGCACTGGTAAACCAATAGTACTGTTTTTACCAGTCTTTCAACTCCGATGGCATATATTTGCCGAACAATAAAATTTTGGGTAGTTTTATATCACTTGTCATTTTCGTAATTCACTTTTAGCTATCTGTCACATTTTGTTCAACTGAGTTCCTTTTTGTGAGACCATTAATCACTTTTCATGCAACAAACTTAACGTGATCCTACAGTTGACACCATGTAGCGAGATCAGACACAGTTGTCGGAAATCTGAACGGAACTGGTTTATCATTCATTAAATTCATTCGTAAATTTATTTATACCGTTGTAGCATTAACTGTATTCCCAGGTTCTTCCTTATCAAAACTATCGTAAGCTTTTGGATACCATTTAGCTTTAGAGATCATTTATCAACGACTTCCCAGACATGGAAATCGGATATCAGACTTCAACTGGTTCATCAGCCATTTTGCCTCAATACGAAATGACAAGTGTCATCGAATTGGTAGTTACTTCAACCAAATCTTAAGCTTTAGAGATTATGTCCCCAACTATTTCTGGAAAACAGGCACTATGGTAACAGGTCTCTCGCTCACTAGCGGAAATTTTGGTTGAAATTACTAATACTGTTACTACTTTTTCGCTACCTAACTTCTTCCTCTTCTTGACCAGAAAAACAATTGAAGAAGGAAAATTCTACCAAATCTGAAAATTTTCAACGAATTAACATCACAATCAGCCATCAGGTAGCCGGCGTAGCCGTTCTGAAGTTTCCTATGACCACAATTTCGATTTAGTTTTATCCTTCCTAAAATCAACAAGACCACCGTTTCCAGCTTTTTGTGCAGGAAAGCATATGATCCAATCTCTACTTGCTAAACACACCGCTGACCATTAGTCAAAATTTACGCTTGGTTTGATAGATGATATTGCACATTCGCTTTGTCATTTCAAGTCTGAGGATGATTACATTTGGGGGAAATTTCCAAACTCTGTGTTCCGGTCTAGATGCTGATATATGTTAATGAACACTTGTTAAAATAACTGAACCTATTTAGACCGTGTTTATCTCAAGAAAAAAATACATATGTACTCCTAGTAAATATTTCTTACAATTATTCATTTTAAGATAAGACCATTTATTTCTGACGTATTTTGTACTGACTTAGATGATAATATCGTAACAGGTGTCAAGCCAAAAAAAAAATACTTCAGCTTTGGCATAACTGCAAATTTATGTGTAATCAACTTTTTATTTTATATTTTCAACTTTAACTCCTCGAAACCAAAAAAGCTACATGCATTCTAAACCAGACACCAAATACATGTAGGAATTACCATGAATGCAAACATAGATTTTGACATTACTCTGGATGATGGCCGTTACTGTGAATGGGCCTGTACTATTACGCCCGCAACACTGGACACCAACATTAAAATCCTCCTATGTACATAACGCATAACAGTTTAAACCAACGCAACGTTCAGAGGCGTAGTATATTTGTTCCAAGCATACACAAGCATTTTCGTATAACCGAACACATAACCCGTCCGTGTTGGGAATGTGTTTCGTTCATCCATAACCAGTGAAAGGATCTGAAACATTTTACAACAATGATAAAGTATTTATATCCATTGCTTTGACAGTAATTCCATGATAAAATGGACTCAAATAAATGCGTAAATGTTTTGCATGGAATCCGTAGTCCATAATGGAATTTCTACGATAAAGGATGACATTTTTGACAGTGTCTACACTTGTACGAAAGCACATAATAGATGAAGACCTAAACTCATTTGTTACAAATGTGAAGAGAGCTATGACAACTCATACAATAAATATAGCCGAGACCTAGCAGAAAGCATAAGATGAAAACGATAACGTTTTTGATGAAAATAAATTCACTTAAAGAATTATCTTCATTCAAATTTTTAGACGATTTTTGATCCAACTGAGTTACGATTTTTTAATTCGATTCAGGTAGCACATGTCATATAAGGTGATATGAAATGTGTAATATTAGGAAAAAGGGATTTCCAAATTGTATCGATTTTCTGAAACATTATCTCAGCCCTAAAGTCAATTCTACAGGACCGTACAATGACACCCTGTTTATTCGAGCTTTGCTAGCTTGCTATTTTTTACGAATTCCCTTGGCGGTCAACAAATATTTATTCAATCTCGACAGAGCAAACTGTGTGGTTTGTTGTAGTGCCACGGATATCGTTAATACAATGCGCCGCACTAGACTTGAGCGTGCATTATGTTACAGTTCCCACGACTAATGGCCACCTACCGCCAGTTGTTAGCTTAACAACAATTAGACCGCAGTGTTGTACGAAGTGAGGAAACATTATCCGGTCATCATTATCGGCCTGAGGACATCAATCTCAATATATCTGCCAACGACACACAATATACTTGGCATGGACATTTTCCCGGATCGCACCATTCTTAATGGCCACCATCAGTTGAAGAAGTGGTCATCATAGTTTTTTATCGGTTAATTTCTCCCAGCACATTGTGATGTCCTTTCCTCAGAAACATCAAAATTCAAGTAGTCTGGTGCTTTTGATGTAGATGCAGTACAAGTGTATTTTTACCAAACATAAGTTGGGGCTGATGTTTCGTTCATAGTGATTTAATAACACGAATTATTTGAGAGAAATTAACGAAGGAGTAGTTTCAAGAAGAAAAGAATACATATCTATATTCTTCAGGCAAAAATTGGGCCCATATTTAAAACCTCTCAAAATCGGCTTAATTAATTTTAGCTTGAAAAAATAAATTCTTAAATTCGAAACATATGGTGTGGGTGCAAATATTATTTCTACTAGGAAGTAAAATACAGCTAGTAATAATAAAAGTAATCTTTAAGTTTGGTTTTATTGTTTAATAAGTGTATTAGAAAATCTCGCAAGCATAGTCCAGGTCAATTCATAGTATTTACTCTTAAATATTGATATGCTCATAGATTGTTTAGTTAATGGTGGAAACAAGGTGTGAAGCAAACAGACCGCGCGTAAAAAAGTTTGAAATATTTTATGTTAAAGTGCATCTAAAATTCGTGGAAAAGTATACGAAGCATCCACAGAGGTTTCGTATCGGGCAAAAACTAAAGCTTTATCACTAATTCCCACAAAATTCGCTATATTCATAACACAAATAGCCAGCATTTCTTCGTCATTTCTTATCTGCTCCATCATTTGTGTCTTCTAATAGACTAGTGGTGAAGGGAACTTGTAACTTCATTGCAAATTTGTTAGCAGAGAAATTTTTAAATTTCTTCTTACTCTTTACTCTTTTATGTCATCTGTAACACTTACGGTTATATTTTATGCAAGAGACAGAGAGTACGATATCAGCTGACATATCCTTACCAAAAATAGTTGATTGATCAGTCTTTTTTTCAGAAACAGCCGTGTCCCAATAAAGACATATCAAAACTTTGTTATCTAAAAGTAACTGGGATTACCTAATCATTGAAATTTTTTGCAACTTTTCATAATTTTATTTCCACTAAATTAAAACATCTGCTGTGAGCTTGTTCTTCATAAAGAGCTGATTTAGCAGATTTATAGTAATATAGCTTACATAGAGTAAAAATATTAGCTAAAATAGATGCTTTGAATAATAGCTAACATTCAAGATTCGTGGTTCAAGGCAGTTTAAAAAAAAAATATATATATATATATATATATATATATATATATATATATATATATATATATATATATATATATATATATATATATATATATATATATTTATTATAATTCCTGCTACAAGTACAGTAAGAATGTGGCAAAAATGCATTCTGTCCCGAATATAGATACTCGTACCACAGTGACTGACGGAAATTATGGAGATGAGGAATTCTAACGAACTAACCATCTCGCCAAATGTCTTCATCATACAAACTTTGGTGACGAATATTTGGATGAGGACATAATTCCGACATAAGATTTGATTTCCCACCCACCATCTCAAACACAAAAATTGACACATCCGATATGGACGAAACTTTATCAAAAGGCAACGAAGCGTAAAAAAAAACTCAAAATAACCAAAATATATGGCCAACAATGAAATTTAAGGCAGTATTCTGGTCTAGAGGCTCGATTTTGAGGTGATTTTACGGACGCAATAAAAAAAACCAGAAACATTTTTGGTATCTATTTTTTAATCAGTTTTTTATTAACATTTTAAAAGTATGAAAATGTATTCAAAAAATAAATAAAATCAAAACTGATTTAGATACCGGCCGGCGAAGCGAAGGCTAAAAAAAACTTGTCTGATGGTTGACATGATTCCAACCTTCCTGGAGGTTTAAAACATGCATTTTTGGGAATTCTGTAAAAGAAGAATGCAGAATTAGTCTGACGTAGGCGATTTGAAATTTTTTTTTTTCACAAAATGGCGTCCATGTAAAAAAAATTGTCTTTTTTGGCCTCATTTTTTCAACTTTGGCAATTTTTTGTAAATAGTAGAAACAAAAGTTTCAAAAATCCCTACGTCAGACCAAACCTAATAGTGTTAAGAGAGTTTGTGCGAAATTTCACGTAAATCGGTCCATTACAACTAGAGATATCATGTCAACCGTATCGGAAAACGTAGTTTCGAGATAAACGCGTTTGAAGCTTGGAGTCTCATTTCGGGCAGTCTGAGTCGTTTAATGGTATATTATACTTCGATTTTTTTAATCAGAAATCCCCGTCTCATGCAATGTTCCTTCTTCAACTTCACAAGCGAGATTTTTGGGAGCTCTTTCAGCCATAAGAGCAGTTCGCACTTTTTTAGAAGCTTGAAAAGCTCGTAGGCGGTTAATTCTTTGTTGATCGCGTTCGTTGGTTTAGTTGGCGTGTCAGAAAAATAACTGTAACTCCAAAAATAATTTGGATTTCCGAAAATCCTTTTAAACGCTTATTCTTAATGGTCTAAACTTTGAAAATATGCAAAGAAAAAAAAATCGATTTGATCAAATTTCTAGATCAGAATACCCCCTTAACCTTTGATATAAAATTAGATGAAGCACTTAGTGAGTCGTATCACTATCCTTGAAAGTAAGAAACATTTTTTTTGAGAAATATATTGAATATAGAATATTGTGAATTTTATTTATTCCTACGTTAAATTTAGCTTCAGTGCCACAGGCAGATTTACGAAAGTTAGACAATCGTTTTTACGAACTACCATTAACTAGCTATTAGTAATCTAAAAGAAAATTTGGTTCAATATACTCCAGTGACGAAAAAACCATAGTTTCAATGTTGCGTTTGCTATTTGGGATGGCATCCAGTCAGACCATTTATCAAAGGAAAGCCGATCAAGTATGGTCTATGAGAATTCTATGGGAACAACTTTTGGCGAATATAAAAAATGTTTTCTAGATAAGAAAAGGAGAAGGAAAAGAGGTGATATTGGCACAAATGCGAAGAATAAATACCATTTTGTCTTAAGATTACAGCTGACTAACAAATGCTGATTTTTTTTATAGCTGATGCACCTTTTCGTGGCGTTGGCATAATAAGTAAACCTATTACCAGCTTTCTAGTAAGTACAAAGAAATCAGGAAATCGGATCGTGGTCATTTGGAATAAATGCTTTGTCTCGATATAAAATTCATTAGTGTCAGATTGAAATTTTTTTCTTTACACCATTATCATTGGCACAACAGCTGGTAGGCCGATCTACGGTTCGTCAAATGCATAATTGCAAACACGTTCTCTGTCTTAAACTGTATACCCAGTTGGACATTCTCAACATATATTTGACTATTTGAAATTCACCATAGACTACTGGTAGACTTTTTGAGTCGAGACTTCTTCACTAATACAGGTAGCCTAAAACTAGTGACCAAATTCTCTCCCTAGTCTAGACCAGCCCACCAAAACGAACCCTAAAAGAAAGAAAGAATGGTCTTCCTGGGCTGTCTCTCAATAATTAGGCCAATAAATCAGTGGATGACATGGCCTTAACGCCATCAGGAGCCAGTGGTTCCACCAACACCAGGGCTCAGACACTGTTTGCCTCCACGCAGTCCACCTCCTGGTTTGACATGTTTTACCGATTTAAGTATTTCCACTCCCATTTTCCAGCACACGTGCTTTGACACGTGTAGGCATGCCAGCCCATGACTGATAGCTATCTTCAATTCTTTAAGCGGCCCCTAGACGGTCAATATTATTGTGACAATATATTGAATAATATTATTGCTGGGCGCCCTAGACGATGCAATATTTTTGAGAAATATTTAGTTTTCGTTCGATATTTCAGTAGCTTTTGACATTTTTGGCTCTATTACTCCAAACGTTGTTTATGCCACTAACGACGGTATACAAACTGAGCCAATATTGCGCAATACTGACTACGGACGATGCAATATATTCTATATTGCACAGTAAAAATCAAAACCTTGTTGATTCACTCAATATATTGCACAATCGTTCAATATGATCCATAGACGATGAATATTATTGTACAATACTACATATTGTACAATAATATTGATCGTCTAGGGGCCGCTTTACTTACCTTGTCTGGTTATATTCCGGCTCCTGGATCATTTCTTGGTTTGCTGACGGATGAATATTGCCTTTACCATTTTTCAAAGACCCACCCCAGCTGAACAGCGCTAGCAAAGCGGCCAGCAAGCACCCGTCGGAGTCGAATAAATGGGTGCTCTTCTAATGCAGACAACCTGCATGGCCATTTCTAGGGTACTCTGCTACATGGGCAATTATTATTTTTTACCTTTACTGATGGTTTGTCATTGAACCTCTTAGCAGGTTCTTTTTTAAACTTTGGCTCTGTTTAGATGCCCTGCCAGGCCTTGATATTTTCACTAATTTTACTAATTTCGATCCATGGAAAGAATTTGTATTGAATCCTTACTGTTTTGTAAGACTGTTTTTATTTTAAATTAAGCAGTTCTCATTGATTTGTCTCTTGACGTTGGTTTGTTTAATCAACAGGCTTACTTGCTAAATTGGTCATTTTTGACTTTATTCACAATTTAGAACAATTATTAAATACGATAAACAGCATACTTAAAAGAATTTTGAGTATGTTTATACATAGATAATATAAAATTGCTGGTAAAGTATCTTTTAAAAATTATATTTAGCAAATAAAACGCCAGCCGCATATTCATTTTATGAATACCAACGTCATTTCTCTATCATAGAGTTCACTTTTTACTCAGAGTTAGTGTCATCAACAGTTGACTGGACTTAATGAAGATAGTACCGGTAATACTCACTATAGTGTAATGATATACCATCAACATGCATGAAATAAATCAAAGCAAAACAAACAAGCCAAAATAGAGCACCAAATATTATGTATTTTGGTTACAGTGTGAATAAGCGCACATGGCGATAAATCTTGTACATGTTGATTGAGTGGCGCTAGAAATATTGGTCAAGTGTAGCGTGAGAAAGTAGAACACATGTGATTCATATAGAATATTGTGTCATGGGAAATTTATGCGTTATTGATTTATTTCAGAGCATGCTGAGTTTAGATAATAAAATAGGTTAAGTTATGTTTGTAATGTTTTGTAAGAAACGTATATAAGGAGTGGTAAGAATGTTTGGAGAATAGATTCATTTGAGTAAACGTGCAGAACACTGTTTTCTTCTACTGAGTCTCTGCTCTTGCGAGGTTATACTTGCAAAGCATAACTAAGCACGGCAAATGTCTAAGACTAGCTCAGACATGGTGCCATCACTAACTGCGGCCTTGCCGCTTTGGTAGGTTGAATCCCTGTACATTCCATTCTCCACAGTTGGGTTAAACTAACTTTTACTCCACAACAGTAAGGACCCAACGTCAACACAAATAAACGGAGAAGTATCCCAAGGCCCGTCAACAAACATATTTCCTGACGACCCCAGCATATTTCAATAGGATCTCAAATTACTTTTATCAATTTCAGGTTGAAGAGAATTTTGACA